>JAVYIG010001523.1:0-326590 GCA_035222895.1 Strongylocentrotus droebachiensis | reverse complement strand
CTCTATAAAACATTTCTATAGAATTGCTATAGAATAAAATGGTCTATAGAATTCTTTACAAAAAATTCTATAGAATTCTATAAAACAAATTCTATAGAATTTCTATAGAATGTTTTATAGAGATTCTATAGAGGTCCGTTATAGATTTCTATAGGATTTGTATAGAAAATTGGCCCACTTTTCTATAGAATCTCTATAAAACATTTCTATAGAATCTCTATAAAACATTTCTATAGAATTGCGTATAGAACTTCTTTTGTAAGGGTATAGAACTTTTTTGTAAGGGTTGGTTTTCTAGCACTCCTTAAGAAGCCCTGGCTCATTGATGCACCTAGAATACACTAAAATATTAAGTCGAATAAAACCCCTACAAATTTTTAATGAAATTAGATATACTGGTCAGCTTCCAATGCAACCAAAGATGAAGGTAGGGCTATCCCGCCATTAACGTCATAGAAAGTGGTTGTTAGGCTTTCTGTTAATGTCCGTAGATGGCTCACACCCGTTGTAATTAAGAATATATCTTTTGAACTCCAAAAAGGTTTGACTTCCATTTTACCGCCGCTAATTTAGAGGATGCATTTCAGCAACACTGGTTTGTACATATTACTCTAATATGGTAACGTATGTTACATCTTTTAAATCGCACGTTTCTATAGAATATATATATATTTCGGTTTCTATAATCCATCTTCTACCCATGAATAAAATTGCATGGCTGTCTATTATTATGATATACTCAGTGATTAATATGAATGAAAATAAGGAAAATCATGATGTTGCATGAAATAAATTAATTCTTGATCTGAAATAAGGTAACGTATGTTTCAATGGATTTGGCGACACATTTCATTTCATTCTCACAAGAAAAAAGAAGAAGTTCATACCAAAATTTTTACTTGAATTGGGCGGAGCTATCAGTTATATTAAAATTAATTGAGTTTCTGGGCTGTGGCCAGTTACCATCTTTTGCAACAAATGGAAATACTAGCTATGAAATATGACTTGCGACACGTGGTTTTTCACCGTTACATCACATGTATTCAGGCGCGGATCTACGGGGGGGGGTTTAGGGGGTTTAAACCCCCCCCCCCCCCCCCCCCTTGGGCGGCCCCAAAAAAAAAAAAAAAAAAAAAAAGGAAAAAAAAAAAGAAAAAAGAAAGAAAAAAAGAAAGAAAAAAGAACGCACGCTGGAGAGAAACCCTTTCAAGTGCAAATATTGTGAGAAGATATTCAACTCATCTGGTAACTTAACCAAACACATGATAACTCTGTGTATTAAACTGTTACTTGATTTAAAAAGACGTTATCATGCACTGCTTTTTATGGTCTCCATTGTGTTAATAGATGCCAGGAAAACATCACTTACGGGGTTCAAATAAACACCCCAAAAAAAAATCGGCTCGCCGCTTCGCGGCTCGTGGACGATGCTCCGCATCGTCATTATTTTGGTCAAACCCCCCCTTAGCAAAAAGCTAGATCCGCCCCTGGTATTTGCTAATTTCTCACTATTTGGCAGGACATGGTCAGTGGAATAACTGTTATTTTCAACAATGAGCCTCATATATTAAATAGAACGTCATAACTTGATAATGTTTATTTTATAGTACAGTAAAAACATGTGCGACGTGAATTTGTGCAATTGCGCCGAGATAGTGGTTTTGAGCCATTAATTGACAAAACACGTGCTGCAATTTAGAAATCGGTCGCCAATTAGGCCTTTAAAAAAAAACATGTTGTATTGCCATTTAGATGCCAAAACATGGGTAGGTCGGATTTTTTTTTCGTTTCTTTCTCTTTATTGGTTGGTATTTTTCTCATATTTGTTTTCTCTACAAAACGGTTTAAAAAATAATAATTTAAAAGCCGACCGTAGATTTTAAGGGTGGCCCTCTCGAAAGCAGACCAAATTTAGTCCATGGATTAAACCTAGTTTAAACCATGGACTACTATACCTTTTCGGTATTCTCGAAGGCGGACTTACTTTGCAGATATTAGAGGGGTACGGCGGTTTAAATTAATAATCGCGAACTAACTTCCCGTGACGTCACGATCTTGTAAATCGGGGCTGTCTGCAGAGAGAGAGTGAATGGTAAGTTCTGCATTTGAATGTCTATATTTGGTAACATTTACACTCTTTTGTACAATTAAGCGCACATGAAATTTACACCAGCTACTTGTTACTTTCATGTTGCTGTACTGGTGATAATCTAAAATGCTTTTAACTGAATAAATTTGGGGGAAACTTGTTAATTTTCACGGTGTTAGCGGACTAGTCCCATACGTGCAAATAATTGTCGGATAACCATTAACATTTTCGTTTCCCGAGGTTGAGCAATTTCTTACTGGTAGGGAATCTTCTGAATGGAATCCGGACATCGCAAGAAATCAGCACTATTGTCCAGAGCTGGGTGCTTGTTTAGAAGTAAATGTTCATCAAATGTCCAAATAAAAATAAAGGTCATGATTAATTAAAGTCGATATGTTTGTTTATTTTGTTACCTGTTTTGTGTCAATTTTTCTTATCTTTTTCTGAGTATTTTTCCTAAAAACGAAGACTTATATTAATAGGGAGGCCAATGCCAAAATCTAACTTTTTAATTACTAATTTGTTTATAATAAAACAAAGATTAAAAGAATGCATTTTCTTTCACTAAGACAACTCGCCCATCTGCCGACTCCAGAAGTTCCATAAAATAGGAGTTATCCAGCTCTTAAGTAGGCCCTTCCTTCTACGCCTAGCCGTACGTACTATTAGAGCCTTGAAACAATCAATTTCATGTCCCCAAATTTACGTCGAGAATTAGACAGGCCCGAGGGAATAGGCGTGTCATTGCCCGGACATCGAGTTCAAAACTTCGCGCAAAAGTACATTCATCATCCGGCTAGCCTTGAATCACACACACCGAACCAGGTAAGCCGCAATACAGGCTGAAGTTGAAATCGAACCATCAATGTACGTACGACTTCTGCTACTAGATCTACGAGTAAAAAAAGAAGGAAAGAACTAGATCTAATTCATTAATATTTACCTCATGAGTATTCCTTATGATTTAAGTCGGAGGTCTACTGTACAATCAACAAGAACAACCTCCATATTAATCTCACACTCACAGCGCTACACATGATTTAATCCCTGAAATGATACTACATATACATGCAAGCATATCGCACATACGTACTACGTACGTACCTGGATCTCTCTTTCTCTCTCTCTCTAGCTGTACGTGACAACTAACTATGTATCATGCACTCACAATCACATCATCCAATCATATCTTTCCGTCCTAGAACTTCTCAATTGGAGTATAGACTGCTCACGTAGACATTTTTTTTACTGAAATATCTTTTTTAAACATTTTTCATATATGACTTACTGTACAAGCTCGACACTCGAGTCTAGTGCTGTGAGAATAAGGTACTGTGTGTGAGACTAGCCAAATTTGTTTGGCGGGCGTTCTGACCGGAGCTCATACATATTCAAAATTATGATGCTGCAGTACCTCCATATTTGGTTCGAACAATGAAATCACTGTTCACAGTTGTTCTTCTCATTTTGAGATGGCTGTAGCTATGGGCCCCAAACCAACGCAAGATTGACATAAACATTGTACTCTATCTTTGAATGTGCAGTTTTTAAAAATCTGTATTTAAAAAGATATATCTTTTTTCTTTATATTTTCTAGTTGTTAAAAGTGACATTTGTGCACATTTGATATGTTAATCTCTATCAAAAGTTCTTTTACTTAAAACGGATTCCATATTTTTAGGCTCTACCTTCAGCCAATGAGAAGGATTTTAGTGAGCAAACCTCTGCGCCCTCTAGGACCCCTCTAGTTTCTCTTGTGTGCGCGTTATGTTCCTCTGCTACCACAATTATTGGATTCAAATACGTCAAAATCTGCAAGATCGTCAACAAATGGTGAAAGACTGTTACGGATCCGTGTTTATAGGTATATCGTTTACTGTTGATGAAGCTCCAGAACCGTTTTGGATTGGTGGTTGAATCTGGGCTGATGGTATCTTCAACATATATGCTTCTTTACGTTTCAGTATTTTTCATAGTCCTTGGAACCAGGGCTCAAATTATTTTTTTGTCCACGGGGGCTCTTCCAAAAAAAAAAGAGCCCCTGTGAGCCTTCTCATGGGGGCTCTTTTAGTGCCGACGGGGCTCTTATTTTAATGCAAATTTCCATTGAATTGGTACCCATGAAACTCCTAAGTTTCTTGGTATTTTATCATTATCATTTATTTAAGTCGGCATTTTCCCTCTTAGAAATTTACTTGTTACATAGCTGTTATTGACTTTTATCCCCGTGATGACATTCTTTCCATTTCTCCCCTTTACCTTATTTACATTCTTTTTTACTTTTAGTCTTTACCATATCCTTCAAAAACACAGGGGCGGATCTAGCTTTTTGCTAAGGGTGGGGGGGGGGGTAACCCAAATACGATGTGGAGCATCGTCCACGAGCCGCGTAGTGGCGAGGCGATTTTTGTTCTTGCTATTTTGAACCCCCGTAAGTGATGTTTTCCTGGCATCTACTAACATGCGGAGCATCGTCCACGAGCCGCAAAGCGGCGAGTCGATTTTTTGGTGCTATTTTGAACCCCCGTTAGTGATGTTTTCCTGGCATCTAATGACATCTACTAATAATGTGTAGGTCTGGACACATGATAGCATTTTGCTATGCACATCACATTTTCACTTGGCAGCCCAATGAGAGGGGGGTTAAACCCCCTAAACCGCATAGATCCGCCCCTGCAACATCATTGGTCTTCATTTTCTTCTCAATATTGCTTTACTGGTCGAGTTACATTATTTGCTGGTCTTTTAAAACCACCAGATTTCAGAGGATTCACACTTTTCACAACGAAAAACTTCTCCCGTTTCAGTCCTTGCGCGATAGTCTCCAGCTCCAGCAGATATTGGGATCCAGCGTGCACACCGGTAATACCGGCGCAGTATAGCCACTGCTGACGGCCGCACTTGCTGCAATGCGAGCTTCCGTTGTTTGTATCGGTAATACTCATATAGATGGGAGAGAAAGCGCCATCTAAGTTTCATTTCATTGGTTTAAGGTTTGAAAATTGATACTCAATATTGTGTTAAAGTTATATCAGAAAACATAATCTTTATTCTATAATTCCACGGGGGCGATTTTTAATTTTGCAATCGCCCCCGTGAGCAACCTGACGGGGCGATTATGGAGCTCACGGGGGCGAATCGCCCACCGCCCCCGTGTATTTTGAGCGCTGCTTGGAACTGTTACTGGTCTTAGCTCTGTTGAAGCTCTGTTTCTTTCTGCGGTCAGCTGCTTCAGCGGACGAGTGATCCAAGGCTGGTTGAACCTTGTTGAGGTCATCTCAGATGTTACATTCTTTTCCATCAGATGTTAGAGAGTGGTTGTGATGTTGTCCCACATGACTTGCACTGGACTTAACCTGTCAAATTGTTCTGTGAAGGCTTGTTGAAAGACAAGGCAGTCTTCTCCAAAATCCTTCATGTTGGCATGTTTCCACAGGAAGACTTTCCTCTTCACTGATCTGTTCCTACTTGGTACAACAGAGGATTCTACTAGTACAATAGTGTGGCGTTTTTGGACCCCACCCCTCTATTTTTTTTCTTTTAATTAAACAATTGGTGGGTAAATAAAATATACATGTTTATCTTTCATATGGACTTGGATAGATAAATAAACTTTCGATAAATCTTTTTTTTACCACACCAAATACAATGTGTGGGACTGGAATTCCTCTCTTAAAGTGAGACACCTTATGTCACCTTTTTAAACTTTAATGCTCAAGAATTACACATACATGTATAATGTTATGGAAGCAGGTACTCACCTTTGGTATTTCTCGTAGTATTAGATTTCCTTGGTAACTATTTTGTATTATTCCTGTGAGATAATGTACAATGTATGCGCGTTCAGGAATTTACCTTTTAAACTTCCCGCGAGAGATTTTGAGTTGCATTGAATGTGACGTAGAGGGTGCTATTTTATTCAGAGATTTGGTTATCTGGCCGGTCGCCTGGTTAAAAGTGGCGCGTAAATATGTGTGAACTTTTGACCAATCACGTTGCCGGATTGGAGGGGTATAAATACGGGGCGGGAGACACAAATTTGGCACAAGTTCTCAGATCGCAAATTTGGAAGACCATTCGGACGTTCTCAATTCATTCTTATACTCTTCTCAGCTTTCACCCAAAGAAGCATTGTAAGTACCAATTTTATTCAAATTAAATAGGAATAATTAAAGGGAAGATTGAATATTAATATGGAATGCAGTTCTTACTGATTTAATGAATTTATTATCTAAATGTGGGATTTTAGGAGGAAATTGAATTCGATTTACAAATTCAGATTTTAGATTTGGATCGTTGGTAATATAATTCCCGATATAGTTCTTCAGTACTTTCACATCTAATGGAGATAATTATATTGATGTATGAAGTGTATGATGTGATATTTTCAGACTGAATTCTGGAATTAATTGTGTGCTTATTGAAATATGTTGAAATGTCCAAATTATTCTAAGTGTCGACCTTTTGGTCTCTAGAGTCTACTTACACTTCTGAAATATTCTAAGTGTCACTGTTTTGGCTCTGATAGGACTTAGACAGAAAAGACAACTCATTCATTGCATCCTTGTATATAATTATTTATTATAGAACTGAACAACATGTGTGGAAGGAACATATGTCCTCGTTCGTACTGCAGGGTCTGGGACCCTGGCATTATTTATTCAGACCTTTACTGGTTGGAAATTGATGGATTTTCAATACTTTAAGACTTTCTAATACTTCAATACTTTAATATGTTAATACTTTGACATCTTAAATCTTAGTCTTCTGACTAAGCTAACTGGAAGAGTTAAGTGTGTCTGAAAAGTGCCTTTATACATAAACTTTTACCTTGTTCAATATGGTTGTAGAATATACATACAAATATTCTAAGTGTAGACCTTTCGGTAACCTGCACTGCTTAATTATTCTAAGTATTTTTGGTAACTGTTAACCTTAGAAAATATTCTAAGTTCAGACCTTTCGGTCACTTGTATTATTAAAATATTCTAAGTATTTTTGGTAACTGTTAACCTTAGGAAATATTCTAAGTTCAGACCTTTCGGTCACTTGCTCTATTAAAATATTCTAAGTATTTTTGGTAACTGTTAACCTTAGGAAATATTCTAAGTTCAGACCTTTCGGTCATTTGTATTATTAAAATATTCTAAGTATTTTTGGTAACTGTTACCTTAGGAAATATTCTAAGTTCAGACCTTTCGGTCATAAACTTGTACGGAATTGAAGTACATGTATTCATAAATGCTTACTAGATATCATAATCAATGCATGTTTAGTCTTAGGCGGTGTCACTAGTTCCCCCCCCCCCCCCCTCCCCTTTCAGGATATCAGGTCAGATGATTTTTGGCTACAGAACAGAATGCAATTTCTGTTAGATGAACATGTTATCAGACTGCCTTCAGTTTTGATGATCAGTTAGATGATTTTGGCTACAGAACAGAATGCAATTTCTGTTTAGATGAACATTTTATCAGACTGCTTACAGTTTTGATGATCAGTCAGTGAGGTACTAGAACCAAGATCAGAGGACTTGGAAGTTGACCATTCCCCCCCCCCCCCCCTTTCTTCCTCCTAGTCCACCGCCATGCATTGATTTAGTAATTACATTTTATATATCTGTGAATTCAGATTAAACAAGAGAGTTGTTCCCTCGTTAAGATATCTTTAGACATAGTTTCTGGGAGATAATATCTCTGAGGCCAGTTTCTATTAAGCGTCGGTTTCTGAAAGTAGCACTGACCAGAAGGTAGTGACTACGTTTTAAGATGGGAAAGTTTGGTTCAGGTATGCCCAGGAGGGGAGAAATGGTGTTGGCAAGTTGAGAAGCCAGGTTTTATGATATACGAAAGGATGTGTTAATATGCGCTGGTCGCATCAACACGGTTTAGGCCAAGGGGATAATGAGTATGTAAAGAAGAGTTAACACTGACTTGGGAACTAGGATCGAATAAAGACAGAAACGTTGGAACGTAATTTAAATAACTTATAAATATTTGTACTCCAAGTGGATTAAAATACCATGTAACCTAGACTAAGTTGTATCTTTACCATCGTTGCGGAATTCATTCCACCAGTTACTGTTTTATACATTATTAAAGTTCAAGTTAAACGTTATTACAAAGTATTCTTGCATTATTCATTGAAGCAATTGCCTGACCAATAATTGTAGACCTGATTGATAAAGAAGATGTTGATGGAGAGGTAACTACAATTGTCAAGTGAGAGCGAGAGAGAAAATGATGAGTTTAGATTGATTTATTTAGCCAACAGTTTGCTTGATGCAAACGGCCCTATTACGCCATTGATTCCAGCTCGGATAAGTTTGAGAGACAGAGAGTAAGGAAATGCAAGACTATGCAGCGAGAGGCTAAGTGAGTACTCTGTGGTACCTACATGTAACCCTGAGTAGTGTGGAGCGAACGTATGCATGTGCGAGAAAATGCCTAAGTTCTGTATGTGGTTATCGTGCAATACTGATACACGTGTGCTAATGGTGTGTGAATGAGTAGCGACAAGCCGATGATGGAAGAGAGATTATTCAGAATAAACAATTAGACAGAGTATCAGAGTACAGAATATTTACCAGTATTTCTTGACTTGTTCCTTTTTAATCTACAAGAAGCTGAATGCATCATGAGGAACATCTTGGTGAATTCTGTCGGGATTTCTTGAGCACACTAAGACGAATGGCTCCTAATTTGTAACATGGGCGCATGGTGTCTGATTGAATGGTACTAGACACGCATTACTATTAGCCAATCAGCGGCAATCCTTTCCCCCCCATTTTCTATGCATAATTAACTCTCTTGCAGTCTTGCATTGTTACGTCACAAAGACAATTCATATTGTGACGTAGTTTCCATTTAGATTGGGATCAACTGGAGAAACCTCAGTTGATCCAGGGGTCATGTCCCTATATCACCATGTGGTGGCAGCAATTTCTATTGAGACTCATTTGTTGAGAAGGTGTTTTGCGTCCCGCGTCACAATATCATGGTCACTTATACCTGGAGCGCAACACACTTGCTAAGAAGAGTGAGTCTGTTTAACAGGAAGAGATCAAGACATTTGTTGAGTCTTGTAGAGAAGGAGACCATCTGTTGTAGGTCACAGTTTTGAATCATCTCCAGGAACCGTTGTTTGATTGGCATATCATACTGGTTACCCAATGACGACTGCGTTTTCCAATCAATGTCAGGTAGGTTCAGGTCACCACCCAACCAGATGACAGCATTGCGGTAATGACTGTGAAGGTTTTCTACAGACTGACAGAGATCCTCCATGTATTTTGGGGTGCTAGAAGGAGGTCTCTACAAGGCACCTACAATAAGGAAGTTCTTCTTAGGGAGGCTTATTTTTAATAAAGATTGCGTCCACATCAACATCTGGAGTGTTGGGCAGTCGCTCAAAAATGATGTCCTTTTTTAGCACTATGAGAACACCACCGTAGCCATCACAGCGGTCCTTGCGTATCACTTCATAGCTTAGAGGGAACAATTCAGCGCTGTAGATGTTGCTATTGAGCCATTTCTCTGTGCCCAGGATAATATCAGGATCAGAAGAATCTATCAGGTTATTTATCTCTTCCCGTTTATTTCTTGCACTCTGCAAGTTTACAGGTAGAACCTTCATCTAGACTGCTTCAAGAAATTGCTCAAATCTTTCAATGTAGAAAGAAAAACTCCCTGCTTTTGGGTGATACTCTTCAATGGGGCTAAAATTCATGGTGGAGTCCAATAATCCTCGTTGCCACTGTTGTATCTCTGTCTATAACATGAATGCTTTACTTGAGAGTTAAAGGTGATACAAAGTTTTGGTATGGGGTCATGAATTTGGTTCGAATGAACATATTGGAAGCATATTCGATCCTACAATATTCTCTTTATTATGAATATTATCTTAATCATCATTGTATAAAATCTTCAATCTTTGTCTCTTTCTGGCACTATAATTAATGTGACTGCTCAAAGTTTATGCCTCTATTTTTGCAACAGTCAATGATATTTTCAGCATTTGCAAAATGTGAATATTACCGGTAATTCAAATAATTTGACCCTATGTACCGTGTTGAGGTCTTAATTTTCCAATCTCTTTCCTTTTTTCCTTCAAAATGTAGGATTTAGAGTGGAGTGCTCACGAGGGCTTCAATTTTAAGATGTCTGAAGAGGTAGAGTCATCAAAAAGCGAGAGTCACTACCGGGTTTTGTGGATCAAGCAAGAAGTTTTAGAAGATGAATGGGCAGACAATGACATGGACAGTATGCAGCCAACAGAAGGGGCTACGCCATCAGATCAAGGTAATCATTAATCATATTGAAGATAGCAACATCGAAATATAAGCCGGTTCAGATATGATGTAGAAAGCCATCTCCAAAAGTCTTTGTGACAAAACATGTTTTGATGAATGGCAATTTTGTAGGGTTGCACAACAATTATCAATCTATGAACATACTACTTATTCATGTCATCATTTTCAAGTGCAACTTGACACCTCATGTGAACACGGCTTTATTATGCACATATTCATAATTTATGCCCAAAATACCTACAACCTGGCTGTTAAGTAGCCTTAAGAAGCAGGAAACGTTCAAATTTAGAGCGATGTTATAAAAATAAAAAAATTTAGTTTCGATTTATTGGGCTATGCCTGGCAATGTCTCCTAGCTCATATGCAGTAATCAGTGTGTTGACTCACCACTCGGAAACTACAACAACACTAAAATTTGTCTGTCATCTTGGTTTGAAAGTAATCTTTCTCATAGATCTCAATATGTAGTTTATAGTAATAATTCCTCAATTCTTTTATATAACAAATGGTGTACCACAAGGTTCTATCCTAGGACCTAGGTACTCTATTGTTTTTAATTTACACTAATGATCTTACACATTCTTCTAAAAACGACATTGTTACTGTTATTTGTGACAAGTTAACAAGCACAAATCAGCCCCTTTAACTGCACCTCAATGTTAAATGAAGGTTCTTTCCGCGTGGGTTTTCCTCCCAAAAATAGGGGTGCGCCTTATACACGGAGATTTACGGTATTCAAAGATGTTCATGCGTTGGTATATAGAGAGCAGCAAATGGACGTACGATACCTTCACCATGTTGCGAACTTTTAACGCACAGGAGCGAAATACCCGTTGGCTCAGTGTTTGGTAGTGTTCGCCATATTGCCTACTTCACAAACGACCGAGTCTAGTACTAGTGCCGCGCCTGATTTATCTTGAGTTTGGATTGACTGCTTGTAATTTAGTTTTAAAATTTAATATTTATTGATATGTGATTAATTAGATACATTAAAAAATGTACATTATCATAGTTCTGTAAAATATATTTATTTACAATTTAAACTTGCAAGTTTTATGTGAAATTTGATAGGATTTCAAAGATTATGTTAATGTGGTCAATATCCGGGCAGTGTTAGATCACTTTTAGCGAGCATGCAGTGTACACGTACATGACATTTCACTTTTTACATGCGAAAACGTTTTAACAAAATGAGTTTTTTTAAAGAAAACTGAGACAAAATGGAGGAGGAGGAAGGAGACAAAAGAGGTGAAAAGCAATCATAGACCACATCAAATCGACCTGTACGATGTACGTGATGAATGGAGGAGGCAGATGAAGACTTTCTTCAGTATCAGCACCAGCAGCAGATAGCTAACTGTATATCGCATGCATGCATATGCACTGTTTGTTCATGCAGACTTCCTATGACTGTATTATGTACGATTATTATGGTAATATGCCCGGTACTCCGAAACCGCTCTGATGTACACACTGAGTTTCCTTTGGGAGATTACTGCGGTGTCCGTGTGCTGCCCTCTATATACCCACGCATGAATATCTTTAAATGATGCTAGACTGATAGCTTACAAATTTGTTTATTTTAATAGTGATTGTAAGATGATTATGATAAGTCTGTATTCCTTTAAAGCCCCGCTGTCCTACTTGTAGCTACTTGCTCCCTCTATATAGAAAACTTCCCCAATCGGTGCCTGTTGGTCCCCCATGATCCTCTATTTCTTATGTTATTTGAGAGCTGAGTTGATGAGATAGCCACCTGTCGGTGACCTCGCTGTGTGGTCTTATCCCTCCTAGCCAAACTAGTACTGACGGTCTTTAAACAATGTTTAGATTGTTTTAATGGTTATTAAATGGTGTTATCTTTTTTTATTCAGGTTGGATACCAGAGGGCATCAAGGAAGAAATTTCAGGAGATTCAGAACCAGAGGTTGATGAAAGACTATTCCTTGATCTACAAACAGATGGTAAATTGTTGGAAAGGGTTTCTTAATTTCCATTCAGGCTACATCACCAACCCAGGGTTGAATTTTTTTTTTTTTTTTAAATCATGTTTTATGTTAGCGAAAGTATGTAATTTAGCTTAACAACTATAAATCAGAGCTGCACATCCACCATTAGTAAGTTATTATGCCATAAAATTTCAATTTGTTATATCAAGTAACATATTTCCACTAATATAATGGATGACATAGGTTTAAGAATAGCGCCCTCAATCTACAATGAAGTTCAGCTCAAAGAAAGTCTGATGAGGGAATGATGCCTTAGCAGTATAGTCACATACAAAATCAGCATATTTGTTTTCTTCAAGAAAGAGTTGCAGAAATGAATGAATTGGGATTTGGTTCTACAATGGTAGGTTGAACACAGTGATCTGATATTTGCTCCATGCTTTATTTGGTCAAAGATTTAGGGTTGCAGGATAGCGATTCGCTTTCAGATTAAGTATTTGGGTAAGGGTAGGCTTTAAAGCCATACTGTACTAAAAGCACTACCACAAAATTCCCTCTAGTGCCATCGCAGGTCAGATATAGCAGTATGGTCCCATAACTTGCTGCTTCCCTAGCTGCACTGTTGGTTTTCGCATCGAGTCTTCTGTCTGCACAGTCTGCAGAAATTAGGTATTGGGTCACACACTGTTGGCAAGAGGATCATCAGATGGCCTAGTCCAGCCTCTGTACCGTTTTCGTTTAGCGCACCCAATCGGCTGATAAAATAACACACCCTCAACGTTGAAAGTAGACCTAGCCATTCCTCTAAATCTGGACCTCGTTCGTGTGGACGGAAATTTGGGGATTGCGCGATCAGTGGAGAGACCGCGCTGTGTGTGGGGAATAAAAAGAACGAACGGACTGAGTCTGGACTACAGATGGCCCTGTGCAATAAACTGTAGCAATAGGGCAAAAATTTCATCCGTTCAGTATCACTTTAAGGTATATGGTTAAGCCTAAGACATTAACTAGCATTAAAAGTCGATTGCAGAGCATTTTACCTTGGGCAGACGTTGAAAAACGAATACAGGAGAATGAATTGTGAGAAATATGGAATAACACAAATCCAACACATTGTTTCAGTGTTTGTGGAAATCCTTATCACGGACAGTCAATTCTATTTAAAAAAGTATGATATACCACTCACAGAAGAAGACATATCTTCTGTGTTTGCAGTATAATAGCACTTTATATGGTAAGAAAATCGTCAAGCCATACAAGAACTTATGAAAAGTACCGCGTCAGTGTTCTTTTTTTTTCTTCAGCTGAGCACTCTCCTTGATAGGCTATGTCACTCTATCGAGACTCTTCTGGAGTTGTATATACAGTGCGTCCCAGAAAAAACGAAACCGAGAATTATCGATGTTTCATTATAACTTAGTCACATTTATAATTAATAAATGACACATGTTTGGAAAGCTTAGATCCTCCTCTTTCATTTGATGCAACTCATATGATGCATATTTCACGCATGAGTGATTAAAATCAATTTGAAGAGAGGAAACCAAAAAGTCATTTGGCGGACGGTATTTGAATTTCAAAGAGAAAATCACATCTCTAGAAAGTTGAGTTTCTGCCCTTTCATATGACACCTCAATAAGGAAAAATGAGCAAGGAATGACAAAGTTCTGTTTGTTTAAAGTAGTGCTTGCATTTTCATAATTTTATCAAACGAATTCATTTTCACTGGCTGCCTGCCGTAGCAAAAAGCAGAATTGACAAAAGACTTAACTCAGTTTCGTTCACAATCAGCCATGCATGAAGTCTTTCGTCTACGGCTAGATTGTCAACGAAACAGAGTTAAGTCTCTTGTTAATTCCGTTTGTTGCAACGGCAGGCAGCCAGTAAAAACGAATTCGTTTAATCAAATTATGGAAATGCAAGCACTACTTTAAACAAACAGAACTTTGTTATTCCTTGCTCATTTTTCCTGATCTCGACTTTCTAGAGATGTGATTTTCTCTTCGAAATTCAGATACTGTCCGCCAAATGAATTTTTGGTTTCCTCTCTTCAAATTGATTTTAATCTCTCATGCGTGAATTATGCATCATATGAGTTGCATCAAATGAAAGATCTAAGCTTTCTAAATATGTGTCATTTATTAATTATAATTGTGACTAAGTTATGATAAAACATCGATAATTTTAGGTTTCATTTTTTCTGGGACGCACTGTATATAAGAACCCACTTGTAACAAAGCTAGACCATCTTTTTACTTGCCACAAAGATAATTGAAGCTGACTGTTTTTTTAAGTGTTACATTTAACTACAGTCTCTGTTATTTTCTTTCCTCAGATAAAAATATGGACAGGGATAACACAAGTCAAAGCTTAATGTCACCCCTGCATATTTCAGAAGAAAGATCACCTGAGGATAATAAGAGACAAGTTACTGATTTGGAAGGAAAGGGTAAATCTATGGAAAGTACAGTTTCTAATTTTCCTATGAAAGCTGAGTTGGTAACTCAGTCAGATCACTCTGAAGAAAAGTGTGCAATGAATCAGTATTCTCAGAGTCCTATACAAGACGAAGAGACTTACTTTGAAGAAGGAAGTGTTGTTGGTGTTGCTCCAGGATGTTTTAAAGTCAAGCATGAAGAGATGGATACTCTGGAAAGTGATGAGAAATTGGAAGTGGAATCAATTCAAAACAAGTGTTTATACTGTAATGAAGAATTCTCCACAGAGCCTATTCTCACTAGACATATGAGAACACATGCTGGAAAAAAGCCATATCGATGCTCTGAGTGCGATAAAGAATTTGCTATCAAAAGTCGTCTGACAGAACACATGAGAACCCACACAAGAGAAAAGCCATTCAAATGTGATGAGTGCAATCATAGATATTCACACAAGCAGGGCCTCATGCAACACTTGAGGATTCACACAGGAGAAAAGCCACACAAGTGTTCAGACTTCAACAAGGCATACTCACAAAGGAGTCATCTCTTGATACATATGAGAACCCACACAGGTGAAAAACCATATCAGTGTTCCCATTGCAATATGATGTGTTCAAACAAAGGCAATCTGAAACGTCACATGAAAACTCATACTGGAGAAAGGCCATATGAATGTTCATTCTGTAACAAAACATTCCCTACAACAGACGGGCTTTCACGACATGTGCGTTCCCACACAGGAGAAAAGCCGTATCTGTGTTCTTATTGCAACAAAACATTTTGTAACAAGTCTTATCTAAAAGAACATATGAGAATACACACCGATGACAGGGATAACACCAGTCAAACTTTAATGTCACCCCTGCTTAGTTCGGAAGAAAGATCACCTAAGGATAGTGAGAGACAAGTCACTGATTTGCAAGTAAAGGGTAAAGCTACAGAAAGTACAGTTTCTAATTTTCCTATGAAAGCTGAGTTGGTAACTCAGTCAGATCACTCTCAAGTAAAGTGTGCAATAAATTGCTATTCTCAGAGTCCTATACAAGACGAAGAGTCTTACTTTGAAGAAGGAAGTGTTGTTGGTGTTGCTCCAGGATGTTTTCAAGATGAGCATGAAGAGATGGATACTCTGGAAAGTGATGAGAAATTGGAAGTGGAATCAATTCAAAACAAGTGTTTATACTGTAATGAAGAATTCTCCACAGAGCCTATTCTCACTAGACATATGAGAACACATGCTGGAAAAAAGCCATATCGATGCTCTGAGTGCGATAAAGAATTTTCTATCAAAAGTCGTCTGACAGAACACATGAGAACCCACACAAGAGAAAAGCCATTCAAATGTGATGAGTGCAATCATAGATATTCACACAAGCAGGGCCTCATGCAACACTTGAGGATTCACACAGGAGAAAAGCCACACAAGTGTTCAGACTGCAACAAGGCATACTCACAAAGGAGTCATCTCTTGATACATATGAGAACCCACACAGGTGAAAAACCATATCAGTGTTCCCATTGCAATATGATGTGTTCAAACAAAGGCAATCTGAAACGTCACATGAAAACTCATACTGGAGAAAGGCCATATGAATGTTCATTTTGTAACAAAACATTCCCTACAACAGACGGTCTTTCACGACATGTGCGATCCCACACAGGAGAAAAGCCGTATCAGTGTTCTTATTGCAACAAAACATTTTGTAACAAGTCTTATCTAAAAGAACATATGAGAATACACACCGATGACAGGGATAACACCAGTCAAACTTTAATTTCACCCCTGCATAGTTCGGAAGAAAGATCACCTAAGGATAATGAGAGACAAGTCACTGATTTGCAAGTAAAGGATAAAGCTACAGAAAGTACAGTTTCTAATTTTCCTATGAAAGCTGAGTTGGTAACTCAGTCAGATCACTCTGAAGAAAAGTGTGCGATGAATCAGTATTCTCAGAGTCATATACAAGACGAAGAGACTTCCTTTGAAGAAGGAAGTGTTGTTGGTGTTGCTCCAGGATGTTTTAAAGTCAAGCATGAAGAGATGGATACTCTGGAAAGTGATGAGAAATTGGAAGTGGAATCAATTCAAAACAAGTGTTTATACTGTAATGAAGAATTCTCCACAGAGCCTATTCTCACTAGACATATGAGAACACATGCTGGAGAAAAGCGATATCGATGCTTTGAGTGTGATAAAGAATTTTCTATCAAAAGTCGTCTGACAGAACACATGAGAACCCACACAAGAGAAAAGCCATTCAAATGTGATGAGTGCAATCATAGATATTCACACAAGCAGGGCCTCATGCAACACTTGAGGATTCACACAGGAGAAAAGCCACACAAGTGTTCAGACTGCAACAAGGCATACTCACAAAGGAGTCATCTCTTGATACATATGAGAACCCACACAGGTGAAAAACCATATCAGTGTTCCCATTGCAATATGTTGTGTTCAGGCAAAGGCAATCTGAAACGTCACATGAAAACTCATACTGGAGAAAGGCCATATGAATGTTCATTTTGTAACAAAACATTCCCTACAACAGACGGTCTTTCACGACATGTGCGATCCCACTCAGGAGAAAAGCCGTATCATTGTTCTTATTGCAACAAAACATTTTTTAACAAGTCTTATCTAAAAAAACATATGAGAATACACACCGATGAGAAACTACAGTGTTCTTTCTGTGATAAAAAATTTAATTTAAAACGTAGTCTGTCTCAACATATGAGGAGGCACACTGAAGAAAAGTCACATCATTGTTCTTTGTGTGACAGAGCTTTTTACACAAAATCTGAAATCGAGAGACATATGAGATCACACACTGGAGAAAAACCTTACCCTTGTTCTTATTGCAACAGAAGATTTAGGAAAAAGAATTATCTTACAATGCACATGAGAATACACCCAGGGGAAAAGCTCCATCAATGTTCTAATTGAAACAAAGAATTTGCTGCAATACATAGTCTGAAATACAGAGATAAACCCATGAATGTTCTTTTAATAAACATTGTCCACAACAGATAATGAAAAAGAGTATTGAATTGTTTCTCATGTCGATTGTCTTTCTAATTTGATTTTTTTTCTTCAATTGAACCATAGATTACTTACTTACAGAAAGTGCTCCTTGGGAGAATCCTGAACAGGGAAGGGGGAGGGGGGGCTTTGATATTTTGGTGTGAAATATTTACTACAATGTAGGTAATCAGTGATGTATTACATGTTCTTTAACATAAAATAGATGCAATGAGCAAGTTATTAGATAAACAAGCAGCAGAAATGGCTGAATTAATGAAACTTTCCAGCAAAACGCAAAATATATAATACATGTACGCGGCATTTCAAGATAACATGTCTTCCAGGTGTGCAAGCAATGCAATCGCTGAAATGTGGCAAGAGGCAGGTCTTTGTAGTTTAATATATATGTGTGTTTATAATGTAATGAGTGTTACATAGACAAACCTCACTCCTCCCCATATAAATATAGAACCCTATTATCAGTGGAATAAGTTTATGAAATTATTTTCAAGTCCAAAATGAGACCTTTTCTTCGACAAAATCTTTACTTCATCCTAGATTCCATTAACCGATATGAGCACTTTTGATCTTGTCATACCTAGAAGATAAAGGTCATATTTGTGTTAACATTAATTGTACTATCCTTGAGAATGGTGTCTCTTGGAAGAAGTAAAGGTGTTTTTGTTTTCTTCAATTTTCAATTCCTCATAGTCAGTACTCTTTCCTCATGGTTTTGTGCTTTTTCTACGTTGGGTTTCATGAGAAAATACTTCCATACTTGTATTTGGATCATATCCTCATTTCACAAAGACTACTAAAAACTGAATAAATTAGAGAGAAGTACCAAAAAAAAGTTCAACTCAAATCTGTTCGTGCATCTCAGTGTAAAGTCTGTTGCAAAATGATAATTATATGTTCATGTTGATGTATACTATATGAATTCATATAAATTGGATCAATTTATTAAGTTGCCCACAAATTAACTTCTCCAGCAGGATTTGTCACGTTGATAGCAAAAGAGCGAGGGAGAGAAGAAGAAAAAAACATGGGGGAAAAAACGGGCATTAAAAAAAGCATTAAAAATTATCTGTCATGGGGAAATTTTTATGGAAATGTTGCAGTTACTATCGTTAATTTCCATTCTTCCGACAACACTGTTTGTGTGGGTTTTTGTTTCATAAACGTTGTATATTGATTAGAAGATTCATGCTTGCATGCAAATTATAATGAAACTATGATAACCTTACTTCCAGCGTCAGATTGATCAATACCATCGACTGTGTGGTGACAGATTGTTAAATTTCTTATTGTGTGTGAATAAAAGTATTGAAAATCAGTGCTGATATTATTCGTCAGTTTATTTGTCTTTACAAAAAACAAAGGAGAATTTTGTGCCCCCAAACTACAGACTTTAATTACAATAGTTCTGGATGATATTCTTATTAATTATTTTTGTACAGTGATACAAATAGGCCTATGATGTATAAGTCAAAGTGTATTATTTCAAATGTTAAATAGTAACACATGGAGAAGTTGAAAGCCCACCGCACACTATACGATCTTACTACAATCCGATTTTGGAAGAAATTACAATAGCGATTGGTATGAACATTCAGAGTGCAAAATTTGATTGCTCGAGGATCTAAATGTTCATTATGTCTAATAAAATATTGATTTCATGGGATTTCAAATTTTCTTAAAAGAGGAAAAGCTAAATCAGCTCAGAATTATAATGACGTCAATCCGATTGTCTGCGATTTTCAACTATTCGAAGCCGATTTGGCTTTTATTATGACCAGAAGCCTTAAATGCTCTAAATTTCAGGTTTTTAGAATGCTTACCATTATTTAGAACCTACATGTAGATGACGAGGATAATTTCCCTATCTTTGAAAAATGAGATAGTGTGCGGTGGGCTTAACATGATGATGGTGATGATGAGGACTATGAAGTTTATGCTGACAATAGTGATGATGGTGGTGATGATAGTAGTGATAAAGATAATAATGGTGACAGATTGCGATGTCAGATGATGGTGGTTATGACGATGATATTGATAGATGGTGATTGAAATTGTTGGAGAGCAAGGGTGGTGTCGTGGTGATAATGATGATATTTTTAGTGATGACGGTGGTGATAATGAAGATGGTGATGATGGTAAACGTAGAGATGATGGATGGTGATTAGACTGATTACGGTGATAAAATGGTGATGGTCTTGATGATGTTGGTGATTGTGTTATTAATGATTACATTATGGATGATGCTAGGGTATTACTGGAGATGATGATGATGGGGATGATGTTACTATGATTATCTATTACTATGATAATAATTTTTTTGTTCGAGAAAAAACGTTGGGGATGCTTTGTCTTTCTTCATAAGCCAAATGTCTTAGATAAAATGGTTCACATACATTAATCCATAAATATTAACTATTCAACCAAGTCGTGATGCCTAAAATAAAGATGATGGTAAAAAGATGGCGATAAGGGAAATAATGATGGATTGGTGATGATGTTGATAAGGATGAAGTTGTGCAGGTGATGATGGAGAAAGTGGAGATTAGGATATAAAGATGGTAATTATAGATGATAGCAGATGGTAATAATGATGATGTTGTGAAGGTGATGGTGGAGATAAGGAGATAAGGATAGTGATAATAGATGATAAGGATGGTAATGATCGAGGGGATGATGATGGAGAAAGTGGAGATTAGGATGAAAGGATGGTGATAATAGATGATGAGGGTGGTGATGATGATGGTGGTAATGTGCAGGTGATGAAGGGGAAAGTGGAGATTAGGATATAAAGATGGTGATGATAGATGACAATAGATGGTGAAAATGGAAATTATTGTAATGATGATGGTTGGATAGTGGTGATAATGATGATTTTTTTTTTTTTTTTTTTTTACAGGTTTTATTTGTCAGAACATCAACACACAACAAAAAATAACTTTACAAAGACAGTGTAATTCATTTTTGTACACGATATACAATCTGATATCAAATCATTTTATGACAGAACATAGTCCATCACAAGACACAACATGAAATTGAAAACCCTTATTTCTTAAAAACTGTGATGATGATTCGATGATGATTGTTTCGATGTTGATTGGCTTTACAATGGTGATGAATGTACAGTGCGTCCCAGAAAAAACGAAACCGAGAATTATCGATGTTTTATCATAACTTGATTACAATTGTAATTAATAAATGACACATACTTGTAAAGCTTAGATTCTCCTCTTTCATTTGATGCAACTCATACGATGCACATTTCATTATATTATTAAACTAATTCGTTTTCAATGGCTGCCTGCCGTAGCAACAAACCACAAACTCCGTTTCATTGACGATCAGCCATGCATGAAGTCTTTCGTCTTCTTTGTTGTTAGGGCAGACAGCCAACGGAACGGATTCGTCTAATAAAATAATGGAAATGCAAGCATTGTTTTAAACAAACAGAACTTTGTTATTCCTGGCTCATTCTTCCTGGTTGAGGTGTCGTATGAAAGGGCAGAAAATGAACTTTCTGGAAATATGATTTTTCTCTTTGAAATTCAGATACCGTTCGCCAAATGACTTTTTGGTACCCTTTCTTCAAATTATGTTTAATCACTCATGCGTGAAATATGCATCCTATGAGTTACATCATTTGAAAGAGGACGATCTATTAGCTACCATAATATTATTCAAGCTTTTCGTAAATAGATATTGCACGATATATTTTCCATATAAGTAAGGAAGTTAGATTTTCAAGATTTTAAGCCAAATAAGATACGACTTTATAACTGCCCCCTTGTTGCTACGAGGGCTAGATATATCCCACCCCAAAATGAAAACAAAAACAAATTTCTCACGGCATTTGTTACTTTAATTGTGTTGCAATATAAGGCGCTATATAGTCCTTATCAGACTTCCTTACCCGTGGCCGTGACCATCACAATCACCCCCAATAAAAAAATAATAACAAATGTTTGGTTCATTTTCGGATTGCATGCATTACCTCTTTGTACGCTACAACCTTAAAGGTCCGAAAGTGTTCAAGCCCCCTACCCACCCCCACCCCCCCCCCCCCAAGTCCCAAACATATCACAATTCTAAAGTGCCCCCCCCCCCCTCTCACCCCTCTCCGGGCAGTAACTAGGCTCATGATCCGGTCCAATCCCGTTATATAAGTTGTAGGTCCAT
Source organism: Strongylocentrotus droebachiensis (assembly GCA_035222895.1). NCBI lineage: Eukaryota > Metazoa > Echinodermata > Echinoidea > Camarodonta > Strongylocentrotidae > Strongylocentrotus > Strongylocentrotus droebachiensis. Next base: position 304,584 of record JAVYIG010001523.1, on the reverse strand, counting down.
ATATAAGTCCTACTAAAATTTCTACAAAAAACATTTATTGTCGTATATAAACATTAATATACTATAGTTTCTAAAATAGCAAACTCAGACCTTAAATAACTATGAGAATGGGCCTACTTAATATCTCAGTGGCCTTCCGATCAGTCGGAGGCAGGGTGATGGGGCAAGATTTGCCACAGGGAGGACAAATTATGATAGGATATATACATGTGTTTATGTTTTATATCTCTTTTCGTCACTGCACAGGAGCGGGGGATGTATCTATAAATTATCAAAGATAAAAGGTAAAATATACCTACTTTAATTTTTTTTTTAAGTATATTCAAGGCCATGTGTGCCCCCCCCCCCCCACACACACACACAGCTACGCCATATAGCCGTAGGGTGTCCTCCATCCAATATTTTCCTTTAATTGCCTTGCATGCTTAGGCCTATTAATTCTTTTGAAAAGCTACCCTCATTCCCTATCATAGATAGCGACCCTCATTCCATATTATGAATAGCGACCCTCGATCATTTCGTGTTATGAATAGCGACCCTATTCTCGTTTTATGAATAGCGACCCTATTCTCGTTTTATGAATAGCGACCCTCATTTCGTATTATGAATAGCGACCCTCATTCCGTATTATGGTGAATCGTGATATGATTATGGTGATATATTGTGATGGAGATAGTGATGTAGATAATCTACGAATTGACATGAAAATACATACCGCGTGTCTATCCTCTTAATTAATGGCCATCGGGTACGTTCTTTAAAAAAAGGGTTCCTCGGGACTGCTTTTCCCCCGCAAGTCTTGCCCAACTACTTGAATTGGCCATATCGGCACTCCCCTCCCCTCTAGTGACGCCCATATGGTAATACACAAAATGGGCAAATTCCCGGCAAATTCTCTGTTCCTTGTATTTTTTTTTTGACGCTCATATACCATTCACATGAAGTTTGTAACAAAAAAAATCAATCAATATAAAGTTCAAGCAGAAAGATCAATTCAACCAAATATGAAGGTTCTGGCGCTAGCGCTGCATATCAGCTTGCGATCGTTAGCTGGCGCTAGATTACATTGTCATTACGTACATTGCAACGTGAAAAAAGTGATTGCCCAAGTGACGTTCCTGTCATCACAACTCCATCTCACCTCAGCCCATTATTCTTCTATTTATTTCATTTTCAACTGGATTAACATGTTTAAAAGAAAGCTACAAGCTCTAAATAATCCACAGCCTGATTTTAATGTAAATGGTAAGTAAATTTGTTGTTCATTGGATCAATGTATGTATCTCGGTCCCACACGTGTAATATTTTGCTAGGTTTTGCGATCTCCTTCATATGCATATTTGTGACCGGTGACAAGGTCACTCCAGCAAAGCATAGAGAGTCAATGCTAAATGCGTATTGACCTCTAGCACTGCATACATGATGTGAGGCAGGGATCTAAAAGTCTATACACAAATACACACACCACACAATATTGCATAGACTGTAGACCTCTACACAATCATGTCGATGCAGCTGTAAGCAAAGTTTGACACTAGACTTACAATTTGAATTTTTAAATTATTCTTTTTAACATCAGTAAGTTGAAAAAAAATGTATTTTACTGCTATTTAGGTGTCATCAATTGTCACTAAAGTACTGATTTTGAGTGAAATCAGTTGAGTTTTGTACAGTGATGTTTGAAATGTTGAGAATCAGAAGCACAGCTTTTACTACACAGCCAGGATAGTGATGCTCCTATGTGTGGACAAGGTCGAGGACAATAGAGCCTTCAAAGTTCAAGCCTCAAGGCTCAAGGAACTTTTCTTTTCCAAATGAATTAGAACTAGTACTAGGCCTAGTACAGTAGTAGTAGTAGTAGTAGTAGTATGAGCCTGCGATTTAAAAGAGGTAGAGTCTAGACCCTAAGTGAAAATTGAAAGAAGATTTGTCAGAGAGGGAAGGAAAAAATAAGAATAAGATGGAATAAAGATCTGAGTAAAAGAGAAGAAGAAAAGAAGTAGCAATGCATGAATGAAGGGGCAAGGAAAGAATTAAAATAGAAGTTTATGAGATCTATTGGGAGAAGAAACTCATATAGTCTAGTAGTCTATATGTGAAGAAAGAAGCAGAAAGTAAGATTGAGTAAATTATGAGGAAGAAGACATTTAAGTATTAACTATTACTATGGAGATGAGAAATGGAAATAGATCTAGACTACGGTATATTAAAGATAATGATCTGGTAATAAATAAAAATTTAAAAAATCAAAGGAAGAAGAAGACACGGAGAGGATAATAGGAAGGAAAATTGATGAGAATATGAGCATGTGAAAAGAAGAAAGGGAAAAAGTAGGGAAGAATAAGTTAGAAGATAAGATAAAAATATATCAAATAAGAAACAAATTGCAATTTTAATGTAATTTTATGGGCTGAAATTTTTCTAACGCATTTTGGTGCTATTTTGGCAGATTTCTTTTAGTTTCATTTGCAAGGCACCAGATGAGACAGGATAAATAAAGCATAAACGCATGACCAGAATTCAAACCCTTGCCTTCTTTAAAGTTGTTTTTAATACCACAATATCTACTTGTAATTTTCTTTCCAACTGGGAATGACAGATGAGAATTGTTGGCGGAACCTGGTGGAATGGCTAGAAGACCAGAAGATCCGATTTTACAAGATTGAAGACAGGGCTGATCTAAGAAACAAGAGCAGTACTCAATGGCCTAAAGCATTCATCAAAGTAAGGCAACCTTTACTATTCATTCAGGAATTCTTTCCAGATTATGGTTCAGTGGAAAAATATCAGAGTAGGGAGTGAACTAAGCTATCTTGAACTTGAAAGGATGAAAATGACTTTGGAAACTCAAGGATATAGGCCTATTCATATTTCATTGTATATGATTATATGTAGCCTAGACTAGATGTCCACAATATGTAGTCACTTTCTTGGACATGTGAAAAGCAGCTGTTTAATCAGGGCTCGCTCCTTACAGGCCCCCGGGACACAAGGGCACCCAAAATCTGAGTCCAGACCTCCAACATTCTGAAGTTTTCACATAGCTCTCATGCATAAAGAATGTAAAAAGTTCATTCTGAACCCCTTCCCAAAAAGTTATTGTGGAGCCATGATTTAATATTTTTGAGAAAGATACTTGAAAACACAATACAAGCAAGATTATGGCAAGAAGAGACAAACTAGAACAAAAAGTTGAAGATATATATTCATAAAAACACGAGGTAAATTACTGAAGGCGTTTTGGTATTGTTATTGAACTCGGTTAAATGTCCTAAACGCAGTTAAGGTATGATTGTGTAAAAGTCTTGAATAATGAGCAGACTGTGCAAGTCAAGACGCAATGTAGACTTCAGTTGTGATGGAGGAGGTCGAACCATTGGTTTTCAATGCAACTGTTGTTGTTTTCTATCTGTTTCACAATTATTGTTCAGTTATTACACTACATTTTCTCCTCAGTATATCCAAGACTTACAATGTCCCTTAGATGGCAGTGACAGACTGGCAGTGTGTGATTGGATACTGGGTCATGCCATCAGACTTGAGTTTGGAGAAAAAGGTAACAAGCTCAACTTATTTCTGTTTTCTCAAATTATACTGAAAGTATCAATCAAATAAATAAGGCTTGTTGCCCCTGGCTTTCATGATAGACATATATATTCATAACTATCCTGTTGCTCATTAAAGATGAGATTGATTTCTTGGATATTATAATTGTAGTTCACTGTCGTTACAGCTTTGTATTTGAATAGTGAGAAAGATTTGAATTCTTTCAAAAATGATACATTTGATTAGTAAAAAATAATTTGAATGATTTAATTACCAGTACATACATGTAGGTTTGAATATTCCCACAATTTTTGTATCAATTCACTTACATGTCTCATTTTCATGGCATTACTAATACACAAAACATAGCTTGATTTTACAAGTCTGACCAGTTAGACTTAGCTTGTTTGACACAATGTTTTATTTTTTCTTATAGCACAAATGTTCAAAGAAATAGTAGCAGCACCTCAGAGCCCTTCAGGACCTGTAGCAGAGGACCCCTTTGCAAGTATTGATGGTGAGGATCAGGGATTGGGAGGGACCAGTTATTGGTCTTGGGTAGGCTAGGGTATTTTCTCTTGGTCTTGGTCTTGACCCTAGACCTTGAGACATGATGCTATAATGAGAATTCTGCTGGTAATCTTAAATCTGTAAGGTTGGTACTGTGATATTTTCTAATGTTAATGGTACCCAATGTTCGTTGGCAAGATAATGTGTAGTAAATTGGTACATAACTGCTTTCACCGCCTTAGGGCAGCTGAGCAATCTGGATTTAATTATAATTTGGATTTATATAGCCCTAAACGAAATACCTTCTCTAGGCGCTTTATAGATATTATTAACCTGGTCATTAGATTCATTCATGCACAATGTGTACCATCTCCACTCCCTTTGGATTATTCCTACCATATGGTCACCGTGAGAGCATATAGCAATTACTAACACAAAGGCTTTCGTCATTCTACTGGGTCCCCATTTCTCTCCTGGGTATGGAGTGGTAAGTGTAGATTAATGCCTTGCCAGAGGGTATTTGTACCCTGTCGGGGATCGAAAGCTACTACCATTGCATTTCAAGTCAACTGCTTACACCACTCGACTACAACACCCCTCTCCTTATACCGGTAGTAGTAATAGGGAATTGGTTTGAGCATCCACCAATTAAAGAACAAAAATTAATGAAATTTGACTCCTGAAAGTACATTTACCATTATTGCTGGTAAACCTAGTGGCATGGAAAGGGTTGGTATTGACTCTATGATCTGCATATGAATGAAAGAGGTTTTTTTTTTAATTCCCTGCAGTGTCTAGTCCAGACGTGAAGGCTGGCCTGGTCTCCCTATGCTCACTACTCAAGATTCCTAGACATGTGGATCCTATCGTCACTTTGGAAGCCATTGCTCTCCTTATTAAAGACAGACTGTCTGAGGATGCACAGGAGGGCGAATTTGAAGAGGTAGAGCACAGCAAAAATTTATTCCAAATTCACAACAAAAATGTAGAATGAACTCATAAACTAGGCCCTGCCCCCCTTTTTTTGGGTGACATTTCATTTCTCCCATAGCACCTGATATAAGAGGAATTTAACATCAATTTGATTTTGATGAGGCATGATAAATGCTTTATATATAATATATAACGCATACTTTTTTATGCCTCCGTTACGAAGTAGCCGGAGGCATTATGTTTTCGGGTTGTCCGTCCGTCCGTACGTCCCGTTCTCGTGATCGCGTTATCTGAAGAACCGATTGATGGATTCCTGCCAAACTTTGGTAATGTATGTATCTTGCAGAGCCGATGAACTGATTAGATTTTGGGGTCACGAGGTCACAGGGCTCATTATGTATGCAAAAACAGCTCGTGATCGCGTTATCTCAAGAACCGATTGATGGATTCCTGCCAAACTTTGGTCATGTACGTATCTTGCAGAGCCAATGAACTGATGAGATTTTGGGGTCACGAGGTCAAAGGTCACAGGGCTCATTATGTATGCAAAAACAGCTCGTGATCGCATTATCTCAAGAACTGATTGATGGATTCCTGCCAAACTTAGGTCATGTATGTTACTTGCAGAGCCGATGAACTGATTAGATTTTGGGGTCATGAGGTCAAGGTCAAAGGTCATGCGGCTCATTATGTATGCAAAAATAGCTTGGGATCGCATTATAATTAGAACAGATTGATGGATTCCTGCCAAACTTAGTTCATGTATGTATCTTGCAGAGACAATGAACTGAGTAGATTCTTGGCCGGTCATGAGGTCAAAGGTTAAATGTCACGGGCTCATTATGTATGCAAAAATAGCTTGTGAAGGCATTCTCATTAGAACTGACAGATGGATTACTATTTAACTAGTAGTAGATTTTAGGGTCATGAGGTCAAAGATCAAAGGGTCATATATGTATATGAGAAATTGCTTGTAATCACGATATTCTGAGAACTTGTTAATGGATTACAATGAAACTTGAATTTGAAAAAAATTCTTCTGTTTTGGTTTGTAAAATTGCTCTATGACGGAGGCATCTTTTTTTGACTGCGCGCAGTCGAAGTTCCATCTAGTTTGTTATGTTTAAATATATGTTTTTTTTGCGTGCAAGAGGCCCTAAATGATCAAAAAGCTTTTTCATGCCTCCGCAAAGAAGTAGCTGGAGGCATTATCTTTTTAGGTTGTCCGTGTTATCTCAAAAACTGATTGATGGATTCCTGCAAAAAATCTTGGGTCATGTTTGTATCTTGCTAAGCTAATGAACCGATTAGATTTTGGGGTCACAAGGTCAAAAGTTGAAGGTCACAGGGCTCATTATGTATGCAAAAATAGCCTGTAATCGCATTATCATTAGAACCGATAGACATATTACCGTCAAACTCAAGACATGTAAGTATCTTGCAGAGCCAATGAACTGATTAGATTTTAGGGCCATGAGGTAAAATGTTATGAGGCCCCATGCCTGATGCAACCAGAATCCAAGATTTGGCGCTGATGATCAATTTTTTCAATTTTTCCATTTCTGATCATTTCAGGATACAAATAACCTTGTACACCTTGTTTGGGATCTTTTTATTTTGCAGGGGGTGGAGGTGGATCTCGGTGAATATGAACTAGGATTTGATGCCAAAGGTATGTACCCTTGTTCACCCTATTCTTTGGAAGTGTGGAGATCATGTTACAGCTTGGAGCACTGAAATAACATCTTTTAAGAGGAAGTACCATTTACTCTGTTTGAGGTCATATTTCATCAAGAAAGCCCTGTACTAGGGGTGTTTCACGAAGACTAAGATCGACTTTAAGTTTGACTTTACTATGGCAGGCCATTCATGCCACTGTTTGCTCTCACCGTTTGCTGGCATTATTGAAGGGAAAAATATAATCTAAAGATCATAATGGTGAGAGAAAACAGTGGCATGACTGCCTGTCATATTCAAGTCCAACTTAAAGTCGATCTTAGTCTTTGTGAAACAATCCCCAGGATTTTTTTTTGACTAACCCAAATTATTACATTCTCATGATCCTTTGAATAATAAGCATCAGGTTTGTGCCAGGAAATGTCTTTGACTTGCCTGTTAAAAAACTGCCTTTGATAGGAAAGAATCAACTTTACACTATCTTTTTCTTGTGTAATCTCTTAAATTTGCAGATCCAGTATTGAACGATGCGGGGAGGATTTTACGGCTACTTCACATCAACGAGTTACGAGACCTTCAAACCAAGATCAATGAAACAATAGTTGCAGTCCAGACACTGACTGCCAATCCAAAGACTGATCAACGACTCGGGAAAGTAGGACGGTAACGTCCGCCCGGGCTCACAAAGTTATTTAATTCACTGTGACTTATAGGAACAACAATGTGGAAATCACACTCTGTATGGCTACTGGATCAATCAGTTTCAGTCTCCTGCTGTATTTTATTATTTCTTAAGTTCTTGTAAATCCAAGGTTTTTCTTATATACAGACAATTCTCTTCCTAAAATGAAAAGTGGCATCATCATGCTATTGGCTGTTCATTTAAAGAAATTTTAAAAAGGGTGATTCCAGTGAGAGTAAAGAAACTATTTCTTGTTTTAAGTTTGTGGCTTAGATATTGGGTAGTAATAGTAAAAAAAACTGGTTTCGTCTGTTGCTTATTCGAGGAACAGCTTATTTAGAAATTAATAGAGAATTGGAATTTGACCTCCCAATTTAAAAATTTGTTTTGTTTTATGAAGAAATATTACTTTGGCTGTCTTTGTCTTGTCTTTATGATTTTTTTTAAATTATCATTTAGTTATTATTATTATCATTATTATTATATTTTTTTTGGTTATTGTGATTTTCAAGTTTCTGATTTCAATCGTGTTCACTTGTCTAATTCAAAAATGCCATTTGCTGCCTGTAAATTGCTGTTTGGTGCACTGAATTAGGTACCAGTTACCTCCGAGTTACCTCTCTCCGTACAGAGATTAAGGGGCTTTTCCTCAAGAATCGACCATGGACGGGCATTATTCTTTGTGTGTGAAGGGATCGGTTCCATTTTTTTTTTCTTGATAATTTACCTCATTCTTCCCAGTTTTACTTTTAGAGCTGGTATTTTACCGGTAATACTGGACAACAAGAAACTTTGATATTATTTTGCGAGAGCTCAAGATTTGGAAAAGTTTGATGCAATGAAATATTTGAATGTCATTCTTTACAACATAACATACCGTACCCCTATTTTGGGGGCCAAGAAAAAGAAGAAAAAAATCTTTTTTTGTTGACTCTGTCGGCAGCACGCCAGGTCCGTGTGAAAATACCCACGTGGGGAAGGACTTTCATTTAACTGTGAGATGCAGTTGAAGGCGCCGATTTGTGCTTGTGAACTTGTCACAGATAATAATAACAATGTTGTTTTTAGAAGAATGTGTAAGATCATTAAAGGTAAAGACCAGTATTGGAAACGCCACAATTTCAAAAAGATGAAATGGAAGCTCTTATTACCAATCATGTAAAAGAATATGTTTTAACTAATACATGATGATAACAATTTTGCCGGGAAACCGCCTTCTAATTGATGTATTTGGTAAATTAATTTATCTATTGGGATGTGATAGATAAAATGCATGTGTCGCGCACGTGTGCGTAGTCCCATATACATCTTTCTGTGTACGGTGCTTGTAACTTTACCAACACTGGGCCAAATTTCTTATCATTCTGATGATTCCAGAACCTTGCAGTACACATCAATACTTATATGCCAGATGATCAACCTTTTCTGATCGATTCCACAACGTTGCTTTCACAATGCAATCGCATGACCAGAACTGATCTTTATCTTTAATGTAAATTTAAAACAGTAGAGGACCTAGGATAGAACCTTGTGGTACGCCGTGTGTAATAGAAGAAAAATTGGAGGAATTATTATTATAAACTACATATTGAGATCTATTAGAAAGATTACTTTCAAACCAAGATGACAGACAAATTTGAGCATTGTTCTAGTTTCCGAGTGGTGAGTCAACACACCGATTACTGAGCTGGGAGACATTGCCAGGCATAGTGCCAGGGGGAGGGGCATAAATCGAAACTTTAAAAAAAAAAAAAAAAAAATTGTACCTGTGTATTAGCCCTTAAAAACCCTTACTTAAAAACAATTTCTGCGGCAAAAAAGTGCCTCTTGTACACGGAGATTTACGATAGACATTTTTTGCAGTTCATTTAATAGAGTTGCTTGCAATTTGGGAAAAACTTGTACCATAACAACAGCTGTCTTGAACAATTTGCAAAAGTTTGAAATGAGGAAAGTATTTGATTCTTAGTTCCACCACAAGCCCTTTTCTTGAGGTGTTAAAAGATTACATTGGACAAGCTATGAACCTCTAGCCCTTCTACCTGTACACAAAATGGGTTGTGTGTATTGTATTATGGAGTCTAGAGTAACTGAAAGACACACACAAAAGACGATAGTGATTATCACCACTCTAAATTTGGGACAACGGATTTTATCGAGAGCAAGAAAGTACCACACTGTTTAACTGATAGAAGAGAAAATCCTTCAACCTTTCAAGATCGAGTTGAGTTCTGGTCATGTGATTGCATTCTGAAAATGTCTTGAAGTAGTTGGGAAAGGAGCATCATATTTTTTGCAATATTATGTTGTGTTATAACACTGAAAGAGGACCAGTAAAAAGAAGAATCGGTGTATACCGTGAGGTTTTGGAATCATCAAAATAAGAAATTGACTGAATCTGCTAAAAAATAAAATCACATGCACTCTACACAGAAATGTGTGTATGGACTACACAAATATGTCGCATGAAAGTGTGGTATACAGTGTGAGTCAAAAAAAAGTTTACACCTAGAAAATTGCTAATTATTTTTAAAAATCATCTATGAACAGTAAATGATTATACATCTTATGAAAGAGTGTTTTATCCCAAATCGTTTGTTATCATTTGTGTGTGGTATGTGTTCACGCTTGGATGACCATGAGGCATCGTTTGGGATAATTTTGTTTAGTCTTTTGAATAATTTGTGTATTTTATTCACTTACCGGTAAGTGATATACCGGTACATTTTATACAAGCAAGCAAGCTGTATATTGATGGATAAGATTTTCATCGCTAACCGAATCTCCTTGATAATATGACTTCTTTTTACTGATGATTTATAGCTTTGTTTATCTTTTAAGTAATGATCAAATGGCTGATTGTCTATTGCCACCAGTATTTTGGGTACGTGGAAAATAAATACCGGTATATATAATTCACCATTTGTGCATACATGTATATACTAATATTGGGGAGATGTGAGTTGTTCTTTTAGTCAGCTCTCTGTTTCTGTTTACAAAGTGACTCCGATGGCAAAACCGATGGCAAAACCGGTCGCATGACTTTACGAACGACTTGTATATGAAGTGCCAGATAGTATGCCCACAATTTTTTCTGATATTTCCAATAACCTCAATTAAATTATGGCAAAAAATATACTTTGCATTAAAAATGTTTGTTATAATAAGAATGTGAATCTACATCTGCACAGTTCAACTTAATGAATAATAATCAAGAATGCTTGAGCATCCCATTTGGCTTTTCATATACAAGTCGTTCGTAAAGTCATGCGTAACTTTACGAACAGCTTTATAGAACACCCCCCCCCCCCAGGTCTTGTATTTCAGATTGCGACAATAAAGGTCGTCCCTGGACACACGTAATCATGTCTCATCAGTACAAGTGTGTAAAATCTGAAATATATACGTATGTACACCAATACATACAGGGTTTTCTATGAGTTTGATTTCGGACATGTACTTACACTCCCAGCATAATCAAACATATATATGGCATTTCGTTATAATCTACTGCTAATCAGTATTGAAAGAAAAACACTTACATAATATATTTGCTTATGTGCATCAATATACAATAGATTACTATATTAAACATTTCCTGTCACAAAACTTGTCATCAGTGACAACGGACAGTTTTTGTTATAAGCTTGTGAAATCCTGGCTTCTGATTGGTTATCAGCAGATTTGTCACTGATTTTTGTCATTGAAAAAAGACTTTGTTAAAACGGGTCCATGGGCCCTACAATGAATGATTTTGAGAAAAGACATATTGCTTCAGCTTGAATACGTTTTATGGGTATTGTAAGAGTCGATTGTATTTCCTACTTAAATGTGATTTGTATTTGATATGTGCTCTACAATACCGTACTCTATGTACTGTAGTGTAGTGCAGGGGTTCTCAAAACCTTTGTGAGCTGCCCGGGCACATGTCCGTGGAAAAGGTGCCACCGCTTTACAACAATACGCTGCTTAAAACTTTGCATACACTTATGGAGTGATTGCCAGATGAAGGCATTTATGCAAATCTTCAGACAATCTACTCCTGAAATTTATAGTCACTTATATGACATTTTAAAGTTTTAACTGAAGAAAATGAGGCTTGTTTTAGTTCTATACCGGTATCTGATCTATAGGGAAAATAGTGGTCCTGGGTGGTCAGGATTAACATGCCCAGCGATCCAAATGAGGAACGGGTTTGGATTTTGAGAAGCCCTAGAGTAGTGTTTACATCTAGCTATGTAAAGGATTAATTAATATAATTTTATTATCCTTTGTTATGTTGACATTGATTTTTAAATATCACAGATAATAAAAAGCTTTTAAAGAATGGTGTGTTTTTTGGGGGGGGAGATGGTTAGGGAGGTCACGTGCCTCCCCCAGCCTTCCCTGATGAAACCCTTTTGTGATAAAACAATATTGTTTCAAATTGAAAAGGTTGTTCCTTTTGCACATATGTTGAAATACCCTCAATATTCCTCAAGCTACTTAACATGTGTGTTTTATTTGTTAACTTTTGTTTATCAGTATCGCATGTTGTCTTTTTTTTAAATGTATGTTATGTAACATGCAATATTGATTCTTAAATGATGTCACAGATAATACAAATTAAACCCATTTTGTGAGGCTTTGATAGAATGGTGTGTGTTTGGGGGCAGGGAGGTCAAGTGCCACCCCCCCCCCCCCCCCTCCCTCCCAAGCATTCCTGATGTACTGCTCCTATGATAAAACAATATTGTTTCAAATTGAAAGATTGCCATTGACACATATTTTGAACCACCCTCAGTATTCCTCAAGCTACTTCTGTTTTATTTGTTTGTTTGTTTACTTATGTTTATTAGTATGACATGTGGTCTTTTTGTTGATATTTAGTGACACATCTCTTTTGGAATGTTACAAATATGTAATGACTTGAATTCCCAGAGTTGGTTGTAAATCATGACAATCTACTGTACTATAAAAATTACAAATTGAAATGCATGTACTGCCTAAAGTGAGCCAATATTTTGTCTTTATTTTATTATTTTCACACTTGAAACTATTTATTACTGATATTAATTTTGTTATGTACAGAAATAATACATTTTTCTTGATCCCTTGTGAATTTTCTTTTTTGCCAATAAAATATTTGGAAAAATGAAAACATGCATTTTGTCACTGTACTGAATTTTACAATTTGAACATATATATATATATATATTTATGTGCTACTTAAGAAGTCCACAATGTTGCAATATTATTGTAGACCACAATTCACATATCAAATATCATATACAATACCTCATTTTGCTGGGGTACACATGAAAATCCATATCCAGCAGATCATATACTTCAATTTTTATCAATATAATTAGTGACTTATATCATGTTCCCAAAATGTGAAGTCCAATGGTTCTCTAACTCTTCCTCAGTTCAAATGAAAAACATTTATTGAGTTATTGTGTACTTTTGTTGTAAAACTTACAGTAGATAGATTTGCTCCCTTTTCATTTTTTATATGCAGAAAAATAGTTGTATGTAGATATATTCTTGATATGGTAATATCTTGTTCAAAATTTAATTGTGCATTAGATTTAATAGGATTTTGGGGCAAACTATAGAGTCTTTTGCCTATAGTAGGTGAACCCACTTAATCATAAGGGTAAACCAGTATAACTTAGCATGTATCTTATGTACACAAGTCCATATGGGTGTAATAGCATGGAACTGTTGTCTCTTCCATATATCTTCAGTCCCAATGTAACATTTAGATCAAGAGTGATCAAAAATTGGAAATACTTCACTTGGGGGCCTAATAAAAACTTTTCAGTCCATATAGGTTTAGAATGAAAACAATCAAAAATTCGAAATTCTTTTTATGACACTCACTGCATTACCATATTTTTGTCACTAGAGTTTTAAGTGAAGACAATCTCAATGATGAACTTTTTTGTGTAATTATAGCCCTAATATTGATTTAGTTTCCAGACTGCCTCTGCTGATATATTAAATGCCAAAATAAATTAAGCAAAAATAAAAATTTCCTCAATATATTCCATGCCCCCCTCCCCCTACTAAAATCCTAGTTACGGGCCAGTATTCTAACCATACAAACGGAAATTGCTAGAAATACGACCTAAAGAAGTGGGATCTTATGACATTTTTATTTTTATTAGGAAATAATTATCGTGACGACACCATACATAGAAGTCCACGGTAGCATTAAATTGGTCTACTAATATCAGTCAATGTGCAATCTTATGTTATTAAAGTTGCTGCAGTGTCGGCATTTTTCGTTTGTGTATATCCCATGATCTCGGTAAGAACTATTCATTTGTTCATATTTCTGAGATGAAAATATATTATTCGTAATATTTGTATCTCTCTTCGTTTATTTCGTACATACTAACATGATAACGAGTGTATTTATCCACAGTCTTCCTCAGGATCCGAGTGCAGTTTTCTACGCTCGCGAAACTCCACCACTGCACTCAGCTCTGCAGCAGGCTTTCAATGCCATTATGTCAGCCTGCCTGGTGTGTGGGATGTGTATGGGTGGAGCGCCACTACTATAGCTAGCGCTATGCCACTGCACTTCATGACTTGTAATTGTGACTTGCCTTCTAATTCTCGCTGATGGAGATGGAGCGATGCTCTGATTCAAAACTTGAAAGGAAACTGTAGATTTATGCCCATCATTACAATGGTGACCTTGAGGCTTGTAAAAACTTATGTCATCCTTGAATCCATTAATTGCGGGGGTTTGCCTTTGCTTTGGCCTCTAGTCTTTGGGATGGTTTTTCACCACTATCATGGATGTTTCTATCAAAAAGAAACAGCCCCCCAAAATCTAGGGAATATCCATCCAATTTTTGTCAGAATCGATGAAGAAAACGTAGGGTTCTAGATCTACATGCAGAGTTATTTTATTTTGCTAAACAGCTGCATGTGCGATATGCAAACGCACTGCCTAGGCCCTAGCTGCATGTGCTAATTGAGCTGAGCGCCATCGCAAGCTCCACCTCCGTTGTCTTCCGTGTGCGGGTCCATTCGCCAATTCACAAACACACACACGCGGTCCGAATGCATGTGCAGATACTACGCCAAATGGGTTTGGACTGAGCGGTTCCCTACTTAGCTGTTCCAAAAAATGGGGGGGGGGAAGAGTAATTTCAGACTGTAATGGCTTGTGATCCCTTGGGGCTAGCGAAAAATAAGCGCATGGATATATTCCTTACAACTGGGACTACTTATCGCTCGGGGTGTCATTTCTAAAAAGTGGCAAATCTCGGAGCTACAATGGAAACAATGTTAAAAATTGCTGTTTTTACCAAGATATTTTTAGAATTCCGAGATGACGCCCTTGGTACTTGGTTGGGTAATCCCTTCAGCAGCTCACTCAGGAAGCTATACTGGGATGGTAAGTGAGGCGAGTAACTACAAGGAGTGTTATGAATTGCAGGAATGGTGTATTGGACAAAGCATTTATTAATTTACAGTAAAATATGCTAAGTGCAGTGCAAGTAAAAACCAAGCTAGTACCGTATTTGCCGGCGATAAGGCCGCAGCGCCGCATAGGCCGCAGGGTTCTTGTTAATTTTTCTGATAGCAGGCTATTTATGATTTACAGGAGGCTACTAAAATTGCAAAAGAAAAATCTCTGTGCGCGTAGCGCACATCACCATGTGCGCGAAGCGCACATCACGAGCGCGAAGCGCGAAGTCCCTTGCGGCCGGGGTCCAGGGCCCGCCCAAGGGCCCTGGAAGCTTTAGGGTTTTAGATGCTCTCTGGTGCTATCTTAGCCTTATTTTTGAAGATATGACCACACTGTATGAGCCATAGTTTAATGATAAAGATCATGAATATTTTGGCTGAATAACTTACTTTTCATATGATATACAATATGAAATGAAAATGCTCCATTATTGTTTCTGATAAATCAATCATATTTGTGATGAATCTACAATTTTGAATTACATGATAATGATACAAGGGAGTCCTGGGCAAAAACGGTTAACTGACGTTTACAGGACCTTGTCAGTGAAGAAAATCGTTTGCGATAAAAAATTAAAAAAATTGGAACACACATAAAAAAAATATGACAAAATTGGATTGGTAAATGGTTTGCAGGTATGTGACAGCTGTCACAGGGGTCTGGGGTGTTACGCCCCCAGCAGGGTCCAGGTGCAGTGCCTCAGTCTGGAGGGGAGTCTCCCCTGAAGGCAAGCCCCTAGCATTTCAAGATCTCCCATTCAGATTCTAGAGACCTTAGAAGGAAAAATCTTGTCAATTCAATCAGAATGTATTAAACTTTTCTCGCATATGTAATGTGACACATGTTTAATATTCATGTACCTGAGGCTGAAACTTTTTGCAATAATTACATAGTGAATGATCATTCCATTTCTGAATCTGAGGACTGGCTAAGAAGATCCTCATCCAGACCTAGGATGTCAAGGGTGGACTTCACCTCCTGGTCTTCAGCTTCATCTTGCCCACTGGCACCTTCTTCACTTTACCTGGTGACTGTCGTCGGCTTGTCATCATTCTGAGCTGCAGCACTGTGGGTTCCATCAGTCTCTGTCGGCTACGATTTTTTTTTTTTTTTTTTTTTTTTTTTTTATGGTGCCGACAGCCGGCTACGATTTCCGTTACAGCCGGAAAAAATAGCCGGTTGCCGGCTATTAACAAGAACCCTGAGGCCGCACCCCAACTTTGACATTTCAAAGAGGGGAAGAAAAAAAACAAGCTTGCTTTAACCTGTGTAGATTGAACATAAAGACACATGCACAGAGGTGCCAACCAGTACGATTTAATCGTATTTAGTAAGATAATAAGAGTGGAATACGATTAAAACGATATCACCTCTTAAAACAAAAAACTACGGAATCGCAATAAAACATGAACAAGTAAACCCCGCAGCCCCAACAAAAACTTTGCTTTACAATTTTCTTTTAAAATTTTAATGAAAGAGCAAACATTTTACTTGACTGTACGTACCAGTATCACATTTTTCTGAAATTTTACTGGCCCGGGGCCAACCGGCCATTGGTGGTGTCGATTTTTCGTGAAAATCTGATTTTTCTCTCCAAAATCTGATTTTTTAGGATACTCGGTCTGTTTTTTTTGTGTCGAGAGGTTGGCATCTCTGCATGCATGACTGTATACACTGCCTATCAAATTTGCATTCATGTCCCCTTCTGTCCAATATCGTTGATTTTAAACTGTTAGCTTCAAACTTTAGTCTTGATTCATTCACAATTATTATTTATGAAAAAATATACAATATGAATGATATACAGTAGGTTTGCGGTTGCACCATGTGTGTGAGAGAGAGAGAGGTATGAGGAGTCCTGAACAGGACTCTGACTCGGTAATCTTTCTTGGAGGAGTGTAGTCCTGAAAAGGACTGTTTGTTATCTTTCTTGGCATATAGTTCTCAGGAGAACTATAGCGCTTGGAGAGGATGAGTGGCTCGACGTTTCGAACAGGTTGACTATCCGTCGTCAGGAGTGAATGATGATAAATTATTTCAGGTGTTTTGGTGTAGTGGTGTAGTCCAGGTGCGGACGTACAAGAGAAAGATACACCTTTTTTTAACAGTGGATGAACAGTGATGGAAATTGCGGCTTAGGAAGTTAAGGACATGTGAGGCTTTACCGGTTGCGTAATGAGTCTGGCTATTCCAGCGTAAGTCTTTCTGGATATTGATGCTGAGGTACTTGGTTTCGTGTAGGTTAACATCAAGGATTTTGTAGGATGTAATACCCGGTGTTCTTTTTCTCGTAACACGCATGGTTTTGCATTTAGTGGGATTGAAATGCATGCCCCAAGTGCTGGATTGCCTGATTCAGCAGTGTTATGCCGCCGCCCCGTCATATTCATGTGTGAAACTGATCGGTTATCTGAATCTCTAAGGATGAATAGCTCACTTCAAATTGGCAATGAGTATTCTTTGTCAAACCTGGTATGAAAAGGATAGAATTGTAGTGACTTGACCTTAGTAGAATTTTACATTTGTAAATATTATTGTCTTGCCTTTATTGTGTGGCTAGAAATCTTGCCTTTTATTAAATTGTCACCCATTTCTAATTCTATAGTGACACCTGTAACATTACTCGAGTGCCACACATACTTGCTCTGGCAAGCACATTCTAAACCCTATTGTATTGGGATGTGCAACCACCCAACGTACTTGTATAGCCTACACATGTATGCATATTTGCCACACCTATCTAGAGCACACGTCTTTCAGAGAGAGTCTATATCAAGGCTAATTCAGCTTCATCATAATTCATGTCTGACTTCTTTGCTCGGTTCTCTTCTTGGTTCTAAGGCCTTATTACTTTATTAAGATTATATTATATTATGAGTTTTCGTCTCCCTTACTTCTTCTGCAAAGAAGTGACTTTACTAAATATAGTCTACATATTTTTTCTACGGGAACTGTGCAATTTTTGAACGGCTACCTATAATTCACCTTGTCAATATACATTATCTCACTGTGACTTGTGAGATAATCTGTCCCAACAATTAGTGGCTCATTAATTCTGGTGCCGGTTTCAACAAGTGTTGCTACGAGACAAGGTAGGAAAGAAACCACTGTCTATGTCCTGTATTTTAGGTGACCAATTCCCTACAGATTTATTAATGATTTGATGGATAGTAATGGAAACTTATTCTCTCATAAGAAATGTGAGGAGAAGTTTAATTTGACGCATAATTATCTGTCTTATTATTCAGTTTGTCAAGTGATAAAGTGCAGATATAATGAATATTATAAAACATGTCAACAAATTTGGAAGAACCTTTAATCCCTTCCCATATTAAAACACTTATTCATGAAGAAAAAAAGAAGGACAAAGTAGAACAAGAAAAATAGAAAGAGAGAAGAATCGTACAGTCTTGAGGAATGTTTTTATCAAAACTGGAAAAAAAAGAAAAGCGAGCCTCTGCCAAGTGCACCTCAAGTTGAAATATGATTTAAAAAGTATAAACAACAAAAATCATAAACAATACAAAATTCATGCATAATTATAACATGGTGAAAAAGTTCATTAAGACTTTTACCAGGAAATTGAATACCGGTAACAGGCCTCGAATTACATCAAATTTGGGTCAAGGCTACTTTTTTGAGAGGGCACAAATCCACTGAAAGGGGCACAAATCTATCCTAAGGGGCACTAAGGCCAACGTGGAAAGTGAGGGGGAAATCACCTCACGCCGTTGTTTTCAAGGTGGGGGGGATATGTGCACCCAGGGGCAGATCCAGGATATCTTAGGGGGGGGGGCACAAATCGCAACGACTCAGCCAGCCGCTGAATAAGCGGGAGGGGGGGGGGGGGGTAAGAGGACACTTTTTTTTTTTTGGTCTCGAAATTTGAAAATTTAACATTTTGTTCCCGTTGGGGTGGGGGGGGGGGGTGAGGTCACCTTTTTTAGATTAGCCATTGGCATAATTTTTTTTTGTGTGTGTTTCATTTTAAAAAAATAAAAAAAGGGGGAGGGGGGTGTTGCTCCAAAATACAGACATAAAAAAAAACCGAAGGGGGGTTCAACGCCCCAAACCCCCCCCCCCCCCCCCCCCCCCCCCCCCCCCCCCCCCCCCTGCGTACGTGCCTGCTCGTTTGAATACAGTTTCCCTTCTTCGGCGCGAAGCGCGGAAGCTTTTACGTTTCATTAAATCATTAGAGAAAGAAAAGGATTCGTTGTACCGTTTTTTACTCTTAATCCTCGTCTAAATTCATCCCCCCCCCCCCCCTCCCGCGCAAAGGTCGGAAGCTTGTACGTTTCATTAAATCATTATTAAAGTGAAACAAGACGATTCGTTGTACCGTTCTCGAAAATGATCCTCGTCTGAATACAATTTTCCCCCTCCCGCGCGTAGCGCGGAAGCTTTTACGTTTCATTAAATCATTAGAGAAAGAAGACAATTTGTTGTCCCGTTCTCGCCCTTAATCCTCGTCTGAATTCAGTTCCCCCCCCCCCCCAATCCGCGCGCGCAAAGCGTGGAAGCTTTTACAATACATTAAATCATTAGAGAAAGAAGACGATTCGTTGTAGCCTACCGTTCTCGACTCTTAATTCTCGTCTGAATTAAATTCCCCCCGCCCCAATCCGCGCGCGCGAAGCACAGAAGCTTTTACATTTCATTAAATCATTAGAGAAAGAAGACGATTCGTTACACCGTTCTCGACCCCTCATCCTCGTCTGAATTCAGTTTTCCCCTCCCCCTCCAGCGCAAAGCGCGGAAGCTTGTACGTTTCATTAAATCATTAGAAAAAGAAGACGATTCCTTGTACCGCATTCGACTCTTAATCCTCATCTGAATTCAGTTCTCCCCCCCCCCCCCCATCCGCGCGAGCAAAGCGCGAAAGCTTTTACGTTTTATTAAATCATTAGAGAAAGAAGACGATTCGTTGTACCGTTCTCGACTCTTAATCCTTGTCTAAATTCAGTTACCCCACCTCCTGCGTGATCGAAGGGCGGAAGCTTTGACATTTAATTTAATTATTAGAGAAACAAGACGATTCGTTGTACCGTTCTCGAAAATAATCCTCGTCTGCATGAATACAGTTTTCCCACTCCCGCGCAAAGCGCGGAAGCTTTTACGTTTCATTAAATCATTAGAGAAAGAAGACGATTCGTTGTACCGTTCTCGACTCTTAATCCTTGTATGAATTTCAAAAATATTTTTTGTCTGCTCCTTTTTCTTCATACGTCCTCTTCCTTTTCTCTCCTCTCTTTTTTTGGCTTTTTTTTTGGGGGGGGCGCCCCCACTGCCCCCCCCGGCTACGTGCCTGCGGTCAGATGAACATCTTTTGATACCTTGTCCGCCCCCGGAAACTCATGGGTTGAAGGCAAATTACGGTCAGATAAGCATTCAGGGGCCCGCCTCAGGGCCCCTGGTGGAGTCGAGGGTGCGGAAACACCTGAATTTCAGGGGTTTCAGGCATTTGATTACGGTCAGATGAACATATTTTTATACCTTATTTGTGACAATGGCAGGATACTGATTGGCGTGAGGTCCAGCGGGCGGAGCCCCCAGAAGCCCATGGGTTTAAAGCATTACATTACCGTCAGATTAGCATCCAGTGGGGTCCAGGGGGCAGAGCCCCCGGAAGCTCAGGGGTTTAAGCATTTGATTACGGTCAGATGAACAAATTTTTATACTTTATTTGTGACACTGGCAGGACACTGATTGGCGTGAGGTCCAGCGGTCGGAGCCCCCAGAAGATCAAGGGTTTTAGGCACTAAATTGCAGTCAGATGAGTATCAAGGGGCCTGCCAAAGGGCCCTTGGTTGGGTCCCGGGGGCAGAGCCCACGGAAGCTCAGGGGTTTTAGGCGTTTAATTACGGTCAGATGAGCAATTTTTGATACCTTATTTTATTGAGAAACTGGTAGTTAACTATTTTTTCTTTCTTGCTCTCTTTCTTTCTATTTCTCTTTAAAATGCTTTTCAAAAAAAAATTGGGGGGGGGGGAGCTGGAGGGAGTGGGGAGTTTCCCCCTGTGACGTTTCATTGAATTATTAGAGAAAGAAGACGATTCGTTGTACCGTTCTTGACTCTTTATCCTTTTCTGAATTCCAAGGGAAGCGCGGAAGCTTAGACGTTTTTAATAAATTATTAGGGAAAGAAGACGATTCGTCTCGATCTCGACTACCGGTATTAATCCTTTTCTGAACACAATTCACACCCCTCCCGCGCGATGGGCGGAAGCTATGACGTTTTAATTAAAACGTATGGGAAAGAAGACGATTCTTTGTACCATTATCTCGACTCTTAATCCTTTTCTGATTTAATTCCAGACCCTCCTCCCGAGAAAAATCCAAGTTTTTAACTGATTAAAAACTGTGAAAACGCACCAAAAAAGGTCAAAACGCGAAGTGAAGATGTTGAACCAACGATGGGTAAACAAAACTTCCCGATATTGATTGGTCCAAATAAAAAGGATGGATTGACAAACTAAGCCTGAGTCATTACGGTTTTTGTGCCAAACGTTTCAGTCATTTGGATGAAGACATTCTTTCATATCTCCTTATCGGCAATTAAGTCCCGCCAATTAATTTAGGAGTTCCATAGTGGCAATTAAGTCTCGCCAATAATTATTGTTTTTAGATCTCCGTAGGGGCAACAAAGTCTTGCCGATTATCATTGTTTTAGATCTCCGTAGGGGCAACAAAGCCTTGCTGATAATTATTGTTTTTAGATCTCCGTAGGGGCACAAAAACCTTGCCGATTCGTATTGTTTTTAGATCTCCGTAGGGGCAACAAAACCTTGCCGACTATTATTGTTTTTAGAGCTCCATAGGGGCAACAAAACCTTGCCGACTATTATTGTTTTTAGAGCTCCGGAGGGGCAACAAAACCTTGCCGACTATTATTGTTTTTAGAGCTCCGGAGGGGCAACAAAACCTTGCCGACTATCATTGTTTTTAGAGCTCCGGAGGGGCAACAAAACCTTGCCGACTATCATTGTTTTTAGAGCTCCGGAGGGGCAACAAAACCTTGCCGACTATTATTGTTTTTAGAGCTCCGGAGGGGCAACAAAACCTTGCCGACTATCATTGTTTTTAGAGCTCCGGAGGGGCAACAAAACCTTGCCGACTATTATTGTTTTTAGAGCTCCGGAGGGGCAACAAAACCTTGTTGACTATTATTGTTTTTAGAGCTCCGGAGGGGCAACAAAACCTTTCCGACTATTATTGTTTTTAGAGCTCCGGAGGGGCAACAAAACCTTGCCGACTATTATTGTTTTTAGAGCTCCGGAGGGGCAACAAAACCTTGCCGACTATCATTGTTTTTAGAGCGCCGGAGGGGCAACAAAACCTTCCGGTAATTATTGTTTTTAGAGCTCCGGAGGGGCAACAAAACCTTGCCGACTATTATTGTTTTTAGTGCTCCGTAGGGGCAACAAAACCTTGCCGACTATTATTGTTTTTAGAGCTCCGGAGGGGCAACAAAACCTTGCCGACTACTATTGTTTTTAGAGCTCCGGAGGGGCAACAAAACCTTGCCGACTATTATTGTTTTTAGAGCTCCGGAAGGGCAACAAAACCTTGCCGACTATCATTGTTTTTAGAGCGCCGGAGGGGCAACAAAACCTTCCGGTAATTATTGTTTTTAGAGCTCCGGAGGGGCAACAAAACCTTGCCGACTATTATTGTTTTTTAGAGCTCTGTAGGGGCAACAAAACCTTCCGGTAATTATTGTTTTTAGAGCTCCGGAGGGGCAACAAAACCTTGCCGACTATTATTGTTTTTAGAGCTCCGGAGGGGCAACAAAACATTCCGGTAATTACTGTTTTTAGAGCTCCGGAGAGGCAAAACCTTGCCGACTATTATTGTTTTTAGAGCTCCGGAGGGGCAACAAAACCTTCCGGTAATTATTGTTTTTAGAGCTCCAGGTGGGGCAAAACCTTGCCGACTATCATTGTTTTTAGAGCTCCGGAGGGGCAACAAAACCTTGCCGACTATTATTGTTTTTAGAGCTCCGGAGGGGCAACAAAACCTTGCCGACTATTATTGTTTTTAGAGCTCCGGAGGGGCAACAAAACCTTGCCGACTATCATTGTTTTTAGAGCTCCGGAGGGGCAACAAAACCTTGCCGACTATCATTGTTTTTAGAGCTCCGGAGGGGCAACAAAACCTTGCCGACTATTATTGTTTTTAGAGCTCCGGAGGGGCAACAAAACCTTGCCGACTATCATTGTTTTTAGAGCTCCGGAGGGGCAACAAAACCTTGCCGACTATTATTGTTTTTAGAGCTCCGGAGGGGCAACAAAACCTTGCCGACTATCATTGTTTTTAGAGCTCCGGAGGGGCAACAAAACCTTGCCGACTATTATTGTTTTTAGAGCTCCGGAGGGGCAACAAAACCTTGCCGACTATTATTGTTTTTAGAGCTCCGGAGGGGCAACAAAACCTTGCCGACTACTATTGTTTTTAGAGCTCTGGAGGGGCAACAAAACCTTGCCGACTATTATTGTTTTTATAGCTCCGGAGGGGCAACAAAACCTTGCCGACTATTATTGTTTTTAGAGCTCCGGAGGGGCAACAAAACCTTGCCGACTATCATTGTTTTTAGAGCGCCGGAGGGGCAACAAAACCTTCCGGTAATTATTGTTTTTAGAGCTCCGGAGGGGCAACAAAACCTTGCCGACTATTATTGTTTTTAGAGCTCCGTAGGGGCAACAAAACCTTGCCGACTATTATTGTTTTTAAAAGCTCCGGAGGGGCAACTAAACCTTGCCGACTACTATTGTTTTTAGAGCTCCGGAGGGGCAACAAAACCTTGCCGACTATTATTGTTTTTAGAGCTCCGGAGGGGCAACAAAACCTTGCCGACTATCATTGTTTTTAGAGCGCCGGAGGGGCAACAAAACCTTCCGGTAATTATTGTTTTTAGAGCTCCGGAGGGGCAACAAAACCTTGCCGACTATTATTGTTTTTAGAGCGCCGGAGGGGCAACAAAACCTTCCGGTAATTATTGTTTTTAGAGCTCCGGAGGGGCAACAAAACCTTGCCGAGTATCATTGTTTTTAGAGCTCCGTAGGGGCAACAAAACCTCTTGAACATTACAAGTCGGGTTGGCTTACGATGACTATAATGTCGGCAAAACTTTTGTGGATTAAAATATTGTGGCCGTAAACGGTTTGATTTTGAAAAGGGCATTCCGGCCAGTGAGAGGGGCATGGCGGCAAATTGCCGATTGCCGGTGGGTAATTCGAGCCCTGCGGTAATACATGCACCTACATGTACAAACAAATATTAATATTAGGAGTACCGGTAGTAGTTGAGTGGACTGAAAATGCAAATTTTCCAAACATTGCCCTTATGAGGGATTTTCTAAATTTTTTTTCTTTGTTTCCAGGTTTGCTTTGAAAGATGTCTGACTTGGATCAACTGAAAACGAGATGTTAGGAATGAATACATTCACGTAGTTGCGGTCATTGCGTTCAGAATGGCTGCCTCGGGCAGCAGTCTCTCACAGTTTCCTGGGGTCCACCATCATCTTAAGGTAAAATTTACTCTCTTTTTTGCAGTTTATGTTTTTATGCCTCCGTTACGAAGTAGCCGGAGGCATTATGTTTTCGGGTTGTCCGTCCATCCGTACGTCCGTCCGTACGTCCGTCCGTACGTCCGTACGTCTGTCCGTACGTCCCGTTCTCGTGATCGCATTATCTGAAGAACCGATTGATGGATTCTTGCCAAACTTTGGTCATGTATGTATCTTGCAGAGCCGATGAACTGATTAGATTTTGGGGTCACAAGGTCAAAGGTCACAGGGCTCATTATGTATGCAAAAACAGCTCGTGATCGCGTTATCTGAAGAACCGATTGATGGATTCCTGCCAAACTTTCGTCATGTATGTATCTTACGGAGCCGATGAACTGATTGGATTTTGGGGTCACGAGGTCAAAGGTCACAGGGCTCATTATGTATGCAAAAACAGCTCGTGATCGCGTTATCTGAAGAACCGATTGATGGATTCCTGCCAAACTTTGGTCATGTATGTATCTTACAAAGTCGATGAACTGAATAGATTTTGGGGTCACAAGTTCAAAGGTCAAAGGTCATGCGGCTTATTATGTATGCAAAAATAGCTTGTGAACGCATTCTCATTAGAACTGACAGAGGGATTACTATTTAACTCGGGACATCTTGCAGAGCCTATGAACTGAGTAGATTTTAGGGTCATAAGGTCAAAGATCAAAGGGTCATATATGTATATGAGAAATTGCTTGTAATCACGATATTCTGAGAACCTGTTAATGGATTACAATTGAACTTGAACTTGACAAATTTCTTCTGTTTTGGTTTGTAAAATTGCTCTATGACGGAGGCATCATTTCGACTGCGCGCAGTTGAAGTTTCATCTAGTTTCTATAAAAGATCGGAGATGACTGCTTTTTATTTTACAGTTGTGATTTTTAACATTTTGATGTACATACAGATCTAAACGGAATTAAGGTACATTCTATAGAACTGTACGATCTGTAATCAATTATTCATTCAGAAGCCTATGAAAGTTCATGAATATCCTATAGTAGAGATGTCGTGGTCTAGCGTATTTGTCACTGGACTGGATTCCATGGTTTGCGGTTCTAGTCCCGCCGCGACACTCACGTCCTTTGGCAAGACATTAATCTTCATTTGCCACTCTCCATCCAGGTGAAGTAAATGGGTACCCAGTAGGAAGAAATTCCTTGAATGCTTTAGCGCCTTCTTATGGCAGCTCAGCTACAGCTGGGGTAATGATATGATACTTTGTATTAAGCGCAGTAGAATATATTCATATAGTAGCTGCACTACATAAATTAACCTATTATTATTATTGTGATAAAATTGTAATGTTTAAGCGGGCTTTATTGCAACAGCTCCTAGGTACAATTTTTTCTTAAAAGAAATGTACAGAACTGGTATATAGACATTTTATTTTGAGCATCTTTATGTGGCCTATGTGCTGACAGAGGTGAATGAGAAAATTTCAAAATGAGTAAGTGCAAGAGTGAATTGTAAACACAAACCTCTATTCGGTTAGCCCATCAATAACAAAAAATCTTTTGCATTGAATTTTGATTAGGTGGAACATCGTGACAGGGATCAAGATTCGCCATCAAGCGTGATGACGAACAGCTACATGCACAGCACCAACTGCATGGCAGACACGCCCTCGTCAGCGCTGGTAGAACCAGACCCTCACTCTCTCCTCAGCTCCTCCTTGACAGTACCTCAGTCCAGTCTGACAGTCAACGACCATGACTCTACCATCGACTCCCTCCATGACGATGGAAGCGACCTTCATGGGGATGATTTCTCCCAGCAGCTGGGGGGATGCGGAGATGAGTCTGACACCTTGGATGCCCTGTCCAGTCTAGCCCTCCAGCAATCCAGCCTCTTCCTGGTCAACCTACCCACCAGGGCCCAAGCACCACTGGGGTCACTGGGAGGGGCCACCACGTCCTTCATGCCCCTGTTAGTGATAGGAGGGGGCATGCAGAAGGGCGGGGAGGGGGCACAGTTTCTGAGGCTCAGGGACATAGCCCATGCCAACTTGATCTGTGCAACTCAGGAGAGCATTGCTAGGACCTACAATGCACCCACACCAAAGCAAGTTGGTGAGTGTGAAAAGATTAGGTAAAGGAATTTAGCTCTTAAAGAGAAGGTTGAGTTCTGGGTAGAGGCAAAGAATAATATGTGAGCGCTTTCATTGTTATTATGCAAGTGTGGAAGAACATCAGAGAAAAAATGTTCCCTGAAAAGCATGGCTCTTCAAATGCCTTCATATGCCTATTCTAAATATGACATGTAACCGCTCAAAAATGAGGACCACATTTTTATGTCGTCCCATATACATCTTTCTGGATACAGTGCTTGTTACTTTTACCAAGACCAAATTACTTATCATTTTGATGATTCCAGAACTTTGCAGTACACACCGATACCTACATATGTATATGCCACATGATCAACATTTTCTGATCGATTCCACACCATTTCTTCACAATGCAATTGCATGACCAGAACTCAACTTCATCTTTAAGACAAGTTATCACTGGCTGAACAAGACAAAATGAATTAATGCCATCCAACTACCATGGTAATAAATTTAAAACAGGAACATTTGAATCAACTGTATTATTAAATATGAAATCCCTTATACAGGTACATTTGAGAAAACATTCTGAAGTTGTACATTTTGAGGAAAAAAGTCCTTCATTCTGTGTGTGCTGATGTAAAATTGTATTTATTTTGTGTATATAAAAGTGCAGAGATGTCAACCATCATTAGTTTTAAGGATTTGTAAATATTTAAACTACAAGGTCAAATAAAATGGAAAACTGGCTAGGATTACAATTCTGCAAGAACATGTATCTTATGAGATAAGAATCTTATTTAATTTTTTTTGGGGGGTAGAAAAACGTGAGCACAAATGTGAGCAGTGTGGCAGGATCTTCAAGTCATCCAGTCACTTCCGCTACCACATGGAAACCCACAAGGGCAACAAGATGCTCAAGTGTCCTGTCAACGGCTGCAACAGGAGCTTCTCCTGGCCTGCCAACCTCAAGTACCATATCAGGACACATGCGTAAGTTGCTCTCCCGCTTTCTTGAAAAGCCCATTTCACTTTATGAATTCTATTAATTAGATGTTGTGTATATTTTCTGTGGTAAAGAAAAATAGCATGTGAAGAAATTTTGTTTAATAATTTAAAGCATAAATGTTAAACAAAATTTTCTCTTAACTTCTGAAAAGTTTGCCAGAGGCTTGCCAAACATATCAACAACTAATGTATGCAAAGTGAGTTTCGTTCATAGAGATGTCATCTAGCATACACTATGAACATGACGGACAAAGAAAGAGGACAAAATATACAGTTCCTCATTCTACCCTCAACAATTGCTGTGGTAGACAAAGGAACATCCCTTCACTGCTATTATGTAAAAATGTGTCGAACAGGTGTCACATGCATATTTACCTGTTCTACACATTTTTTACATAATAGCAGTGAAGGGATGTTCCTTTTTCTACCACAGCAATTGTTGAGGGTAGAATGAGGAACTGTATATTTTGTCCTCTTTCTTTGTCCGTCATGTTCATAGTGATAGCAGGTGAATCAGATAGTTGGTAACCAAGGGTTTTACATGTGTATGAGGTCTATTGCTCAGTTGCTTGAAACGTTGAATTATTACACCACTATAAGTTATGTGAGAGTATCCGCTATTTATATGTATTACCAAAATGGTCTGTTATAAGAAATCCTTGTAGGCATTCCATTGGTGAATGTTCTACATACAGATTGTAGCTAGTGTAAAGGTTAGTGGGTATCTGCACAACTCTGACTTAAGTAATCATGGACATCTCTCAAGGAAATATATATTCATATATATATATTCATGCCCATGCATGCTCATTAAAGTGTTAACCATTGTTTAAGTCATGGCTTACACAAGGTGCAGTGGTTGAATTGAATATGTGTGTGTACCATTCAGGTGTAGGTCTGCAACTAGTGTAAGGTTTCATTCATTGTTGGTAGAGATAGAGGCATGTTTTAGTGGGCTCTGAGAAAGGAGGTTCTTGTACACGTAAGACTCCATGTTGAATTTGGGTGTGTCCCTTGCAGGACCTATATTGAGAGATAACAGGAATAGCTGTTTGAGTTTGAACCTTTCAATAAATATGGAACCAAATGGCAGTTCTTGAATCCTGTATCCTTATTGCTTGACTTCATTACATTACTAAAATTCAGTAATCAAATAAGAGTTATTTGACTTTATCATGGTTTTGGAAACCACTTGTTCATCTGCAGGAACATGCTTGCATGTATATGGGGTGGGAAGAAGGAGACCGATGCTTGTGACTCAATGAAATACTACTATGCGGAGCAAATGGTGGTTCCTATTTAAAGCCAGTTATTTCAAGATTTTGGGAAGAAGCTCACAATTCTGCACTATATTATGAGCCAATATTTGTTGGTATTCTTTATCCATTTTGATATCTCAATCGCCAAAATACAACTGAAACAAATGCTGCTTTAGTACATCCAACCGTATCTCCATGGTCATTTTTACCACTATACCTCACCCTTATCCTACATAGTAAATCCCAATAGCAAACCAAGTCCTCAACCTATACATTTAAATAGGAAATTGAGCTCACGGCAGATGTTAGATTGTTAGATTACCAAATAGAGGATACCTTTTTATGTGTTTTCACATTCTCTTCACTCTAGCAATGACCGTCCTTACCCCTGTGGCATCGAGGGTTGTGGGAAGACATTCTTCACAGTCCAGGCATTGAATGTTCACAGCAGGATTCACACTGGGACCAAACCATTCAAGTGCACTCATGATAGCTGCGATAAGAGCTTCACTACGCAGGGAAACCTCAAGAACCATTTCAGGATTCACACCGGTAACGAAGATGATGATTCTAAGTCTGATTATGTTGATGATGATGTTGATGATGATGTTGATGATGATGGTGATGATGATAATAATAATAATAATCTGTTTTTTTATATAGCGCTCAATACACCGATCCAATGATGATGATGATGATAGTGATGATTTTATATTTGATAACCAAATTCAGCTCTTGCATTTTAATGTCTATCCATGTAGGTCAATATTGAATTGAATGCTCAGTTGTTGGTACCATAATGCACTGGACAAGCGATGCAAAATTATAATTTCTATTTTTTAATGAGTGCTGAATTGATTGCAACATTAAATGATATGATTCTAATATATTTTCATTGCCAATATTTATGTGACTTGTTGAAATACCTGTTATGGACCATTTGGATACTAGTGTTTAATAACTTATGAATAATATGCCAATGTGTTCAGAAGTAATATCTATTTGATTGTGATTCTGTGTTTTAGGAGAAAGACCATTTGATTGTGACTTTGATGGATGCACTCAGAGGTTTGCTGAGATGTCCAGTTTAAAGAAGCATAAACTCACTCATACAGGTAAGAGTCAGCCAAGAATAAAGTATGGGTATACCGTATTGCTCAAAATAAAGTAGAAAATGGAAAATCGCTGATTGACTGACGTGAGTCTACAGGTTCGCACACATTGTAATTTGTATACAAAGGTTGTTCGCCCAAAAAGATAGCGCCACACTATGCATGCACTTCTCAACTTTGCCGTGCGCATCCCATCTGCTGATGGAGGACCGTTGTCTAAATATAATTGCCATATTGCTTTGCTCATTCTGAATTTAGAAATATAAATGACCCTACGGCCTACAGGGCATAAACACGCAGCATGTAATTTTTTAGATACAGATTGATCAATAATTACATAATTACCTGATTCTATGACATGATCCCAGTTTTAGAATATCCATGCTTTAAATCCGAAAATCAGATGTGAATTATTCAAAAGATTAATTCCCTCAGATATCACGTTGTTGGAACCATGGATTTTAAAAACCCATGTTGAGGATATTAGGCAATTTGAATATTTCCCAAAATAATAGCAAAAAAGTAGCGTTTTTCAAATTTGTTCGTAATTTCCCCCTTTGCCCCTTTGGTAGACAGATTGGGTCATGACCGATCTAATGGCGAGTAGGGAAATACATTTTGAGGATATTAGGCAATTCAAATATTTCACTTTTTTCACAAAAATGCTGAACAAACCCCTTGCCATTTTGGCCAAAAAGTGGAACACAAACCAACTGATTGTAAACCTTTTACATGTCTAGTTTGAGAGACAAGACGTCCATTTAAAAAAAAACTACAACTCGTACGATCTCGTTCTTTCCCTAAATGGAGATTTTCAGATGACAAGTTAACTCTTCTCATTTGCAAAATAATGTTTTGCCTGCTTATGTTTCAGAAGCAAATAGCTGCTTGTTTTTAGTTTTCATTTATTCTGCTGATGAATTCTATGACCAAGTGGCAGACAATACAAGCCCTTTCCCCCTGGTTACAGAGGTTGGGGGGAGGGGGGGGGGGCAGCGTGTCATATATTTTAGATAAGATCTGTCAAAATATGTCTGGGAAATTTTAGTAACAGGAGAGAGAGAAAGAGAAATGTAGCAGGACAGGAGTGGGGTAGAGGTCAGTATCCCACTGGTACAAATGTCTCCAGAATATTCATTTATATTTACACTCCAGTTTAGTGTTTTTAAAGTCCAAACTAAGCATATGTCTATTTGATTTTACTATGACACCAATCATGAATTTCATTCCTCCACACATAATTATAAAATCATTGATGTATGCAATATTTAAAAGGGAAAAGGGTGCTTTTAAGAGCCTACCCCCCCCCCCCCCTTCTCTCTTTCTCTCTCTCTTTTTCTTCCCTCTGTAAGTATTTGTGGTGATACACTTTCCAAACTTCCTTGTCAACCCCCTCTTATCGGTGTGGAGGACAGTGACCTCATGTCATTTAGTTGTTAATCAATCTATGCCTGCCTTAACTTGTAAACATCCGCAGGGTGTGATTCGCCTCAAGGATGTCTTTAGATGACCAATAAAAGAGAAGCGAAATATATGTAAATGTAGAAATAAAGGAATAGGAAGAATAATGAGTAGGTATGAAGGATATAGAGACAGGAAATAGATGGAACAACGAGGCGACTGGGTAGGAATAAAGGATAGCAGGGAGAGGTAATGGATGGAAAGAAGAGGAGAATGGGTGGGAATAAAGGATAGCAGGGAGAGGTAATAGATGGAAAGAAGAGGAGAATGGGTGGGAATAAAGGATAGCAGGGAGAGGTAATAGATGGGAAAAAGAGGAGACTGGATAGGAATAAAGGATACCAGGGAGAGGTAATGGATGGGAAGAAGAGGAGAATGGGTGGGAATAAAGGATAGCAGGGAGAGGTAATAGATGGAAAGAAGAGGATACTGGGTGGGAATAAAGGATAGCAGGGAGAGGTAATAGATGGAAAGAAAAGGAGACTGGGTGGGAATAAAGGATACCAGGGAGAGGTAATAGATGGAAAGAAGAGGAGAATGGGTAGGAATAAAGGATAGCAGGGAGTGTTAATAGATGGAAAGAAGAGGAGACTGGGTAGGAATAAAGTTTACCAGGAAGAGGTAATAGATGGGAAGAAGAGGAGACTAGGTAGGAATAAAGGATAGTAGGGAGAGGTATTAGATGGATAGAAGAGGAGACTGGATAGGAATAAAGGATAGCAGGGAGAGGTATTAGATAGACAGAAGAGGCGACTGGGTAGGAATAAAGGATAGCAGGGAGAGGTAATAGATGGGAAGAAGAGGAGACTGGGTAGGAATAAAGGAAAGCAGGGAGGGGTAATAGATGGAAAGAAGAGGAGACTGGGTAGGAATTAAGGATACTGGAGAGAGAAATTTGATGGAAAGAAGAAGAGAAAACATTCAATTTCTTTCCTTATATTAACCCAAACACATGCTTGCATCAACATTCTCATTACTCATTTCACTGCTGAAATTTCCAAAATGTTGTCAAGAACATTACCTCGGCTCATCAATACAATCAAACCATGATTTTTGCCCTCTTCATCCAATGTGAACAAAAATTAAGCACACAT
This sequence comes from Strongylocentrotus droebachiensis, assembly GCA_035222895.1. Taxonomy (NCBI): domain Eukaryota; kingdom Metazoa; phylum Echinodermata; class Echinoidea; order Camarodonta; family Strongylocentrotidae; genus Strongylocentrotus; species Strongylocentrotus droebachiensis. Next base: position 272,225 of record JAVYIG010001523.1, on the reverse strand, counting down.
AACATGTTCTCTTTATAAGGCAGCATATTTTCGTTTTATTTTTTGACAATAGTTCAGGAATTTTATCACGATGCATATTAAAATTCACATAATTATGTACAAAATTTCTCGGAGAGGTGTAATAGAAGAGAGAATATATAAAGGGATAGCTTAGAAAGTTAAAAGAGACGGAGGAGAATGTCTACACCATCCTTCAATACTTGGTCCTGTCACCCCTCTCCTGGATTATCTCTGGGTAAACGGGGTAGACGTTGTCGAGATGGCGTTTTTTCCTTTCGTCGGTCAGTTGGGTCGTCCAATAGGTTGTCAGTCCTTGTATGAGGTTTTTCCTTGGTCCTCAGCTTCACATGCTGCAAATGTGTAAAAGACAAGACACTGTAAGACAGCTATACTTATTTCTATCACCATGAAAATGTAGTTCAATATGTACATACTGTACATAATTTGTTATACTTCAATAAAGTTCTTACATGTAGTTGACTTTTCTTCTATCCAATGAATCTTTGAATGCATATTTCTTATTCACCATGTATGATATTGTCTTAGGACACTGTGAGTGTAAGGATGTAAAGGTGGAATTTAATTTAATGTTAGGACAAGTAAATATCACATACCCTCCTCGTGTAAACCTTCATGTTCCCCCAGATGTGTAATTGGGTTAGCATCAGGCGACTCTGCAGGCGTCCTCCACCAGGCGATTCCATTCTCCCTCATGTACATGTAGTCCATGGCGTACCTACTATTGTGCTTGGGGTCGTTGTCCATCATAAGGCGGGCTCCGTCAGGGTAGATTTCTCTGATAAGAGGCAACAAGAAGTCCTTCAGGAGCACGTCGGTGAAAAACTCTTCTCCATGATGCCGTCGAAGATGGCCAGGTCTGTCACTCCCCTCCTCAAAACTCCACCCCATACATGGACCTTGTATGGGTGCCTGGGCTTCCTAATCTTCTTAAGGACAGTGCCAATTATCTTGTAATAATGATGGGCATCAATGACAATTTGTTGTACCCCTTGATGAGAGCGTCTACAGAGCGAGTCTCTTTGTCACTAAAAACAGATGGCCTCCTGGTCCGATGTCTGTTGTTGACTTAACCGGTCTCCCGGTATCAATGGATGGACTTGGAGACTGCCAACCTGGTAACATCCACACCAGATTCACAAAGTCTGCATTTAACCATGCTAAGAGAAGCACCAGCTTCACTCCTGTTATGTATAGAGCAACATAATAGACATGCCCGGTGTAATGCACATACCAATGTAATACACATACCAGCCAGTGACAATAGGACAATAGATGGATACCTGGATAGCATACCATTACCACTATAGTTAGAATGTCACTGCTGTGAACTTCCAAGTCGCTTCACTACCAGCAGCCAAGTAGAAAGGACATTACCTTAACTGTCAGGTAAAGCATTCATGTTATAGTGTATCAGAAATACAACAGATCCATTGAAATAAGAACGGGCATCTTGATGATATCGACGATTGAGATGTGGTAGCGAAACTGTTGATGGTCAAGTGGCTGGAGGCATTATGTTTTCTGGTTGGTTGGCCATCCGTACGTCTGTGTGTCCCGTTCTCGTGATCACGGATCTTGCAGAGCTAATAAGCTGATTAGATTTTGGGATCACGATGTCAAAGGTCACAGGGCTCATTATGTATGCATATAAAGAGCCTGTGAATGCATTATAATTAAAACTGACAGATGGATTACTATCAAACTCAGGACATGTATTTATCTTGCAGAGCCATGTATATGCAAAATAGCTTGTAATCATGAAATTCTGAGAACCTGTAAATGGATCACAATCAAAATTGAATATTAAAAATTGCTTCCGTTTTGGTTTGTAAAATTGCTCTATAGCGGAGGCATCATTTTCGACTGCACGCAGTCAATGTTCCATCTAGTCTTATATAGCGCCCAGATCAGCACAACGGCTGCTATTTAGTGCATTGTATACGCCCTGATTGGTTAACCAATTTATCAGAGCAAACAAAGCGGTATGTAGTCGGCATTCAATTACATTATCTTCACATGCCCCATTAAAGTAATCGTTAGTCGCATACAGTATTCGTAATGATAGTGATGACTATGATGAAAGATAGCAACATTTTGATATAGGTTATATTTACAAACTGTCAGTATAACATTAATTTCATTTAGTCCATTTAAAATAAGAAAAACAAAAAGCTCAAGTTTTATTGTCTCGTCGCCTCCGTAGCAAAAAGTGAGACATAGGCGCTGCTATTCTGATGACGGCGGTGACGGTGGCGGCGGCAGCGGCGTCAACATCAAAAACTTAACCAAGGTTAAGTCTTTGAATTTTCAATATAATTTTGAAAGTGTTTAAAAGGGTGTTCGGAGGTTCCAAGTGAGGGTAATTTTACTAATGCTCTAACAAAATGATGTGTATTATTTGTTTTATAAGATGATGTTTTATTTGTTTTATAACATGATTTTACTAATGACCGGTGTAAGTATTTACTAATGACATTAGTCAAATTTTGTGTTGGTCACGTGTACGCTCTCAACCAATCATATGATTAGGATCCGCTTCATCATCTTATAATGGTGAAATGTTTGCAATATATTTTTGAGCCATAATCTTATTAGTGAGGTAGAATATCCTTTGCTCATAAACGGAGCACCATCTTGGTGTCAAGTTGGTACATACAAAAGAAAAGAAACAGATTTGAGAAGAATTGAAAAATTGAAATTAAAAAAGGTATAATATTTTGAGAGCCAGATGAAACACAAAACGGCGACTCGGTCTTGTTAGTCTTTTTTTTTATGTGTAATGGAAAAAATACATTCATGTAGGGTTTAAGTCGTTTTAATCTTCTCAAAACACACAACACCTTAGAGAGATGTGCATGATACAAATGAACAAGATTGCATTTCATGTACACTTCAATAATGCTACTTTGCTTTGAATTCCTACCATAGGAGAGAAACCGTACGAATGTGAGTTCTGTGGACGCGTCTTCTCCCAGAGTGCCAGCCGGAACACCCATAAACGGCGCCACCATGGTACATTGACGGACAGTAAGATCTCACCCATCCTAGATGGTGATAATGATGTCGTCAATGAGAAGCTTGTGTCCAAGGGACGTGGTAGCAGTCATACCAATAAGAAGTCTCGGTTCAGCATAGGTATGTTTAAAGTCAAGAGATTGTGTTTTTCACTTTGAATGCACTGTTCCGCAAGCAGAAGAACATATGAAAAGGGGAAAATAATTTTTGATTGTAGCAGAGCAGATAAGCTTGTCCTAAGATTTTATTTCTCGAGCATTGAAATATTCCTGTGCAAGTTTTAATGGCATTTATTACGTTTGGCGTTACTATATCCCCTCCGACTTCGTCTGCAAGGCGATAATAATAATAATCCGGATTTATATAGCACTTAATTGGAAATATTGTCTCTAAGCGCTTTACAGATATTATTAAACCTGTCATCGGATTCATTCCGATATGAAAATTGATGAAACATATTTTTCATCCCATTGACTCCATGTTACAATGTTTTTGGGCAAACACAGGACTCATCATTGTGGGTCTAGTGTATATGGACCCTTAATTTAACACTAGACCCCCCAAACAGGGGGCACATGCGTACCAACGTTTTAAATGTTAATTCTTCAAATAAATGTGTTCTCTTTCTTTAAGAACGTCTAAAAGAGGATGCAGCCAAGAGTCCAATAAGAGATTCTATAGCTGGCATAGATTCCAGTGAAGTCCCTTCTGTAGCAGCAACCTGCAGTAGTGATCAAGAGTCAGATGACATCTCACTTTCCCATTCACTCTTACCAGGTGACTTTCATGTAAAATCTGTCGTGTGTCTTGTTGTATAGTGCCTTGTACAGTGAGTTACTGTCTGGAGTACCACCAATAGAATGGTTACCCCTAAAGGTCAAATTTCACATGGACATCAAATCCCCTGAATTGTCTTGTTAAAGATGTGTTATTTTGTGTACCGGTGTCATATTACCAAGCTGTAAGCATGGCACAGTGATATATGTTGTTGTTATTCCGGAAAAAATATTTCAATCCAAAACATATAACCTTATATTTTTTTGTAAGGTAAATGATGTATCAAATAATAATTTTGAAGATGTAATCAATAAATGAACTGTTTTTGTGTCGAAAATGCCACCATTTTAACATATTACCAGCCAGGCAGGGGAGATCCATGCCAGCAGAAAACTACTAACATGGAACTGTGACAACAGGCCCAGATATACAGCTTGAATCAACCCCCAAAGTACCCAATCAACCCAATTTAAACCCCGGCCGGCCCCAACTGACGATCTGGCCCCGCATGTGAAAACATGGTGTCACATCCAATACAGCTGCAGTCTCCTCCCTATATACCTTACCAACAGATAAAGAGTTTTTATGACAGTTAGTACAACTTATCCCCTCCTCACCAACATTTCTTGTGACTTATGCATAATCATGAAGAGCTGATAAATAATCATTGCCTGAACAATTGATTTCCCACTATGCATCTTAATATATGCACAATCATTGATAGCTCTTACAATCCCTGTGTGGGTAGATAAAAGATTTTCAGCTGTTCCTCTATTCAAATACTGGCAAGACTTGGGCATGCATGATTTGGTAATGCATTTATTTAAATGTCTTGAAGTGTACACAATAGAGCAAGGTGTTTCATTGTTATGGAAATCCTCTGCTACTGGAGTGAAATGCATGAATCAACCATCTCTACTTTAAGCAACTGTTTCTTCCATACAATGGCTATTGTTATGCTAGGAAAACTGAGACAATCATTATCCAATCATGGACCTATGAGAGTCACCGCCTTCTGATTATGGCTGCGAGAAAGAGAGAGGATGATTATGTGTGTGTGCGTTCCGTGCGTGAGCTGGAGGTTGGCAGGGTCCAGGGGGATATGCACGGTTGTGACTGTTATATTCTCAATGTTCTACTTTGTATAGAAGACTAAGCAATAATAGGTAGATACATAGATTTATATAGTAAATAATAAAATCAGTTCTGATTTAACTAATCCTTTTCATCTGCTCTGTTCTCAGGACTTGGTCAGGAAGATGCTTCTGTAGCAAGCTCAATGGAGAAGGCTGATTCGCAGGACGAATCATCTACAGAGTTTGTTCTTACTCATCAGCACTCGATCCACAGCATGGTTAGTGGATCCCATCGTCATCACCATGACAATCAGGATAGTCAAGATAGCAGCCATCATCAACATCAACATCAACATCATCATCATCATCATCATCATCATCACGATCATCACGATCATCATCACAATCATCATCACAATCATCATCATAGGCATCTTCATCACCATGCCAGCAGTCTCCATGACCATTCAGAAGTATCATCGGCAGATGGGATGGTTTATAATCATAATGCCAGCCAGTCACTGCTCCAATCAAACCTTGATGAGGTGGGCCCTCATCTGATGGGCGTGTCTGATGAATCTAACGTGATGGGCGTGTCCGGCAGCCATGTGATGGGCGTACCCGACAGCCATGTTATGCATGTTTCTAGTAGCCACTTAATTGGGGTTTCAGACAGCCATGTCATGAGCGTGACTGACAGTCATGATGTGATGGGCGTGTCAGATAGTCATGTGATGGGCGTGTCAGATAGTCATGTGATGGGCGTGTCAGATAGTCATGTGATGGGCGTGTCTGATAGTCATGTGATGGGCGTGTCTGATAGTCATGTGATGGGCGTGTCTGATAGTCATGTGATGGGTGTGTCAGATAGTGATCATGTGATAGGAGTCTCTGATGACCCCCCATCAGTAAGTGAGGGCCTACAGTACCCTGAAGACATATGGGGTGGTCAAGAGCATATGAGTGAAAACATTATGGAATGTTCTTGACGTATGCCTGTATCTAATAGCCATTAATTTATCAAACTTATTGAACAGTAACATTTTGTACAGATTTGTTAGTCATCTAGTGCCACGTGATTTTAATCTCAGCTGGTACCTCTGGAGTATTAATTATTTGCATATAGTTAGGATCAAAATGGATGAATTAATAATCATGGGCTAGTGATAATTATTTATATTTTATACATGCCACACAGTGTTTGTACCTGTTACATTGTTAAAGGGAGTGTAGCCTGACGAGACTATGTGTCTTTCTTGTGGCCTGACTCTGGGCCAATCGGGTATAATATGACTACGGACGATGCGACCCTAGCAATCAAGGCCATGTAGAGATAAAGTCGCTGACTACCGTTAATCAAGTCCATTCGTTTATGTACAGTTGTCCAAAAGAAGACGTAGATGGTGTTAACCAGTATTTGCCAAGCTACACTCCCTTTAATATAACACAAACATGGCCTCTTTCTATTGTCCATTCCTGATACTTTTAAAAGGGTAACTAACTCCCTCAAAACATATACGGTAATTTGAATGCTATTCATACTTGATATTTATATATTATGATACGTTATGGAATTGGACAAAACTCATGGATGCACTTTTGTTTCTAGATAAAAGATTACTCTGTGTGATGCTGTTTGTACAGTGAATTAAAATTTTGATAAATGTTCATGTACATGTGGGGTGTTGGATTGAAGAAGGGAATATTTAGCTCCTTGTTCATGTACAGTTAACTACTAAATTATCCATACCCCTTGTAAATTTGAGGTTTTGGATATTATTTTATTTTTTGTAACTCAAGAAGGAAAGTGGAATGGTAGAATTAGGGCCTTTATTGAACACTTTTAGATGTAAGCTTTAATATGTCACATTCTCAAGAAACATTAATTGGGAAAAATCAATTTTCACACTTTAAAAAATTACATAACTTAGTAAGGGTGTGAATAATTTAGTTGTTAAAGGTAAAGACCAGTATTCGAAACGCCCCAATTTCAAAAAATGAAATGGAAGCTCTTATTACCAATCATGTGAAAAAATATGTTTACATGATGATAACATTTTTGCAGGGGAACTGCCTACTAATTGATATATTTGGTAAATTAGTTTATCTATTGGTGTGTGAGAGATAAACGCATGTGTCGGGCACGTGTGCGTAGTCCCATATACATCTTTCTGTGTACAGTGCTTGTAACTTTACGAAGACTGGGCCAAATTTCTTATCATTTTGATGATTCTAGAACCTTGCAGTACACACCAATACTTATATGCTAGATGATCAACCTTTTCTGATCGATTCCACAACATTTCTTTCACAATGCAATCGCATGACCATAACTGGTCTTTATCTTTAACCGTACATCTCATTATTACCCATGTGCATATGGATAAACATATATGTGCTGTTCCTTTTAAGTTGTATAAGTGACTGTTAATACTACTTTCATTAGAAATCTGTTACTGTAGAGATGTTTACATGCAAAAAATATTCATTTTGGATATGATTAGTGTCATTTTGCTTCTATGAAGCTAGATCAGTTAGAATAAGGGGATGGAGCTTTGTGTGCTGTGAATTTTTTTTTTGCATGCCTCTTTTCTTTTCATAAAAAGTGGTGCTTATTAATAAGGTTAATGTCCTTCTGACTTTCAGCAGTTAATGTAATGTTTGGCCGTCACTCCTGTCTGTTCATCGGGTGCATCCCTGCCTATGAATGTAGTAGTTGAAGATTGATATCTTGCCGGAGGGCCCTGGTCAGCATGGCATGATACTGGTACAAATTCACCGACAAAAGAAAGGTTGAAAACCTGAAAGGAAATGGACATGCAGCTTTCCATCTAATAGATTACGAAATATCTTAATCAATTAACTTGTTTATAGTTTCTACTTATACTTTTTGTAAGGAGGTGATTGTAGCTACATGGTTGGTTGGTTTGTTTTACCCGACTGCTAAGAAAGCATGTGCTTGTAAGTAAGCAACCAGGGGACCGACAGCTTTAAGCCCTCTCTGAAGTACTTGGTAATGAGGATTGATGCCTTACCAAAAGGCACTAGCACATCGAGTTGGTGTCGCACCCAAGACATCACGCCTCCATACATGCACAACTGCAACTGCTTTTGTACGTAATTTATATATCATGTTTGTTTGATTCCTGCTCACCTTGCCATATTTATTTTGTTTTAATGCAGCCTTCAGTATAACTCATGTTTAAATTTTCAAATCAGGTTATTAGATTTTTCTTTTTTTTTTAATCGCTGAATTACGGTACATACCTTTTCAGGCTATGACTTGAAGTTATAGATGTAGCTCCATTTTCTGACAAATGTTAACAAATCTTTTCTGTAGGAATAATACATGTACTTCATGAGGTATAGTTCTTCTTGTATTGATCAGTGTATAGTGGAATTGTAAAAGATGTTTGTTGGGAACTCAGATCATTGCCAACCCCTTTAAACCATCAAAGGTTACTTACTGGCTGTACAAGTGTATGGCTCGGTAGAGGATGTAAATTGCACCTTCTTTTGTGCCGGTCTCTTTATTGTTATGTTACTGGTGGTTTCTATATGTTATATATTACACATGCACAGAAACATTGTCAATAAGGTAATATATTTATATATATACAGGTTTACCAAGGGGGCAACAATTTTTTTTATTTAAGCTGTAGCCAATTTATCTCTGGGATGTTAATTGTAAGGTGTCTATAGATATGGATTACTCATAAACAATCTGGATTTTGGTACATTGCCAAAGTATGGATCTGACTCACAGAATTCATATTTCAATATTTCTGGTGCCACTGAATTATTTTAGACAATTTGCCAAAATTATAAATTTTAAGAAAATTGAAAATTTATGACAGAAAATCTACAACCTACCCCCCCCCCCCCCCAGCCCCATCATCCCATTCAAAATAGTGTCATGGCATTCACCTTTTCAATATACTTTTATTTATTACATGCTTTGGAACAGTTACCTACATTAAAGGTAAAGACCAGTATTGGAAACGCCCCAATTTCAAAAAATGAAATGGAAGCCAATATGCTTTTACTAATACATGATGATAAAAAATTGCCGGGAAACCGCCTACTAATTGATATATTTGGTAAATTAGTTTATCTACATGGTCTGTGAGAGATAAACGCACGTGTGCATATAGTCCCATATACATCTTTCTGTGTACAGTGTAACTTGTAACTTTACGAAGACTGGGCCATATTTCTTATTAGTTTGATGATTCAGAACCTTGCAGTACACACCAATACTTATATGCCAGATGATCAACCTTTTCTGATCAATTCCACAACGTTTCTTTCACAATTCAATCGCATGACCATAACCGGTCTTTACCTTTAACAGCATTAGAATGGGGGGAGATCCATGCAATTTTCCCGTTATTATCCTTGCCAATTGCCACAGTGGTCATGTGATACGCTCTCGACCAATCATTCGTCTGTATCTATGGGTGTCATGTTACGACTGCTCACAATGGACCTTGAACTGTAGATAGTTTTAGAGCCAGTGTTTAAGGTAGAAATAAATAATAGTCATTTATTAAACATTTTGTATAACGTAGGTAATGTATGAAGGTTAACTTGTCGTGTACAGTGTAAATAACGAAGGATATATATTACTTTATGCATATTGACATGTCCAGGGTAATAGATAGGCTGCTACCTGTGCAATTAATGTGTTAAATGAAATGCCCATGTACGTATGTACCTAGTATATAACAGCCCCACTGACAGACTGTAATCATACCATTAGATATACAGTGCGTCCCAGAAAAAACGAAACCGAGAAGTATCGATGTTTTATCATGACTTAATCACAACCATAATTAATGAATGATACATATTTGGAAAGCTTAGAGTCTCCTCTTTCAGTTGATGCTACTCACGTGATGCATATTTCACGCATGAGTGATTAAAAGCAATTTGAAGGAAGGAAACCAAAAAGTAATTTGGCGGGCGGTATCTGAATTTCAAAGAAAAATTCACATTTCTAAAAAGTTCATTTTCTGCTCTTTCATATGATACCTCAATCAAGAAAAATGAGCCAGGAATAACAAAGTTCTGTTTGTTTAAAGTAGCCCTTACATTTTCATAATTTTAAAAAACGAATTCGTTTTCACTGGGTGCATGCTGTAGCAAAAAGCAGAATTGACAAAAGACTTAACTCCGTTTCGTTGACAATCAGCCATGCATGAAGACTCTCGTCTACGGCTGATTGTCAACGAAACGGAGTTAAGTCTTTTGTTAATTTCGTTTATTGATACGGCAGGCAGCCAGTAAAAACGAATTCGTTTAATAAAATTATGGAAATGCAAGCACTATACTTTAAACAAACAGAACTTTGTCATTCCTCGCTCATTTTTCCTGATTGAGGTGTCATATGAAAGGGCAGAAACTCAACTTTCTAGAAATGTGAATTTTTCTTCGAAATTCAGATACCGCCCGCCAAATGTCTTTTTGGTTTCCTTCCTTCAAATTGCTTTTAATCACTCATGCGTGAAATATGCATCACGTGAGTAGCATCAACTGAAAGAGGAGACTCTAAGCTTTCCAAATATGTATCATTCATTAATTATAGTTGTGATTAAGTTATGATAGAACATCGATACTTCTCGGTTTCGTTTTTTCTGGGACGCACTGTATAGTGAATGTCAGTTAATATGAAGTTAATATAAGATAAGGATTAAGATCACTTCTTTAATTTTTTTAAAATCAATTATGCCCCTTCCAAAAAAAATCACTAATACAGTATATACCTGTATGCCCATTCTAAAAAGAAGAATTTTCTACTGACATTGCAGTTATGTGTGTGGGCAGACTTTATACATTTCATGCTAGACTTGTGCATATGTAAGTTATTATTTGTTTGTATATTTCCAACAAATATGCTGCCTAAATTGCAGAGAGCAAATGCAAGAAAGCCACGTTTGGTTGTTAGCACGTGGAGAAATTAACCCTTTGCAATTCATTTTAAAGTCTTTCCAGGTTTGCTCCAACACATTTTTATCTCCTTGGGAGTAAAAAAAAAAAAGGGGGGGGGGGCACACACTAAAGCTGAATTAGGTAGTTTTAAAGGTCAAGCTCGCTATTCATAACGCTGTTTGGCTCATTATGACTAATTAATAGACCAGATTAATAGACCAGTTTACGGTTAGCAAATTACTGCAATGACCCCAAATATCCACAGATCTTCAAAACATGAAGAGGTCCAACTTTGTACATTTTGAAATAATCACTCCAACAGCGATGGAGGTGCTACATAAATAGCCTTTGTTTCCCCTTTTCAAAGAATACTTCCACCTGTGTATCATGGATTGCATAAATGAATAATGATTACATAACTTTCTTGAGCACGTTTCCAGTATTTCGTCTTCGTGTATTTCACAATTTGTTCTGCAATGACCTTTATCTGCTCATGCTCAGACTGCAACCATGAACTGGCTTATTCCCCATTTATTCTCATGAAGTGATAATTGAATCATGTTGTCTGCTTTAGGTTATGAAATGGGAGAATATTATTAATTGACAATGAAAGTGTGTAATGTATTAAATTAAAGACTGTATAAAATGAAATACATGTATTATTGCTTTTGGCTCAGTTAGGCCATTCTCTCCAGCTAGCTTTTAAATCATTGCCATTCTTTTTTATTCATACATGTACTTTGATACCTGCATATATGTCGAGGTTCACATGCATATTTAACTAATGTGACCAAGGTGGATTTCATAATGCAAGTAGGATGATCTTATGTGGGCCATAACTAAAAGGAAACCAGGGAAGTGGTGGTTATGAAATAGTGTAGTCAATTCATGCAGTGTAAATGTGAGGTATATTGACTAAAGGATTTAATTTTAAGGCCAAACAAAATCTTGTTCCTCATCCAGATGGTGATCCCCCCCCCCCCCCCCCCCAAAAAAAAAAATGAAGCTAGAAGTCGATTTTATTTGGCCCTAATAATGTTCTTGAATGATTACAATTAATCACACTTGTTATACAGTGCGTCCCAAGTATCAAAACGAGAATTATCACAACGAAATCACATGCGTATTTCATGCACGAGTGATTAAAAAGTATCTGAAGTATATCATTATCTGCCATTTCATTGAAATACTGTTCGTCAAATGACTTTGGTACCCATCCTTCAAATTGTTTTTAATCACTGGGACGCACTGCATCACGAGCATACACACACGAATACATCCACTCTTTTTACTTTGTTCACATCTGATTCATCACCATCCTTCTCATAATAACACATGATACAAATGAGACAATAATAACGTATTCCTGTTTAATATCTTTTTATTAGGCCAAAAGTATTGCTGCCATTAAAAACGCCAAAATTTGAACAAGGTTTTTTTTTACATTGTTTGGGGGACGAAAGGGGAACCGTTTGACTGCCAAATAGCTGCATCCCAGCAGTGAAAAAACCTGGGAAAACCCATTCTTTGGGGATAAAATCCAGGAAAAACTGCCAAGATGCAGCGTACAGCCAACTAGTTTAATACAGAGAGAGTGAACGCATTGCTGCTGCATGTAAAACATTATACAGAGTAAAGAGTGTGGACGGAAGAATAAGCCTGTGAAAACGAGGGTATGTTCAACCTGAACAAAATACGAGAGTGCAAGTTCAATTTGTAGGTATGAATGCCAATATACTGACAACAATAACTGCAACAGAAAGTCACAAGATTGAGAAGATTAAAAAAGTCGGCAGATTCGAAGAATGAACATGTGTAGCCAAAACAAAATCATAAAATAACCTGATGTGAATCTAAAGATAAGAGAATCCAAAAAAAAAATCTGTATGTTATAATATATAAGAACATATATGTGAGACTGTATTTTGCTGATCAGTCTATCAGGTACGACTATTGTACAGAACTATGCATATTACAAATACTGAGTGATGAAGTATTCAGTTTCTTTACAAAAAATCTTCATATAAGGAAATGGTTTTACATCCTAACGGGCAATGTATTTCAAAACTTTTTGGAACTAAAAATTGTAAGTACCGGTAACCTAAACACAGAAATCGTTGAACAATATGTAAAATTATGTACAGATTATTTACAGACAATAAATTTGGGGAATATGTACCTTTTGACAATTGGAGAAAAAAAATTGTACAATAATAAAATCAAGTTTGATTTAAAAACCCAAAATGTAAATTTGATTGGATCCCGAATACAGAGCTTCACAGACAAGTTCTTTCAGAAATTTTGGGTAGAACCCATTGTATAATAGATCCTTTTGAAAAAATATTTTGTCTTGCAATTTGAGTACATACTTTTGTTTCAGAGTAAACTAGACATTTTGAAATTATTCTAAATACAGAATGGAAAAGTTATTTATTATTATTATTATGACAGTTTTGTTCATAAATGTATAGTTTCATTTAAAAACCTGATATATTAATTTCTTGAATCATGTTTTGATTATCAATTCGGTCCTATGCAGTGAATTATTCAGAAATACCAAGCTTCACAGCCAAGTTGTTGTTTAGCAATAGACAATTTTTTTCTTACTTTTTGTCTTGGAGTAAACTTAAAATTCTGATAGTATCCTAAACACAGAAATCATCTAACAGAATGGACAAGTTATTTACAGACAATAGATTCGGGGCATGTATAACTTTTGACAATTGGAAAAATATCGAGAAAAAAAAACTTTGATAAACAATTCTTTTTCCGACACTAATATGCTATGCAACATGGTTTTGTTCTTAAATGTATACAGTATCATTTGAAAATTTGAAGTTTCATTTAAAAACCTATTAAAGATCCTATGCAGTGAATTATTCAGATTATTCAGAAATACCAAGCTCCACAGCCAAGTTGTTGTTCAACAATAAACTTTTTATTTTAAAGAAAGAGTATTTCCTAACTTTCGGGCATCAATGGACCTATTGTGGACCCATCATATAACAGATCTTTTCAAAAAAATATGTTTGTCTTGTGATTCAAAAATCAAGTTCGTACTTGTACCTTTTTTTAAAACATTTTGGCTTGGAGTAAACTTAAAAATTTGAAGGTATCCTAAACACAGAAATCATTTAACAGAATGGACACAGTAGATTTTGGGCATGTATAACAATTGGAAAAATATTGAGAATATATTGAGAATATTTTCTGACACTAATATGCAACACGGTTTTGTTCATAAATGTATACAGTATCATTGAAAATCTGAAGAAAAAAAAAAAAATTCTTACATTTTGTCTCGGAGTAAACTTAAAATTCTGAAAGTATCTTAAACAAAGAAATCATTTAACAGAATGGAAAAGTTATTTATTATTATTACATTGTTATCCGACACTAATATGCTTTGCCACACGGTGTTATTTGTAAATTTATATAGTATCATTTGTAAATTTGTTTTGATAATTAATCGGATCCTATGCAATGAATTACTCAAGAAATACCAAGCTTCACAGCCAATAATGTTTTTCTTCCTTTTCACTTTCAAAATGTCAACACCCTAACAGGGCAATGTATTTCATAAATTTTGGGCATCAATGAAACCATTGTGGAACCCATCATATAACAGATCTTTTCAAAAAATGTTTGTCTTGCGATTCAGAAATCAAATTCGTACTTATACCTTTTTTTTTCTTCTTACATTTTGTCTTGGGAGTAAACTTTAAATTCTGAAAGTATCCTAAACACAGAAATCATGTAACAGAATGGACAAGTTATTTATCTATTATACACAATAGATTTTGGGCATGTATAACAATTGGAAAAATAATGAGAAAAAAAAAGACTTTCCTTTTCCGACATTAATATGCAACACAGTTTTGTTCGTAAATGTATATAGTATCATTGAAAATTTGAACAGTTTTTTTTTCTTACATTTTGTCTTGGAGTTAACTTAAAATTCTGAAAGTATCCTAACACAAAAAATTTAACAGAATTAAAAAGTTATTTATTATTATTATATTATTATTATTATTGAGGCATGTCCAACTTCTTACAAATAGAAACAAATATTGAACAATAACAAATTTAAAAAACCTTTGATAAAGAACTGTTCCTTATCCGACACCAATATGCTTTGCAACATGGTTTTATTTGTAAATCTATTTAGTATCATTTGTAAATTTGTTTGATAATTAATCGGGTCCTATGCAATGAATTACTCAGATTATTCAGAAATACTAAGCTACACAGCCAATAATTATTTTTTTTAAAGAAAATGTGTTTTTTTTTCCTTTCTACTTTCAAAATGTCAACACCCTAACAGGGCAATGTATTTCATAAATTTTGGGCATCAATGAAACCATTGTGGAACCCATCATATAACAGATCTTTCAAAAATATATTTGTCTTTTGACTCAGAAATCAAGTTCGTACTTTTAACTTTGTTTTTTAAACACAGAAATCATTTAACAGAAAGTTATTTACACACAATAGATTTCGGACATGTATAACAGTTGGAAAAATATTGAGAAAAAACCTGAAATGTTAATTTCTTGTTATCAATTCAATCCTATGCAGTTAATTATTCAGAAATGTTGAGCTTCACAGCAAAGTTGTGGTTTAACAATAGATTACCCCTTCTTATTTTTAATTTAGAAATACCAAATATTACAGAAGATGTATGTTCTATGTACAAAAATTTCTTTAAACTATTTTCTTTACATTAATTCCTTCCTATGCCCATGCAGACAACTTCATTGGTTATTTTACACTAATGGTTTTTTAAAGTATTATATTCTTCACAATGACAAAAAAAAAGTGGTCTAATTTTTCTTTGCAAACAATAAAGATTAAAAATAGTATATTTGTTTTGAAACAAAATACAACTTTTTCATATACCTTAACATGGACAATATATCTCTTTTTACCTTTTATTTTTCTTGTTTACCTTTATCAGGCTTCTTTTTTTTTTTTACCTCAGGCATTTTTTTTTTTTTTTTACCTCATTAAGGCAATTCTTCTTTTTTTCTTGCCTCATCAGGCATTTTTTTTTTTTACCTCAGGCATTTTTTTTTTTTTTTTTACCTCATTAGGCAATTCTTTTTTTTTTTCTTGCCTCATCAGGCATTTTTTCTTTTTACCTTTTCAGGCATTTGAACACTCTTTCCTAATACATTGCAATTAATACACAGAAATATTTTCACTAACATATACAAAATCGATAATTTTACACATTCTTGTAAAGAATACTCATGCTTGTTCCTACCACAAGGTTTTTTGTATAGCTGAATTTCTAACTGGAAAAAAAAAGAATAATCTTTGGCATTTTTTTTTCTTGTTTTTCCTTTAGTGACAAGTTAATATTTTAAATTTCTTTCAAATTAATTTTAAAAAGATTTCCAACCTGTAGCCATTTCCCTGATGAAAACTTCTTAAAATAAATAAATAAATAAATCTTCCTCAAGATAAATCCACAACGAGAACCTTACTTTTCATATGTATCACTTTATCTGTAGTTCCTATTTTCGAGAAGAAAAATATTATATGAATAGTTTTTTCATTCATTCCTCTTTGAGGATTAAAAAATTATTTAATTACAACAAGGCAAATTCACTTATTAAGCATTTCCTTTTAGCGTTTCATTTAAACTTTGTTTAACTCTCAAAAGATTTGGCAAAAATTTTGCTTCAACTGGTCCATATACCTTTTTATAAATTGCCATTGCAAAGTTGTTTTTGTTTTTTCTGAAACCTACCTATTTGAACACTTGTTCATAACAATTAAACACTAAAATGATTTAGTTTCGGCAACATTTTAAAATAGAAAACAAACATGTATACATTCTTATAAAGAATACTCGCACTTGTTTCTACCACAATTTCTATCCAACAATTGTTTGAAATAAAAGGAGTATAAAAATACAACAAATGATTTGACATTTCCTATATTGCTGGTTGGCAATTAAACATTTGTTCCCTGAAAAAGCTTGTCGCCTATTTTTCATGAGAAAATTCTGATTATTTCAAAAAGTATGACACGTCAGTTTACCTACCAAAAAAAAGTAGTGAAAAAGTATTGGTTTTCAAACCTGAAATTCACCAAGTAGATGAGAGAACTACATATAAGTATTTTTTGTGTATTTTTTAATGTGTATTAGCTTGCCTTACTAAGGTTTTGTTCCTGCAATATCGGAATCTTGGTCTTAATTTTAAATCAGATCAGTTAGGCAAAAAAAAAATATCCTTCATACATTAACTTGTACTCAAGGTTTTGTTCCTGCAATATCGGAATCTTGGTCTTAATTTTAAATCAGATCAGTTAGGCAAAAAAAAAATATCCTTCATACATTAACTTGTACTCAAATTCTCACCTAATAGCAATGTATTGCAAGTCCCAGGATTTTAAAGTGTAAAATGCATCAAATTCCATAGCTTCAAAGTACGCACACAAAAGAAACCTACAAAAATTGCTCAGAAATGAGCAGAATTGAACAGAATAGCAACAAATTTTTTTGACGGACAATTCTACATTTCTTTTTGCATAGATTTTAGACTGTAGAGTCAGCCGATACCTTACAATCATGTGGACATTTACAAAATGAAGTTCTTCGCACACAAGGCCTAGAGAATTTAAAACAAAAGCAGCCAGAGTGATCTCTGAAATATGTACATCAATATTCAAATAAAGAGTGCACAGATATTTTCCAATGGAGAATTGCCAATGTTACAGTTTCTAAAAAAATCATAAATTTTTCCTCTAGTTGACATTGTGATTTGACCACTAAATCCCGCCAATGTGCCCTTGACCCATCCCTCGAAGATTTTAGCACATCAAAGACCGCTGATACTACCTGGACACAAATTTTGCTACCCAGACACCGCCGTCGCTCCCTGAACCCGCCTCCTGTACCCCGTCGCTGCTCCCTGGACCCTGGACACCGTCGCCGCTCGCTGGAATCTTGAAAGACCAAGAACCCCTACAAGACCCCGCCTCCTGGACACCGTCGCCGCTCCCTGGAATCCGAGAGACCAAGAACCCCCACAAGACCCTGGACACCGTCGCCGCTCCCTGGAACCAGCCTCCTGAACACCGTCGCCGCTCCCTGGAATCCGAGAGACCAAGAACCCCCACAGGACACCGTCGCTGCTCCCGGAATCCGAGAGACCAAGAACCCCCAGAGCTCCCTGGATGCCACCTGAGGCTAGTTGCCTGGACACCTACACACCCTGGACCAGTCAAAGCTCCCTCAGACCCTTTCTGTTCCCACCGTCCTGGACAGGTGAAGACCCTGGACCCTTCTTCCCCCAAGAATAGCTCCCTCAGACCCTTGGAGATGGACCCTAGTGGTGTGCTAACCCAGACCTCTCCCTTGTGGACAAGGCACCTTCCTTTGACCCGTCCTGGAAAGGTGAAGACCTCGGACCCTCCTTCCCCCAAGAATAGCTCCCTCAGACCCTCGGAGATGGACACTATTGGTGTGCTAACCCAGACCTCTCCTATGTCGACAAGGCTCCCTCCTTCACCCCTGGACTCCCCTTGGTCAGGCTAGGTAGCAGTGGAGACTTGGAAGGTACCCCCAGAGTGAGCTAGTGTTGTCCCTCTCAGGCTCAGCACTTGCTTACACAGATCTCTCCCTCTACAGCTCAACAAGCTTGCATGGGCCACGCAATACTCTCACTTCTCTCGTGTCAGTCCTTGATACATGGATGAGCTCATACCAGAGTAGTTGGTGTGGCACTCTTTTAAGGGATTGGTAGGAACTAATGCTGGGATATGTTTGCTCTGTATGGACAAAAAGGTTTCTATGCACAGAGAAAACATGCACAAACATACAACTCTTTCAATACGTTTACCATTTTAACTCGAGTTTAAATTAAGATCACATCAAAGTGTCACCTGAAACCCCATAGACTCCTTCCTCACTCACGACCATGTGAAACTCGTTACAGCACGCAGACAGCATCCAATTACAGATCAACCAGGCAAAACAGCATGGAGAAATCTTGTGCACCACTGGAACTGATACTGGTTCAGAATGACAGAGCTTTCCTCTCCAGAGAATGTATATGTTCTAATACAGAAACAATACTTAGTGGGGGAAAAAAAGGCCTTTTTTTTCGAAATGCACATACATGCCAGAAATTGGACATTCCACAAAATTATTTCAAAAGATAATTCTTGATAAGTTGATTTTGTAGCGTCATAAAAGACTTAATATCACATCTCAGTTTGCAATTTTAGTGTAAAGCGAACTATGTCAGTTATGAAATGGACATCACAATTTTACATTCATTTTTTGTTTGTACAAGCACAAAGCTTACAATTTTCTTGCACCGTGTTGCAGGGTAGAAGCAAGCAGTCCACGTTTACTTTAAGGCAGGCTATACTCTTCATCTACATTGAATTTCCAGGAATCAGGGGCATACCAAGACCAGTCAACACTCTTCTCCATCACGAAGCACTCCTCGTTAGCACATACTCTCCAATACTCCAATACAAATGCTGCGTAGCAAATAGAAGAAACATTCGAGGGGGAAAAGAGACATACACATTCCACACAGTTAAAATTAGGCCCCAGCGCATGGGCAGATTGTAACCTTGTCGTGCTCAACAGAATTCAAGAGTGGCATGATTTTTTTTTACTTCAGTGCTCATAACTTCAGTCAAAGTGCATTTTTCAAATTGAAAGGTTTAGTTTAATTTAGATGATTATTTAACAAGAGAACAGCAGATTTTTTTTTTTTTACATATGTGAATAGACAAAATATTTGAATTACACATTGTCACGTTAAAAAAAAAAGGAATCTGAAATGATAAGGACCACAAATACCACTTTACGTTAGATGGGTGTCTGGCAGTGCGCTACTTATATGAAGGAGGTTGTCTTTGTCGGGTGCAAGCAGTTATGGAGATGTCTTTAAAAGAGTATCAAACAAGTGTGATGGTAGAATAGGTTGCATGATGCATGACACAAGTTGTGACGAGTCAACCCTGCTAGTATGTCAGAGAAAGAAAAGGGAACGAAAAAGGAGAGAAAAAAAAAACCTAACCCTACCCAAAAAACATGAACTGCTAATACAAAATATTAAAGTATGACCAAGCGGCAAAAAACCAAACATAAAAATTATGTTGAGATGTTAAATGAACTGAAAATTAGATGATTCTTCAGAAAAGTTATTTTAAAACGGAATACAAGTTCACTTCAAGTTATAGTTCGAGATAATGTAAAAAGTACCATAACAGAATAGTGTACATCAAACAGCAATGTAGGATTACGGGCAGATGATCTGATTATTTTGTAAAATCACAGAAAAAAAAAAAAAATGGTATTGAAATTATAACAAATGACCGGATTAAGATACCATACCAGGATAGCGTATGTTAAACGGCAATACGAGTATAGGCTGAAGGTGATCGGGTAGATACACGTAGCTTGATGGCAATCGCAGTACAGAGTTGCATGGGTGCAAAACATGTAAAGGCATCTATCTCTAGCAGAAACAAAGATGGAGGTAGACAACAACATATTAAACCCTACATGGGGTTAACCCCCAAAATGTGTATACAAGTGGTGCTTTTACACGAGTATGTAAAAAATAAAATTAGAAAGCTTTGACAAGAAATCCCCAATATGCAGTAACTTTCATGCATGGGTCTGTACAAGTTACAGTTACATAGTAGTTTAGTGCACCAAAAAACAATGTCATGAATTAAAAAACTTTCACCATTCTATGAATGCTTAAATCATATTGTAAATAGTTATTTTGTGTACAAAATCTTAAAATTTGCCATAGCAGAAATGTTATATAGAAGCGTCATGAAGAAGCACTCGTGCACATTTAATGACAACACACTTCCCTAATTAAATGTTGTTTAAATAATTCTTTTCATGCAGCCAGTTTCTAATTCATTACACTATAACCACTAATAGAACAGATGTACTAGTCACACTTGATACAAGGTATCTCACATACATGTCTGCCAAACGTTACAGAAATGGGTTACTTCATGGTCTTTATGATGCCATATATGCACTCCCAAGCTCAAGACAGCAAGTCCAATAGTCCATATAGCCAAGACGCTTTGTCCTTTGAGAATCTACTTATATGAAACAGAAGAAAAAGAAAAGGTCCATCCCTCCCTGACAAAAAAAAATTCTAGTCTACCTCACATAAGTTGCAAAACACTTGAAAGTCAGATTTATAAAAAATATAGTTATTAGAATAACAAAAACGTCAAAAAGGAGGATTTTTATGATGCAACTCAAAATAGTGAGTGGTGACGACTGCTCATTGGCAGGATGCACGTTGTCTTTTAAAAGAATAATAACTGCACACATTTTTCATGTATTTTCATGTATCAATTTTATAAAGTAGGTTTTGAAGTTAAACCTGAACATAGTAAGTCGTCGCCTTGCTCGGTCAGTAATCCTGTATGCAAATCAGTTAATCCACCGCAGACATTGAAGGGGTTTCAAACAAAAGCCAGTGACAGGAGACACCTGAACTTAAGAGAGAAAGAAAACAACATTTTGCCCACCCCACAACCAACCAAAACAAGTCAGATTTAAGTAACAATATTGTGTTCTAAATCTAAATAAAATATTGTGAATTATGTTGTGTAGCAAAAATTGTGTATAGTTTTTTATTGAGTGTACATAGGATTTACAAGTTTTTTTTCTTATTACATTTACACAAGCTAGTCATTCATTAAAAAAAGTATATATTCTTCATTGGAACCTTTTACATGTGTGAAGCTTTTCTTGGTATGATGGCGCTGGCGAGTACTGCAGGGATGGAAGATGCCATCTTGGCTTGAACATAATGCTCTACAAGTACGATGGATTATTCACCTCTTGACCCGAGGGGCACTAAAGCATGTGCACAGTAAAAGATAGAAGGGGAGAAAAAACATGTTGACAGCCAAACATGGCTGCATGCAAAGCTATACAGAATGCAAATACAAATTTAAAGTTTGATCTAAAAGATTAAATCTCAAGGATGTTGTTCACAAAAACTATTGCAGCAAAGCAAAAATATTGAAGGAAAAATGTAAGTCATTGATTTGAACGGAATATAATCGACGCAATTTGTCTCATTTTTAATCATCTGGAGCATGCTAAACGGATTACCGGTTCTTTCAGCTTTAAAGAGATGTGACAGAGCTACATGATAAGCGTTGCATCTTGATCGAGGCTGATTATGATGGTAAACTGGTTAGCCAGTGTAGCATTCTGAGCACCTGAGAGAGAAGATGAAAAAACAAAAGAGCCCACCCCTCCACAATGCCCCAACTGCAAATGTTATGATGCCCATGCATTTTATGTTTTCTTTACGAGTTTTTACGAGTTTAACCCAATTTATTTCATCATTAAGTATTTATGATCCTTTTAAAACAAAATGTTCTTTTAAGATTTATAAATTGAAAACATTTCTAGAGAAAGTAATATTTAAAAGAGAAAAATGGAAGGACAGTTACACATTGAATTCTCACGAAAGTTTTCAGTTTTTATCGAACTGCTTATAAAAGGTGGACAATGCCAAATCAAACGGTGTTCCCCATTTATTTTTATTTTCAATCCGATTTTTACAACACAAAATGTGTAATTTGTTTATCCATGAATTAGGTAGATACGAGGTAGATGGGTACATACTTAAAGCAATGCATTGGATATTGAAGTTCTATTAGTAGTACATTTGTGATTGATTTCAAGATACAGTCAAGTGACAATGAACGGATACAAGATTACCATTACATGATGTTTTGCAATGCGCCAGTTTAGTAATGCCAAGTAGCGAGATACATGGATTGCTGAACTCTTTGAAAAAGGTGGGTACGTAGCACAAATGTGGCGTTACATGCTTGCTCTCTAGCCTGTATGTTCCTGCATTATATAAATACCAAGAGAGGAAAGAAAAAAAACATGCTGCCTTTGGGCAGAAAAAAAAAAAAATACGCCAAAGACCCTGCTAAATGGAAAATAGTCAACTTGTTTCATACACTAACAAATTTGCTTTAGTAATAGGCACATTATAAATGTAAACTATTATTTTTTAATTGAAAAGTAATTTTGTTTGCAAATCAACATTGCTGTTTTACTCACACACCTTTTCACAGGGTTAAGTGGAATGAGAACATTGATTCTTATGGAAAACAAAAAGTGATATACATCAAGATGAAAAAAAACCATGGTTACCAGTTTTGAGCAGGCTTTCACCTTATAGTAAACAGCGCAGATTTGAACCATACACACTTGATGTCGCTCACGTTGCCATAGCATATCTTGATTTTCCTTGCTTTCATGTATTGCGATGTCAGAAAATTCCTGTATCACTAATGGGAAATGAGAGTGGAGAATGGGGGAAAAAGACCGGAGAACACAACTGCCACAGGCAGAGTTACGACACACAACCTTATCTACTACATTACAGCATGTACTTTTTTTAACGCGATAAAATATGGTAAATGGCAGAGTTACGACACAAATCCCTATCTTCTGCCTTACAGCATGTAATTTTTTTAACGCCATAAAATATGATAATTTGTTTGATAAATAGTGAGAAAAGCTGCAAATTCACTCAAATAAAAACACTTCCAAGTAGACTTTTACACTTTAAAAAGATGCATTATTCGACCGGAAAGTAAGGAATAATCACAACAGACCCGTTACCACCGAAAACTTTGCAGATGGAAGGACAATCCATGCGCTATTACATTCTAAACACTTGGGAGCCAGTTCCGGTACAAAAAATCCACACTTGTACATCTAAAACAAATACAGATGAAGGAAAAGAGGGGAAAAGCAAACAATGGCTGCCATTGGCAGGGTTATGACATATGCCCCCCTTACACAGTACAGACCCATAAATATGACATTATCTGAACAGTCGGACAACAATATTTATAAAAAAACGTCAAAGACCAAACACTTGGTTTACGGGGCAAGCGCCACAAATTTGATTCAAACAAATGATTATGTTTTCAACAAAAAAGTATTGTATCATAACATAGTATGGGACTTAACATCTCAATAAATTGACCAAAATCACTGAAGCTTAAAAACTGATCACACATGCATGTACAGGATAAAAACGCATCACTGGTACATCACCTCGGCTTAACATAGTTACAGGGTATCCTAAACCATATGCCAGGACTTGATGATGGTGTGCAAGGCACTCACATTCCTTCGTTCCACAGCTGAATGTACGCAAAAAAAGAAAGAAATACATGTCGACTGCCAACTGGCAGGATTGCGCACTCTACTTGACAAATGCTTGCTAATTGCTACATAGATCGAAAATCGTAAGGTAGATACAAGAAAGAAAAGCTATATAGAGCTGTAAACTAGAGACAAGATAAAAAAAAATTGTGATTCATTATTTTCATATTTTGATACAATATCTTAATTTGTTTTCTAATGAGAACAGGCATATACAGGACTGAAACAAATTGTTTAAAAATAACAATCCAATTTTAATTGATGTCCCTCACAAAGATTCAAAAAATTACTTTTCACCAAAAGATGGAAAATGCAACGCTACCGCACCACTTCTTTTCTGTAACTTCGCTTCGGAAGATTCTGTCGACAGCAAGCTGGACAAAAAGAGATCCTTACGGTAAACCTATCTGCATAGCTCGGGTGCTGAACAGCAGGACTTACACCTGGATAAAACACTAGTAAAGGGAAAAGAAAGAAAAAGATTTCCCTCCCACATCTCCAAAAACGCATGTAACTAACTACAAGTCAGAAATTTCATGATATTAAGAAACTAATGTGGACATGTAATTTACTGAAATAGCTTGTCCCTACCACTCATTTTTGAAAGCATATTTTTACTTTTTTTATTTCATTTGATTTATAGTTTATTACAATTTTTAATTTCTCTTTTTTGTGTTTTAAGATATTACAATTATCAGGGTTACCGGTTCCTTGGTCAAGAGAGGCAACAATGAGGGGGCTTCAGGTCGCTTGTGAAGGACTCTTCCTTAGAAAACTGCTTATATAGATAGCACGGTCATGTATAATAATTCCATGGTCTTGAGATGGGCCGAATGAAGAGAGGGACAGGATTCGGAACTCTTGCTTGAATGAAAACTCCTACTGGCAAAGATTTGGGAGAAAAAAGGAGAGAACAGTCCCACCCCACAACAGCTCCATATTTTGTGTCACTTTTAAAATCAACATTTGATTGAGTTTCAAGACTTTTTCCACTCGTGTCCAATTTTGCATTTTTATCCAAATCACATCCTTCCTTTTTCTGATCTTGGCATATCACGGCATATATTAGCGAAACGCTTTTGTCACTTCAGATCAACAGTTACAAACAAGGAATTTGCTTTCACGTCATTTGAAGTTCGGCCACTTTTTTTCCTTCTAGATATCATCACACACAACAGTATTTTTCGTTCAATTTTGATCCTACCAAATTTCCATTTCACGATTTCAACATCTACGTGTAACTGGACTTGAACCTTGAGCAGAACATGGCGCAATGGGTAGTAGCTTATGCATGAACATTATGGCTCCTGGTGACATAAATCTAAATGGCAAATATGGAAGAGAAGAAACAGAAAAAGAACATCCCTATCCCGTGTTGATTCCTACATCAGGCCTTTAGAATAGAACTTGAGGGTCTTCCAAACATCGTCATGAAAATTGAAGTTTCATAAATTGATCCTTTCCTTTGAATATCCACAATTTGCACTTTTTAATTGGGCTTCCTTCATCTTAGACCGAAATCAAGAAGATGATCCAAATATTTCTTTTTAATAAACACAATTACTTTCAGATCAAGCGTATCCATTCACATTTTTAAGGAATTGTTTCTGTTTGAAAAACTTTGATTTCATATCACATCAAACTTTACTTCTTTCAGCATATTTGTGCTCCTTCTAAAAAGTTTGAACATCTACTTGTAACTTGACTTTGAACCTTGGTCAGGACACTGCGCACCAGTATGCAGAAAAACGAGCCAGCGCTCTACATTTCTTGAAAAGGAACAAGTGGGAAGAATATGGCTTCTGATGGCACCATTCCTAGAGGCAAATACAGGAGAAGAAACAGAAAACAGATCCCCATCCCGTCACGTTTCCCCAGATCAGATCTTGAATACTACTTGTGGGAGGTCCTACAAACATCTTCTTATAAAGGAAATTTCATGATTGATCCACTTCTTCTAGTATGTAGTCCAAAATCGATATTCCTCTGCTTTTCTTTTCTTTTTCAGCTTTCTTTTTGTCTGTTATTTTCAATTTTCAGCTTCCATTCATATAAATTTGTCCTCACATCAAATAAATGATCCAAACAATAAAGATGAGATGTTCTATCCAGGTATTAACTTACTGAAACATGCATATTGAAGTAGCAATGATCCACTTGAACTTTTTCTGGAGTGTAGGTATAAAAAAGGAGAAAACAAAGAGAATCCCCTCCCGCAATACGATGTCCAGAACAAATCTCCTTTAAAAAATATTTAGTTCTTTTCCTTTCATAGTTCTTTTTTATTGTAGCACAAGGTTGATAGGTTGAACAGCTGAGAAAAGGAATTGAATTGCATCTGACTTGTGTCGTAAGAAGATATATGTTCCACTTTTTCTAGAGGAAGAGATGGAAGAAACGAAAACAAAGAACTTCCCACCCACAGTGATTCCATGCTGAGATCAAGTAATGAAGACATCTCCAAATGAGTGTTGAGCTTTAAGAACATAATCAAGAGTTCCAAGACTTTTGAATCCATGATTTCAATTGAGATTTTTGTTTCCAAAAAAGTCTGCAATTTTTTTAAGTTCTTCAAGTCTAATTTTCTTCAGAAAAATATCACATTTCAACTAGATCTGCTCCTAATGCTTGCTTGCCTGATGCCAAATAAATCTTGCATCTCTAGGTCCTGAATATGAATGCGGCTGTCCTGGACGTTTACAGAAAAGGATTGGCTTGGAGTAAGTAGTAACCTTGGCCTTACACTGCAAGATCCCAACAATTGGTGGTCATGTTTCCCTATTGGTGCACATAGAAATGGAAGGAAGGAAAAAAGACACAAAACACCCTAACCTCCAAAAAGGAATTATGGTTAGACATACCTCTTCAAAAGAATAGCACTGTTTCTGTTTTTTTTACTTTGTCATGTTTTTTTTAATATATTGATAGTGATGATTCAAGGTACAAAAAGTATTTATACGCTGGGGATGGCAAAAACCACTTCACACAAGGACAAAAAAAAAAAGCATGATTGTTCAGATTGTATTTAATAAGAGGGGCCTAAACATGGCAGTTTTACCCTGCAGGCTTACTTTATTCAAGAACTTCATTACATTTTTTAAATATTACAATATCAGGCTGGAATTGCTCATTTCAGGGAAAACTAAAATATCTAATGGCATATCACAAGATGTAAATTAATTAAAGGATATCGGACGATAATACACGTTACCATATCTATCAAACCCTTTTTTTGTAAAAGCCTTTGTAGAAAGAATTAAAAGGTCGCCTGATGCTCATTCTGTTTTAAGATTGGGTCTCACTCTCTCCATCGCTTAACTTGAACTTAATCTTGTACACAATAGGGTCATCACAACTCATGTAGTTTAACCTGTGGAAAATGAAAGGAAAGCCCAGTTGCAAAAATAAGTTAAGACTGCCTAAGAACACCAAGTTACTGTATGTATTTCCAAATCACTTCACTACAAGCATTCTATTCTACTCTTTTACGAGGAAGATATATATTCCCACCACATTCAAGAATTTCTTGAGGTATATCCCATCTAAATTTCAGTCATGCACTCACCACAGCGGATAGATGTATAAAAGCATTATCATCCGAGCCATTAATCTTCACTATTCAAATGCTTGTCCTAATTCTAACCCTAAAAAGCCATTTCCTTCTTTTCCAAATTTTGGGTGGTTTCTCTTTTTCATTTTAATGGGCAATTCAAATACTAGTAGCGAGATACAGATGAAAACTTTACCGATTCCTTCATTGATTAAAAAAACTTTTTAATTTGCTCTTTAGGAGAAAAAAAAACCCAAAGCTCTACATCATTAAAATCGTGTAATGTCTGGAAGACCACAGTAAACATGCAACTGTCACTGTGCAATGCCAATGTGGATTCAAATGAACATGTACTGTACAGACACGCTCTTGGGGTGGGTACTTTTTGCTTTTCTTTTCACAAGCTTTCACGTCCCATTAGTACAGCCAGCCCCTTTAATGATACTACACTACACTTTACTCAATACAGTAGCATACTCCATATCCATTACCATAGTCCATACTGCATACAATTACAATCACTGAATCAGGCACAAAGTCAAAAGCACAACTTGGGTCTTATTATTAACTGTCTAAAGTTCATTCACTTGCCCAGTAGAGGTATAGAGGTCTATATTATAATATAGATATCTTCTCCCTTTCCCAACAATTTTTTTTCCTCTCTGTATGCATAATGTAATTCATTAATGTAGACCTAGACTATTCACAAAACTAGTTTCATGCCACATGGGCCTTCTCCCCACAACCCTTCCCGAATTACATGTGTAATGACATGGCCTACGCCTGGCAACTTCAACTTGGCAATTTGCCATGCCACTCGCCACATTATTCACAATTACAGTAACAATTGACTTGGTTTATTTTGAATCCAATTCCAATATCTGAATGTCAGAATAGACAGAAATAGGCACATCAAACTCAGTCCTAGAGAATAGTCTTATTGGGAGTTGAAATAGTCACGTCCAAGAGGCAAGATTATGCTTACCATGCTACTCCACAGAAAAGGCGTCGCACATCTCCAGGCCAGATTCCGCAACTTCCACATCAGCATCAGATTTCCATCTTTTTCATCACATTCACAGACTGTCCACAAAAAATCTCATCCTAAATTAACCTTCTACATTTTCTCTTATCTGCTTCTAAATAATGTAACCTAATATTTCAATTAATGTTTTTTCAGACGTTTCTAGAGTCTACATATTAGATCAACATTTGGTTTAATCACAATGAGAAGATCCACATTCTTTCGATTTGACTTTTAATTTAAGCTCGGCTTTCAAATGCAGAGACAAACAATCATCGGCAGGCTGCGTAGAAACAACCGCAAAATTTCTCAAAATATCAAAAGCATGAAATAGCCTTACGTTACGAAACCAGCAGAGATGAATACAAACATAAATTTTGCTGATAATTTGAAAAACGTGTGAGAGACATCGAAATTCATCTTGCCAAAATGTCGCCGAAATGTCGCCAAAATGGAAAAGCAAAGACGAGCCACGAACAGGCTTCGAAGAACAACAACCATGAAGCAGCCTGACGCTACAAAATTCTCTTCGTATTTATACGAAAGCGTCCCACGCTCGACCGTTTAACACAAAACGCTTCCGCGGTCGAAAAACATAGTTCATTTGATTTTCCTACATTTACAGGGGCACCGTAGTTTAATTCGAATTGAAATAATAAATCGATCATTTGGTATAATATGTAATCAATATGAATAGTTGTCTTTTAAAAATAACATTATAAATCATGTATTCCGTATTTTGATCATGACTTTAATGCAAAAGCTGTGTAAGATCGTATGTCATAACATAGTTAAACCTCAATTTAATAGTAACTTTACCCCTATATTTTTCATGAATGCAATTAATTTTAATGATAAATTTTACATTAATCATAACATAAATTTATTCATAGTGACGATGGTAGTGTTTCTGCGACAAAACGTCAACGCCAGAAAGCAAAATCTACAAATTACTTTACCCAACATTTCATTTTCTAGAGTTTTCTAGATTTAGTGCAGATCGCGCAAGGACATTACTAACTCCCTATGTGATGCGGTTCATATTGTGACGTATGAGCTATGTCGACAGGATTGTTTACAAAAACACGTCGACAAAACGTCGGAGGGTACACCCCCCCCCCCCCCAACAGTGCCAATATCTTTCTCTCTCTCTCTCTCTCTCTCTGCCATTCTGACTCTCTTTATGAAAAAAATAACCAAGAAATTCTTGATTTCAAATTGCTTTGTATTGTATAGTTGTGCTAAGGAAGTTGTAATATGGTTCGTTTGTTTGTACATTTGATTTATTTAAATTGTTTTGGTGCAATGGGATCAAAGCTATAAGCCTATGATATGGCTATGCGCATAAAGCCGTGTTAAGATGAATCGTCAATTGAGTTATATCCCGAATGATATATATAGCCCTTTAGTTATATATAATCTAACTTATAAGCTATATATTGGCCTATTTTTCGATATTTTTCATTCGATTTGGGGTATAGAAATGATAATATGAATATTTATAATTTTATCGTCAGGATGATTTGTGCAACAGCTGTCGCAACAACTCGGGAAATATGCAGTTATATAAATGGCCAATGACTAATTTAACATTGCTCTTGCGTAATCCACACGGGGCATGTCGTATTAAATAGTTCATGCCAGCTTTATTGTTTATGAGTGGTTTTTATCATATATGAGATATTGGTAGTTCCATTGTCCCATAGATATTTTGCATAGTCTTTATGTATATATGCATGTGTTTTTAAACATACTTGTATAATTATGACACGCAGGCAGCCTCTTACCCCCCCCCCCCCCTGCTATATCCTGCCCAAATTTCCAAATTATATTTTCTAAAATGAAAATGATTTGAAGTCATAATTTTGTGTCTATTGTGCTATATCAAATGTTATAAATTAATTTTATTTACAGAAATTAAGAACACCACCTCCCCACCCCCCCCCCCCAAAAAAAAAAATAATAATTATGATAATCATGCCAGCAGCGCAATAGTTTCTTGTGAATTAATACAAAAAATATGAAATATTCTACTTTAAAGCAATGTCACTAAATTTCATGCAGTTTCTAAGAATAGATCAGAGTCAGCAAGCTATTAATGGAGACTATTTAGTTTCAGCTCCATAATTTGTTTTGTCACAGTAGCAACGCTGACGTCATAGTAACGTTTTGTTATTCAATGATGCATGCATTGGAACCAGAGAAAAGTAGATGACAATTATTCCAAATAATCCCTCAATCACACAGTTGGAATTCGATGAATATGAATACTGGAATAATTTTTCTCTTAAAATAATGTGAGTCATGTGTTACTTGCAATCATAATCAATTAAAAATGGGATATAAATTTCTAAATTATAAACCTTATTCACCACACTCACTCAAAAATCCTATCATCTAAAAAAGTTTTTAACTCTAAAGAATAGAATATTAATTGATCAAAAGGGATGATTCAAGTTGATTACAGTAGGCCTATATTGGCTTCATTTGTTTCAAGTCAGTGTGTGACTAAGCAAGATATCAATATAATCATTTGTTAAAGATGGGAAACCCTTAATTATTCAATAAGTAAACTGCTACATTATCATTATCATGAGGAGTTTCATTCATTTTCATTTTCATACAAACAATTTCCCTAAAAATCATACTCACAAAAAATGTTTAAGATCAATTAGGCTCATCAGTTGACTTTCTTATATAGCATATTCTTTTTTCGTTTTCGTTTTATCATTTTAAGATGCTTCAGTCCATTATTATCCTTCCCCCTCCCGTCTCGGTGCCCCTGTATGATCGCATTGCATCAGATGGATTGCCCGCCTTGGGTAGCATGAGATAGTATAAATATTCGGTTTGATAATCTTATACTGTATTGATTCCATGCACATTTAAAGATAAAGTTGAGTTCTGGTCATGCGATTGCGAATCTGAAAGAAACGGTGTGGAATCGATCAGACAAAGTTGATCATGTATTATCTAAGTGTAGTAGTGCAAGGTTCTGGAATCATCAAAATGATAAGAAATTTGGCCCAGTCTTGGAAAAGTAACAAGCACTGTACACAGAAAGATGTATAAGTGACTACACAAGCATGTGGCATAAAACACATTTTAAGCTGTTACTTGTCATATTTACAATAATAAAGGCATTTGAAGAGCCATGCTTTTCAGGGAACATTAATTTTTTTCTTCTCACATGTTCTTCCACACTGCAAAATAACAATGAGAACGCTCACGAATTATTGTTCACCTCTCCACAGAACTCAATATTCTCTTTAAGTTAGTATAAGATTATGACTCACACTGATCTTGACACAGCTGTCGGCTGGTACATGATTGTATATTATGTGAAGATTATAGGTCTATGATGTAGAGTGATAGAACATTTCTCTTTGAAATTCGTTTGATGTATTTTAGTACAGGTTTTGACAATCTTAATGCACGGGTGATACAGGAATACAACACAAGTCATATACGAATATCTCTCTTGGGTTGTTCTTGTTTATTTGAATTTTGGTAAGTTACCTTTTTCTCTTCAAACGGCCAATATTCCCTTCAAACTTCAACACCATACTTAAGACACACCTTATGATTGGTGGTTGAAATTAAGCTTTCTTTTTTATATAGAGTTCAACTTTATGATAATTCTTTATTTACTTTGGAGCCTTTAAATATAAATTATTTTGTAGGCGCCTCGAGTATCTTGAGAGATGGGTGTGCACTTCATAAGTATTGTCATTATTATTATCTTCATTATTGTCATCATTCATTATTTCATATTGTTTTGAATGAAGATTATATATAATGCAAAGTAATAAGTAAATACAAGTAGGCCTAACTACAAATCATAAGAACATTAATTTTTTTTAAAATGTATTTTGAACATATTTCATGTTATAACTAAACCGAAAATCATAATGCATGTGCAATAAGGTAATACAAAATATTTAAAAATGTCTCTATGTTTTTGTTTTATATAAAACTGACTTGCAACCTAGTTCAACATCAAATATCGACTGCATGCAGGGTAACAAGAGCTGACACGCATAACAAGGGCAGCATGCCATGACTTTGTTTACTCCAGACGAGGGGCCACATGGCATGGTGCCAGAATTTGTCAGTGATTATGGTTCAACAAATTTTGACCTCACAAAATATAATAATTTCCCAAGCAAGCTATAACCCTATAGGCGGGTACAATATTGACTGAAACTCACGTATACGGCTGAAACATGTGGTATTTGTATCATCATTTTGAGGGATTGAGCGCCCGACCAATCTGACCCCCACCCCAACTTACTTCCCTGGTCATATTCTAAATCTTTCCCAGGTACCAAATTTAAAGACCTACTCTCTTTAAAAAAAAGAGTGAATTTTCACTCTATTTTCACTTTCTTGGGAGTGACGTCCGTGATCACTTGTTTAGGAGTGAAAATCGATTGATTTTAGAGTGCTCTCTAGAAGAAAAGAGTGAATGTTCACTCTATTTTCACTACATTTTCACTCTCCAGAGGAGTGACGTCCGTGATTTTGAAAATTCACTCGTTTTTTTTAAGAGAGTATAGCTTGTCCAATACCTCAAGTATTCTTCATGAACTGCATTCCATGGGGGGTTATTGCTTGGGCAATTTCCTGCAGAGTAGCATATTGGAAGCAATATTGTATAGTAATGTTTTCTCTTCCATATCCTGACTGTGACCAGCATGGAAAGACAACTTATATTTCCTTTTCTCTCCATTCTCACCTTTTCATTGTCTCGGTCTTTCAACATTATAGTATATGACTACATTAAACAAATAACTTTGTTTTGAAATTTCGATTTCATCTTAACAATGCTAATTGCTATATCATTTCTGCAAAAGTTGACTTACAACTAGTTTTTGATTATGTTTATATCCCTATATATATTCCAAATTTGTTTGTAAATTGAACATTTCAGCCTGCGAGCTGCTTGTATGTATTTTTACAATAAACCAAACCAAACCAAACCAAACAAAAACATGTTGTGACACACATTGACCCTAATTCTTGAAGAATATGCACTAAAATGATTTTGCGTAAAGAATTAACACTAAAAAAGCGGGGCCTTCAGCTATCAGTTCTTTGGTAGAGAATGTGTGGTCCATTTGCTTCTTCCTTGTTCTTTGTTCTCAAGTTTGGTCCACGCAGGGTGCAGGATTAGGCCTGCATTGTCTCTATGTCTTCATGAACAATGTATTACTCATAACAAAAGATATAAAAACATGCTACATTAACATAAAGACCTAACTTAGCGTACCATCTTAAACCAGACAAAACCGTCCCCAAGCGGAATGTAATGATAAGTCGTCTGACCCTAGCTTCCTGCTGGAGGGAAACAAACAACCCAACAAAAGCCAATCCGCATTCAACCGGTTCAAAGGTTGACATTTCCTTATCCATGCCAACCAATCAAAGTAGAAGTTGAACTTGGCAGCCGTCCAAAATGAGCTGTTGCTATGCTGAAGATGTTATTGTTGTTATGCTAAATTATTGGTGCATATTATATCTCCATCCCCAGAGTATAATCAAGAAAATGAAAAAAGCGACCCATGGCAGCATGGAAACATAATGGTCCGAATTCACAAAGCAAGGTTTGAGCTCAGACCAAGGTTTGTCTCCTTTTGTTTCGCCAAACCTCCTTTTGTTCTTTACAAACCAGGTTTGTAAAAAACACGTAAAACGCGTCATATGACGTACATAAACCAAGGTTTGAGCTCAAACCTCCTTTGTGAATTCGGGCCAATGTGTCTGCAAAATATTTATATAGGGGACTGGGCAAACCATATCTGTGTGATAATTTTTCATGTTGATCAATGTTCTCAAAATGTATTTACTTATGAGAAGGTCAGAGGACGACGGAGAAGGTCAGAGGACGACGGCGGAGGACATATTGAAAAGAGGGACATTATTTTTTTCATTTGAAAATCCCAAAGCATAATGAATTCTGTGATATTGGCCCGAATGAAATACTGAAGACATTGATTATGAATATCATCTTGTAATAGCGACTTCAAAAGTTGGTAGAACCAACAAAAAAGGGCATTTCTGAAGAAAAAAAAAGGGCACCTACAAAGGGAAAATATACAATTGTTCAGACATTGGTATATACCTCTACATTGCAAAAATATTATTAGGGATGATTTCAATATTTTTTTCTCTTTATACTCCATACAAGATATTGCTTAAGCATCATACTTTGCAGTTGGGTGTGAATTTAAGAATTATGAGGTCGCAGTGCGAAAAAATTATATCTTAGAGTGGAAAACCTGATGGTGTTATAAGCACATTCTCATATCAGAAGACTGAAAAGACCTTTGATAAGTAACAACTATCATCGATCAATGCGAGCGAGCGTAGCGAGCAGGCTTTGGGGGAAATTGATCTTATCGCTTAATATAGCCTATATAGGGTTGCGTAATTTAATGATGAGAGGAAAAGGGGACACTTGCCGAAATGGATAAGACACTGCCTTATTAGAAAAGAAAAGAAAAGAAGCACTTGTCAAAGTACAAAGGGTAATTATCAGAGGTGAAAGGGAGGCACTTCTAACACTAACAAAAAGAGGCACTCACCAGGTATGACAAGAACACTTATCATGAGAGGAAGGGGCACTTGTCAAAGTAAGACAAATATTTCTCAGATTTGAATAGGGGCTAGAAAATGGACACTAATTGCAAAGGAAAATGGGAACTTGTTGAATGAAAAGAAGCGCGTTTCAAAAAAGGGCACTTATCAGAGGTGAAAAGGGGAAGGGGCACTTTAACAAATTGATAGGGCACTTGTCAAGGTTAAAGAGGCACTTTTCCTATGTAAAAGGGGGCGCCTTTGAGGTACTTCCCCCCCCCCACCCTCTGACCTACTTATGCTAGTTCAAAAATATGTTCACCAAATCAATATTAGCTGTTTCTGCTCCTGTTTATCATCATCATAATAAATAATGAATTTTCTCAAGGTGCAACATTTATACCCTATATTGTTTAGAATTATTCAAATTATTGAATTATCATTGT
The DNA here is from genome assembly GCA_035222895.1 of Strongylocentrotus droebachiensis. NCBI lineage: Eukaryota > Metazoa > Echinodermata > Echinoidea > Camarodonta > Strongylocentrotidae > Strongylocentrotus > Strongylocentrotus droebachiensis. The sequence continues at coordinate 236,584 of JAVYIG010001523.1, read as the reverse complement.
TTTCATTATTTATTATGAAAAGTATGATCCTGCACTTATGCACACACGACCACAATTTCCATTCTATATCATGTGGTAGACACGGCATTCCTGAACATGCATAATAATGGACAGTCATGTACTATCCAAAAATAGATAATGAGATTCACAATTGGTCAAGTATACATGTCGCGACTTGTGATGTGTTTTGTTGTCGGAAGTTTATAACGAAACCTTGCGATGGGGATATTATAGACAACCTTATAACCTTAAACATTCATAAATAATGTATTTCGGTTATGGTAAATTTATAATAGAATGATCTTGTAATAGGGTATAGGCAAGTGCTCGCAGTTATAAATCATCATCGTATCATACGGCATACGTTGATGATATTTATACCGACTGGAACTATTTCCATATGAGGGGCAATCCTCTTTGAGACTATTATTATCTGTAGGATATGTAGGCGTGTAAATGGAGATTTCCAGGCAATTGTCATTACATTTTGTAATTACTTTTCTAAACTATGATACAATGTTAATAATTATTATCATTTCAAGTTCAATTTGTTTAATTTGCAGAATTTGTTGTCATGTTATTTCGAAATGCACTAAACTAAAAGACGAAATGGGTAGGTATTATATGAAGATGTTAATCCCAAACGAAATACAAATTGGGACGTGCTTTAGGCCCCACGATAATATATATAATATAGCTCAACGTTAGTATGACGATATTTATTCCCAGATTCCCCTTCAAATATGAGATGTATATATTTAGACATAACATTGCTCAATTACCCTACAAAATACACGATATTGATTTTGAGACGATAATAGAGATTCAGTCCTTACAAAATTCAACGTTGATATAACGATGTTCATACCTGACGTAATACGCAATATGTATTTTGAGACAATGTCATAGCTCAACGTTAACACGACGAGATTCAGTCCTTAAAAAATACATGACAGATAATGAAGTCGTATTTAGACAATTGAACGTTGATATAACGATGTTCATATCTTACGCAATCTAATAGGTATAGACATGTTATATTTAGCTCATTGCTCAACTACCTACGCCATACACGATATGCATTTTGAGACATTGTCGTATAGCTCAACGTTAACACGACGATATTCATTCCTTACAAAATACATCGGGAGGTATGTCGTATTTAGACAATTCAACGTTGATATAACGATGTTCATAATATTGCGCAATACTAGGTATAACGTTTTATATACAGTGGACATTCCTTACAATATTTTAATAATAGGGTGATTCATCCATGACGTATATTTCCTAATAAATACAAGACAGATAGGCCTATATACGGATATTACTCAGACATACCAGTGAATACCACACAATCCTACGTTAACATGACGATTCACCAGCCACTACGCACCTCCAACGAAAATATACCAGAAATGTATGCCTATATTAGATGTTATAATAAAAATGATTATATTTCACGATATGGCACATTTTAAAATACCGTTCTAAATTTAGATAAAATCACATTATCAAATGCTCTTCAAAGTTTTATTCTGGGATTTTAACTGATCATTTTTGTTAATCCTTTTTTTTTTCTTCAATGTAAAGTGGAGTGTTTATGAATTACGTCTTGAAATCTTCTTAGTGTTATTATTGCAGTTGAATCTGTTTATATTCATTTTACAAATATATTTAATGTTGTTTAAGTTGTTGAACTATGAATTATTGAATTAATTACCTCTGAAGAGGTATCAAAGGTATTAATCATTGTTCAATGTAATATCTTACGAAATTCAAGAATTAGTGCTCAACGCAGAAGAGACGATGTTCTTCCCTTCCTTATAACTTATTCATTCTTTAGGAAATACAAGAGATGTTATTCAACCAGGCGCGTACGCAGGGGGGGGGGGGGGTTGGGGGGTTAACCCCCCCCCCCCTTTGGTATTTTTATGTGTATAAACCCCCCCCCCCCTTGACTTATCCCCATGACTGACCAAAAACAGGTGACCCTACCCCCTCCCAGCGGAGCAAAATGTCAAATTTTCAAATTTCGAGTTCAAAAAAAAAAAAAAAAAGGTGTCCGCTTACCACCCCCCCCCCCCCCCCCCCCCCCCCGCTTATTCAGCGGTCAGCTGAGTCGTTGCGATTTTTTGGGGACTCCAAAAAAAAAAAAAAATGTCCTCTTACCCCCCCCCCCCCCCCCCCCCCCCCCCCCCCCCCCCCCCCCCCCCCCCCCCCCCCGCTTATTCAGCGGTGGGCTGAGTCGTTACGAAATTTTCGGCCCGATTTATAAATGTTAAAACCCCCCCCCCCCCCCCCCCCTTGAAAAAATCCTGCGTACGCGCCTGTATTCAACTCAACGTTGATAATACGTTCATAATGAACTGCAAAAGGTATTTAGATAGTCTTAGCTTAACGTAAGTAATGACCATATTCTTTACGTAATAGGTACAACTATAATTAGATATGTCATAGGCATATAATAGCTCAACGTTGAACTAACGATCATCGATCGTTTACACGACGAAAATAGTGGCGTCATTTGACGTAGGCAAGTATTGACATTGTGAAATACAAACGTTGAGCTAACGATCGTCGTTTATCCTACGACGCAGAAGAATGGTACACGTTTACAGTTGTAGAGCATGTGTTGATTGAACAAGAAGGCTGAATACAATTATGTAGAGATCAACCTATTTACAATGAAAATAACACAATCCATTGGGCCATCGTCATCGAATCGCTTGTATCGGAAATGATAATACAATCACAGATTTTTTTCGCAATACTACAATTATTATCAAAGTCAATACAACAGTCATTAATTCATTATAATGGGCAATTGATTGGCCCAAAGTCCCCCTAAAGACCCTTATGCCACATACTCGTTCCAAAATAAATCGCAGTTACGCAAATAGTGTTATATTATAAACGACATATTATTTTCACAAATGTCCCGCCCCCATCCGGAACTTTAACTCGACACCCCTGCTTTGCATGCATGAAATCAATTTTTGACTGGAGATCAATTTTGCACAGCTCGTCATCAATATTCCTCGAATCTTCTCCGATAAAAATTATTCTATCGACAAACGTTTAACGTTTCAGGAGCGGATTTGTGTATGTGTATATATATATTTATTATATTTAATTTTCATTATTGTATTATAATTATTATCATCATCATTCGTATTATTACTATTATAATTAAATGGGAAGCAAAAATTGGGCGAAAACTTGGGCATGGATTTCATATACAGTATTCCAAATGCGTACTGATATCACAGATGTTTTGGGAAATTATGAGGACGTCATCATTATGACATCGATATTACGTACGTGCAATATCACAGGTCGGTTTTAGATTTGTGGTTATTTGTTTACCTCGCTTTCTCTCATTCATTCTTTGAAATGGGAAATTGCGGAGTATCAAGTGAGAAAATAAATTAAGGCCCAACTCGGTAAGGAGGGATCGATCTGAAGAGCATGTTACTGCATGGGCATGGGGTACGTCCCCCCCCCCCCCCCGCCCTCTCCCGATAAACAAACTAAACTGTCTGGCATAATATCTTTATACACATTAATTTGAAGATCCCAACGATCCCAATTTCATAACAATTTTGATTTGTTTATCCTTGTTAATTTTTTGCCATATCCACAAATTGTTCTTGTTGTGGGTAATAATTAGAGGGCGGGGTACAAAACTATGCGTAAATAAATTGTATTTATTAATCAGTCTTCGGACTGTTTACAAGGATATTTTGTCAATAAGCCAAAGTTCAACTGGAAAGTTTAATTGGTATGAAGTAGAAAGGTGCCAACTGATCCCTTCCTTCAGCCAATGAAAGGCTGAATAAAAGCGATTTTTTTTTTTTTTTTTTTTTTTGGGGGGGGGGGGGGCGCCCGACAATAATGTGTGGCATGAGAATGCATACATCTGCTATGCAGAGATAGCATTCAACATACTATAGCATAATGACAGTACAGCGTAGAATGCCATCTATGTGCATTGGAGATTTACTCAGGGGCTAGGCATTAATGTTACATTTATCATCGCCTCATCATGTTCTCCATGCATGCCTATTCGAGCCATGCACACGTTGCATATAATTTACATAGTATTTGGTCGGAACTACTTCAACCCATATCACTTCAGTATACATTGTCAGACCTGTACGTGATACTTCTGCTCAGACCTAGCGTAAACAGCCTGTTGATTTAATTAAAGCTGAAGAACGACATGTGTTAAAGTCGATAATTCCAGGCTTGCTAGCAAAGGAAACGCCAGATGAACCTTATATCCTCCAACAGAAAACTATCCGCACTGCACTGTTTGCGAACTGAGCCAATGCTGAATCGATGTGCGAAGTTCAGAGGAATCAGTGTTAACTATTCGACATGATTATGCAAGCCAATCAGATCCCCAGTTGGCTTGGCAACATTCCAGCTAGCTAGCTGTTACCATGCAGAATTCTGGAAAGGAAATCGAGGACATGAACACTCCTTACCCCTCCCTCTCCTTTCTAGCTTCTCCTGGGGAGATGCCAGAGCTACAGTCTAAACAGATCTAGAAGTGGACAAGAAGAAGAGGGATATCGACTTTGTCTGAACCCTATGAAAAAAGACAAGAGTAAACTTTACTCTCTTTTTTCACTTCCCAAGGAGTCAGTCAGTGATAACTTGTTTAGGAGTGAATGTCGATTTATTTTAGAGTGCTCTCTAAAAGGAAAAAAAGGGAGTTTTCACTCAATTTTCACAAGATCCGTCAGTGATCACTAGACATTTTTTCAGAGAGAAGCGTTATTGTTGAAGAAAACTAGATGGAATTCGACTGCGCGCAGTCGAAAATGATGCCTCCGTCATAGAGCAATTTTACAAACCGAAACGGAAGAATTTTTTCATATTCAAGTTCAATTGTAATCCATTAACATGTTCTCAGAATATCGTGATTACAAGCAATTTCTCATATACATATATGACCCTTTGATCTTTGACCTCATGACCCTAAAATCTACTCAGTTCATTGGCTCTGCAAGATTTCCTGAGTTAAATAGTAATCCATCTGTCAGTTCTAATGAGAATGCGTCCACAAGCTATTTTTGCATACATAATGAGCCATGACCTTTGATCTTATGAACCATTCATTGGCTCTGCAAGATACATAAATGATTTAAGTTTGGCAGGAATCCATCAATCTGTTCTAATGATAATACGATCACAAGCTATTTTTGCATACATAATGAGCCGCATGACCTTGACCTTTACCTCATGACCCCAAAATCTAATCAGTTCATCAGCTCTGCAAGTAACATACATGACCTAAGTTTGGCAGGAATCCATCAATCGGTTCTTGAGATAACGCGATCACGAGCTGTTTTTGCATACACAATGTGCGCTGTGACCTTTGACCTCGTGACCCCAAAATCTAATCAGTTCATTGGCTTTGCAAGATACATACATGACCAAAGTTTGGCAGGAATCCATCAATCGGTTCTTCAGATAACGCGATCACAAGCTGTTTTTGCATACATAATGAGCCCTGTGACCTTTGACCTCGTGACCCCAAAATCTAATCAGTTCATCAGCTCTGCAAGATACATACTTGACCAAAGTTTGGCAGGAATCCATCAATCGGTTGTTCAGATAACGCGATCACAAGCTGTTTTTGCATACATAATGAGCCCTGTGACCCTTGACCTTTGACCTACGTGCTCCAAAATCTAATCAGATTGTCTTCCTATGGTGATACACACTATCATTAAGTTTGAAGTTTAAATCTCCAGTGGTTCTTGAGATATGATAACAATCTCAATGTATGGAATTTCATACGTTGACCTGTGACCCTTGACCTTTGACCTACGTGCTCCAAAATCTAATCAGATCGTCTTCCTATGGTGATACATACTATCCTTAAGTTTGAAGTTTTTACATCTCCAGTGGTTCTTGAGATATCATGATAACAATCTCAATGTATGGAATTTCATAAGTTGACCTCTATGATCCTTGACCTTTGACCTACGTGCTCCAAAATGTAATCAGATTGTTTTCCTATAGTGATACACACTATCACTAAGTTTGAGGTTTAAATCTCCAGTGGTTCTTGAGATATCATGATAACAATCTCAATGTCTGGAATTTCATAAGTTGACCTCTGTGACCCTTGACCTTTGACATACGTGCTCAAAAATCTAATCAGATCGTCTTCCTATGGTGATACATACTATCCTTAAGTTTGAAGTTTAAATCTCAAATGGTTCTTGAGATATCGCGCTAACAAACTCAATACAAGGAATTTCATAAGTTGACCTCTGTGACCTGTGACCTTTGACCTACGTACTCCAAAATCTAATCAGATCGTCTTCCTATGGTGATAAATACTATTCCCGAGTCTTAAGTTTAAATCTTAAATGGTTCTTGAGATATTGTGATAACAGTCAAACGGGACGGACGTACGGACGGACGTACGGACGGACAACCCGAAAACATGATGCCTCCGGCACCACCTTCGGTGGCGGAGGCATAAAAATCATCTGACAATATAAAGAAAAAGAAGAAAAAAGAAAACTAAACTAGACATATAATACTTGTTTGGAACAAGTATAGGTGGGCTGGTCAACTAACATTTGAGACAAAATAGAGCATAAATAAGCGACATACTGCTTACAAATTCTTAAAAGACAATATCATGTAGATTCATAACGTGAACTAAATTCACCTTCTATAGGCATAACACGCAAATTATGAAGTTTTGACATGAGGCCTTTAATCAAAATTTTCACTATGATGACGTCATCAAAATGAAAAATGGTTATTACTGCGCTTGTAGAGAATTGTCTTAGCTACATCATATCGAAATTTTGAAGAAAATTGATCAATATTTACAGAGATACAATCAATTTTACATAAATATGCTGACGTCATAATATGCAAATTCGTATTTTGAGTTCCAAGGCCATTGTGATGATGTCACGATACACTTAATGGCCAAATGAGACATGGAATCATATTTCCGACTCATACTCTATCTTAATATGAAAAAAAAATTGAGGATCCCGTGCATTCCAAAGAGCTATAACGGATTTTGTATAGGCATGTTTTTGCCCATATATGCTATGTATTAAAAGAGCTCGAGCGCACGGATATTTATCTTGAATTGACGCTCATCTTTTTATTAATGGGCATAAAGAGATAAACAAGGAATCAAATTCCTTGAAAAAATATGAGAAATATCATGAAAGAAAAAAGAATGGCGATTCTATGTTTTTTAATGGTGTTACGCGCGAAAACGCGCGCGCATGCTCGTAGGTGCGATTTTTTATAAAATGCTTAAAATGACCTGAAACGTATGCAAAATAAATTTGAGACGATTTTGAGCATTTAAAATTTTGCGCGCGCACTGACGCGCGGACGTACGCGCACGCGCGCGTTTTAGGACATGAAATTAACCGGACAGATATTGACCTTGATCATGATAAATATGCATGAGAAATGACTTTCCTTTATGAAGATATGATCATGAGTTAATTTTCACAAAATGGCGCCTAGATGACGTCATCAGTCAAGGTCAAGATTGAAAAGGTTATTTTGATTTTTCTATATGCCTATACATATGTGTGTCAAATTTCAAAGCATTTGATTGAACCATTTCAAAGTTATCTTGCTAACAAAAAAGTGGGTCGAAATAAGAAAAATAAACTAGACATATAATACTTGTTTGGAACAAGTATAGGTGGGCTGGTCAACTAAAATTTGAGACAAAATAGAGCAAAAATAAGCGACATACTGCTTTAAAATTCTTATCAAACAATATCATGTAGATTCATGACGTGAACGAAATTCACCTTCTATGGGCATAACACGCAAATTATGAAGTTTTTGACATGAGGCCTTTAATCAAAATTTGTACTATGATGACGTCATCAAAATGAAAAATGGTATTTACTGCGCTTGTAGAGAATTGTCTTAGCTACAACATATCGAAATTTTGAAGAAAATTGATCAATATTTACAGAGATACAATCAATTTTACATAAATATGCTGACGTCATAATATGCAAATTCGTATTTTGAGTTCCAAGGCCATTGTGATGATGTCACGATACACTTAATGGCCGAATGAGACATGGAATCATATTTCCGACTCATACTCTATCTAAATATGAAAAAAAAATTGAGGATCCCGGTGCATTCCAAAGAGCTATAATGGATTTTGTATAGGCATGTTTTGCCCATTTATGCTATGTATTAAAAGAGCTCGCGCGCACTGACATTTATCTTGAATTTACGCTCGTCTTGTTAATAATGGTCATAAAGAGATAAACATGGTATCAAATTCCTTGAAAAAATATGAGAAATATCATGAAAGAAAAAAAAATGGCGATTCTATGTTTGTTAATGGTGTTACGCGCGAAAACGCGCGCGCATGCTCGTACGCGCGATTTTTTATAAAATGCTTAAAATGACCTGAAACGTATGCAAAATAAATTTGAGACGATTTTGAGCATTTAAAATTTTTGCGCGCGCACTGACGCGCGGACGTACGCGCACGCGCGTGTTTTTGGACATGGAGTTGACCGGACTGATATTGACCTTGATCATGATAAATATGAATGAGAAATACCTTTTGGTTATGAAGATATGATCATGAGTTGATTTTCAGAAAAATTCACAAAATGGCGCCTAGATGACGTCATCAGTCAAGGTCAAGGTTGAAAACCTTACCTTCTTTTGTCCATATGCCTATACATATTTGTGCCAAATTTCAAGATATTTGGTTGAATCATTTCAAAGTTACCTTGTTAACAAAAAAGTGGTTCAAAATAAGAAAAATAAATAAATAAACTAGACATATAATACTTGTTTGGAACAAGTATAGGTGGGCTGGTCAACTAAAACTTGAGACAAAATAGAGCAAAAATAAGCGACATACTGCTTACAAATTTTTAAAAAACAATATCATGTAGATTCATAACGTGAACTAAATTCACCTTCTATAGGCATAACACGCAAATTATGAAGTTTTTGACATGAGGCCTTTAATCAAAATTTTCACTATGATGACGTCATCAAAATGAAAAATGATTAATACTGCGCTTGTAGAGAATTGTCTTAGCTACAACATATCGAAATTTTGAAGAAAATTGATCAATATTTACAGAGATACAATCAATTTTACATAAATATGCTGACGTCATTATATGCAAATTCGTATTTTGAGTTCCAAGGCCATTGTGATGATGTCACGATACACTTAATGGCCAAATGAGACATGGAATCATATTTCCGACTCATACTCTATCTTAATATGAAAAAAAATTGAGGATCCCGGTGCATTCCAAAGAGCTATAACGGATTTTGTATAGGCATGTTTTTGCCCATATATGCTATGTATTAAAAGACCTCGCGCGCACTGACATTTATCTTGAATTTACGCTCATCTTGTTAATAATGGTCATAAAGAGATAAACATGGAATCAAATTCCTTGAAAAAATATGAGAAATATCATGAAAGAAAAAAAAATGGCGATTCTATGTTGTGTAATGGTGTTACGCGCGAAAACGCGCGCGCATGCTCGTACGCGCGATTTTTTATAAAATGCTTAAAATGACCTAAAACGTATGCAAAATAAATTTGAGACGATTTTGAGTATTAAAAAATTTTGCGCGCGCACTTACGCGCGGACGTACGCGCACGCGCGCGTCTTTTGACATGAAATTGACCGTACTGATATTGACCTTGATCATGATAAATATGAATGAGAAATGACTTACCGTTATGAAAATATGACCATGAGTAAATTTTCAGAAAATATCACAAAATGGCGCCTAGATGACGTCATCAGTCAAGGTCAAGGTTGAAAACGTTACCTTGTTTTGTCCATATGCCTATACATATGCGTGCCAAATTTTAAGATATTTGGTTGAACCATTTCAAAGTTATCTTGTTAACAAAAAAGTGGTTCAAATAAGAAAAATAAACTAGACATATAATACTTGTTTGGAACAAGTATAGGTGGGCTGGTCAACTAACATTTGAGACAAAATAGAGCAAAAATAAGCGACATACTGCTTACAAATTCTTAAAAGACAATATCATGTAGATTCATAATGTGAACTAAATTCACCTTCTATAGGCATAACACGCAAATTATGAAGTTTTTGACATGAGGCCTTTAATCAAAATTTTCACTATGATGACGTCATCAAAATGAAAAATGGTTATTACTGCGCTTGTAGAGAATTGTCTTAGCTACAACATATCAAAATTTTGAAGAAAATTGATCAATATTTACAGAGATACAATCAATTTTACATAAATATGCTGACGTCATAATATGCAAATTCGTATTTTGAGTTCCAAGGCCATTGTGATGATGTCACGATACACTTAATGGCCAAATGAGACATGGAATCATATTTCCGACTCATACTCTATCTTAATATGAAAAAAAATTGAGGATCCCGGTGCATTCCAAAGAGCTATAACGGATTTTGTATAGGCATGTTTTTGCCCATATATGCTATGTATTAAAAGACCTCGCGCGCACTGACATTTATCTTGAATTTACGCTCATCTTGTTAATAATGGTCATAAAGAGATAAACATGGAATCAAATTCCTTGAAAAAATATGAGAAATATCATGAAAGAAAAAAAAATGGCGATTCTATGTTTTTTAATGGTGTTACGCGCGAAAACGCGCGCGCATGCTCGTACGCGCGATTTTTTATAAAATGCTTAAAATGACCTGAAACGTATGCAAAATAAATTTGAGACGATTTTGAGCATTTAAAAAATTTGCGCGCGCATTGACGCGCGGACGTACGCGCACGCGCGCGTTTTTTGACCTGAAATTGACTGGACTGATATTGACCTTGATCATAATAAATATGAATGAGAAATACCTTTTGGTTATGAAGATATGATCATGAGTTTATTTTCAGAAAATTTCACAAAATGGCGCCTAGATGACGTCATCAGTCAAGGTCAAGGTTGAAAACCTTACCTTCTTTTGTCCATATGCCTATACATATTTGTGCCAAATTTCAAGATATTTGGTTGAACCATTTCAAAGTTACCTTGTTAACAAAAAAGTGGTTCAAAATAAGAAAAATAAACTAGACATATAATACTTGTTTGGAACAAGTATAGGTGGGCTGGTCAACTAACATTTGAGACAAAATAGAGCAAAAATAAGCGACATACTGCTTACAAATTCTTAAAAGACAATATCATGTAGATTCATAACGTGAACTAAATTCACCTTCTATAGGCATAACACGCAAATTATGAAGTTTTTGACATGAGGCCTTTAATCAAAATTTTCACTATGATGACGTCATCAAAATGAAAAATGGTTATTACTGCGCTTGTAGAGAATTGTCTTAGCTACAACATATCGAAATTTTGAAGAAAATTGATCAATATTTACAGAGATACAATCAATTTTACATAAATATGCTGACGTCATAATATGCAAATTCGTATTTTGAGTTCCAAGGCCATTGTGATGATGTCACGATACACTTAATGGCCAAATGAGACATGGAATCATATTTCCGACTCATACTCTATCTTAATATGAAAACAAATTGAGGATCCCGGTACATTCCAAAGAGCTATAACGGATTTTGTATAGGCATGTTTTTGCCCATATATGCTATGTATTAAAAGACCTCGCCCGCACTGACATTTATCTTGAATTTACGCTCATCTTGTTAATAATGGTCATAAAGAGATAAACATGGAATCCAATTCCTTGAAAAAATATGAGAAATATCATGAAAGAAAAAAAAATTGCGATTCTATGTTTTTTAATGGTGTTACGCGCGAAAACGCGCGCGCATGCTCGTACGCGCGATTTTTAAATAAAATGCTTATAATGACCTGAAACGTATGCAAAATAAATTTGAGACGATTTTGAGCATTTTGAAAATTTGTGCGCGCACTGACGCGCGGACGTACGCGCACGTGCGCATTTTTTGACCTGAAATTGACCGAACTGATATTGACCTTCATCATGATAAATATGAATGAGAAATAACTTTTGGTTATGAAGATATGATCATGAGTTTATTTTCAGAAAATTTCACAAAATGGCGCCTAGATGACGTCATCAGTTAAGGTCAAGGTTGAAAACCTTACCGCGATTTGTCCATATGCCTATACATATGTGTGCTAAATTTCAAGGTATTTGATTGAACCATTTCAAAGTTATCTGGTTAACAAAAAAGTGGGTCAAAATAAGAAAAATAAATAATAAATAAATAATAAAGGCAATTTTAACAAAAATATAAGGTGGTCTGTATTAGATACAGCCCACCTGACTAGACATATAATACTTGTTTGGAACAAGTATAGGTGGGCTGGTCAACTAAAATTTGAGACAAAATAGAGCAAAAATAAGCGACATACTGCTTACAAATTCTTAAAAGACAATATCATGTAGATTCATAACGTGAACTAAATTCACCTTGTATAGTCATAACACGCAAATTATGAAGTTTTTGACATGAGGCCTTTAACCAAAATTTTCACTATGATGACGGCATCAAAATGAAAAATGGTTGTTACTGCGCTTGTAGAGAATTGTCTTAGCTACAACATATCGAAATTTTGAAGAAAATTGATCAATATTTACAGAGATACAATCAATTTTACATAAATATGCTGACGTCATAATATGCAAATTCGTATTTTGAGTTCCAAGGCCATTGTGATGATGTCACGATACACTTAATGGCCAAATGAGACATGGAATCATATTTCCGACTCATACTCTATCTTAATATGAAAAAAAATTGAGGATCCCGGTGCATTCCAAAGAGCTATAACGGATTTTGTATAGGCATGTTTTTGCCCATATATGCTATGTATTAAAAGAGCTCGCGCGCACTGACATTTATCTTGAATTTACGCTCATCTTGTTAATAATGGTCATAAAGAGATAAACATGGAATCAAATTCCTTGAAAAAATATGAGAAATATCATGAAAGAAAAAAAAATGGCGATTCTATGTTTTTTAATGGTGTTACGCGCGAAAACGCGCGCGCATGCTAGTACGCGCGATTTTTTATAAAATGCTTAAAATGACCTGAAACGTATGCAAAATAAATTTGAGACGATTTTGAGAATTTAAAAATTTTGCGCGCGCATTGACGCGCGGACGTACGCGCACGCGCGCGTTTTTTGACCTGAAATTGACCGGACTGATATTGACCTTGATCATGATAAATATGAATGAGAAATACCTTTTGGTTATGAAGATATGATCATGAGTTGATTTTCAGAAAAATTCACAAAATGGCGCTTAGATGACGTCATCAGTCAAGGTCAAGGTTGAAAACGTTACCTTGTTTTGTCCATATGCCTATACATATGTGTGCCAAATTTTAAGATATTTGGTTGAACCATTTCAAAGTTATCTTGTTAACAAAAAAGTGGTTCAAAATAAGAAAAATAAATAAATAATAATAAACTAGACATATAATACTTGTTTGGAACAAGTATAGGTGGGCTGGTCAACTAACATTTGAGACAAAATAGAGCAAAAATAAGCGACATACTGCTTACAAATTCTTAAAAGACAATATCATGTAGATTCATAACGTGAACTAAATTCACCTTCTATAGGCATAACACGCAAATTATGAAGTTTTTGACATGAGGCCTTTAATCAAAATTTTCACTATGATGCCGTCATCAAAATGAAAAATGATTATTATTAAACTTGTAGAGAATTATCTTAGCTACAACATATCGAAATTTTGAAGAAAATCGATCAATATATACAGAGATACAATCAATTGTCCATAAATATGCTGACGTCATAATATGCAAATTCCTATTTTTAGTTCGAAGGCCATTATGATGATGTCAAAATATTTTTAATAGCCAAATGAGACATTAAATCATATTTCCGACTCATACTCTATCTTAATATGAAAAAAAATTGAGGATCCCGGTGCATTCCAAAGAGCTATAACGGATTTTGTATAGGCATGTTTTTGCCCATATATGCTATGTATTTAAAGAGCCCGCGCGCACGGACCATTATCTTGAATGGACGCTCATCTTGTAATTAATGGTCGAAAAGAGATAAACATGGAATCAAATTCCTTGAAAAATATGAGAAATATCATGAAAGAAAAAAAAATGGCGATTCTATGTTTTTTAATGGTGTTACGCGCGAAAACGCGCGCGCATGCTCGTACGCGCGATTTTTTATAAAATGCTTAAAATGACCTAAAACGTATGCAAAATAAATTTGAGACGATTTTGAGCATTTAAAAATTTTGCGCGCGCATTGACGCGCGGACGTACGCGCACGCGCGCGTTTTTTGACATGAAAATGACCGGACTGATATTGACCTTGATCATGATAAATATGAATGAGAAATACCTTTTGGTTATGAAGATATGATCATGAGTTGATTTTCAGAAAAATTCACAAAATGGCGCCTAGATGACGTCATCAGTCAAGGTCAAGGTTAAAAACGTTACCTTGTTTTTTCCATATGCCTATACATATGTGTGCCAAATTTTAAGATATTTGGTTGAACCATTTCAAAGTTATCTTGTTAACAAAAAAGTGGTTCAAAATAAGAAAAATAAATAAATAATAATAAACTAGACATATAATACTTGTTTGGAACAAGTATAGGTGGGCTGGTCAACTAACATTTGAGACAAAATAGAGCAAAAATAAGCAACATACTGCTTACAAATTCTTAAAAGACAATATCATGTAGATTCATAACGTGAACTAAATTCACCTTCTATAGGCATAACACGCAAATTATGAAGTTTTTGACATGAGGCCTTTAATCAAAATTTTCACTATGATGACGTCATCAAAATGAAAAATGGTTATTACTGCGCTTGTAGAAAATTGTCTTAGCTACAACATATCGAAATTTTGAAGAAAATTGATCAATATTTACAGAAATACAATCAATTATACATAAATATGCTGACGTCATAATATGCAAATTCGTATTTTGAGTTCCAAGGCCATTGTGATGATGTCACGATACACTTAATGGCCAAATGAGACATGGAATCATATTTCCCACTCATACTCTATCTTAATATGAAAAAAAAATTGAGGATCCCGGTGCATTCCAAAGAGCTATAACGGATTTTGTATAGGCATGTTTTTACCCATATATGTTATGTATTAAAAGACCTCGCGCGCACTGACATTTATCTTGAATTCACGCTCATCTTGTTAATAATGGTCATAAAGAGATAAACATGGAATCAAATTCCTTGAAAAAATATGAGAAATATCATGAAAGAAAAAAAAATGGCGATTCTATGTTTTGTAATGGTGTTACGCGCGAAAACGCGCGCGCATGCTCGTACGCGCGATTTTTTATAAAATGCTTAAAATGACCTGAAACGTATGCAAAATAAATTTGAGACGATTTTAAGCATTTAAAAATTTTGCGCGCGCATTGACGCGCGGACGTACGCGCACGCGCGCGTTTTTTGACCTGAAATTGACTGGACTGATATTGACCTTGATCATGATAAATATGAATGAGAAATACCTTTTGGTTATGAAGATATGATCATGAGTTGATTTTCAGAAAAATTCACAAAATGGCGCCTAGATGACGTCATCAGTCAAGGTCAAGGTTGAAAACGTTACCTTGTTTTGTCCATATTCCTATACATATGTGTGCCAAATTTAAAGATATTTGGTTGAACCATTTCAAAGTTATCTTGTTAACAAAAAAGTGGTTCAAAATAAGAAAAATAAATAAATAACTAGACATATAATACTTGTTTGGAACAAGTATAGGTGGGCTGGTCAACTAACATTTGAGACAAAATAGAGCAAAAATAAGCGACATACTGCTTACAAATTCTTAAAAGACAATATCATGTAGATTCATAACGTGAACTAAATTCACCTTCTATAGGCATAACACGCAAATTATGAAGTTTTTGACATGAGGCCTTTAACCAAAATTTTCACTATGATGACGTCATCAAAATGAAAAATGGTTATTACTGCGCTTGTAGAGAATTGTCTTAGCTACATCATATCGAAATTTGGAAGAAAATCGATCAATATTTACAGAGATACAATCAATTTTACATAAATATGCTGACGTCATAATATGCAAATTCGTATTTTGAGTTCCAAGGCCATTGTGATGATGTCACGATACACTTAATGGCCAAATGAGACATGGAATCATATTTCCGACTCATACTCCATCTAAATATGAAAAAACATTGAAGGTCACGGTTCATTCCAAAGAGCGATAATGGATTTTGCATAGGCATGTTTTTGCCCATATATGCTATGTAATAAAAGAGCTCGCGCGCACGGATATTTATCTTGAATTGACGCTCATCTTGTTATTAATGGTCATAAAGAGATAAACATGGTATAAAATTCCTCGAAAAAATATGAGAAATATCATGAAAGAAAAACAAATGGCGATTCTATGTTTTGTAATGGTGTTACGCGCGAAAACGCACGCACATGCTCGTACGCGCGATTTTTTATAAAATGCTTAAAATGACCTGAAACGTATGCAAAATAAATTTAAGACGATTTTAAGCATTTAAAAATTTTGCGCGCGCACTGACGCGCGGACGTACGCGCACGCGCGCGTTTTTTGGAATGAAAATGACCGGACTGATATTGACCTTGATCATGATAAATATCAATGAGAAATACCTTTTGGTTATGAAGATATGATCATGAGTTGATTTTCAGAAAAATTCACAAAATGGCGCCTAGATGACGTCATCAGTCAAGGTCAAGGTTGAAAACGTTACCCTGTTTTGTCCATATGCCTATACATATGTGTGCCAAATTTTAAGATATTTGTTTGAACCATTTCAAAGTTATCTTGTTAACAAAAAAGTGGTTCAAAATAAGAAAAATAAATAAATAATAATAAATAATAAAGGCAATTTTAACAAAAATATAAGGTGGTCTGTATTAGATACAGCCCACCTGATAATAAATAATAAAGGCAATTTTAACAAAAATATAAGGTGGTCTGTATTAGATACAGCCCACCTGATAATAAAGGCAATTTTAACAAAAATATAAGGTGGTCTGTATTAGATACAGCCCACCTGATAATAAAGGCAATTTTAACAAAAATATAAGGTGGTCTGTATTAGATACAGCCCACCTGATAATAAATAATAAAGGCGATTTTAACAAAAATATAAGGTGGTCTGTATTAGATACAGCCCACCTGATAAATAACTAGACATATAATACTTGTTTGGAACAAGTATAGGTGGGCTGGTCAACTAACATTTGAGACAAAATAGAGCAAAAATAAGCGACATACTGCTTACAAATTCTTAAAAGACAATATCATGTAGATTCATAACGTGAACTAAATTCACCTTCTATAGGCATAACACGCAAATTATGAAGTTTTTGACATGAGGCCTTTAATCAAAATTTTCACTATGATGACGTCATCAAAATGAAAAATGGTTATTACTGCGCTTGTAGAGAATTGTCTTAGCTACAACATATCGACATTTTGAAGAAAATTGATCAATATTTACAGAGATAAAATCAATTTTACATAAATATGCTGACGTCATAATATGCAAATTCGTATTTTGAGTTCCAAGGCCATTGTGATGATGTCACGATACACTTAATGGCCAAATGAGACATGGAATCATATTTCCGACTCATACTCTATCTTAATATGAAAAAAAATTGAGGATCCCGGTGCATTCCAAAGAGCTATAACGGATTTTGTATAGGCATGTTTTTGCCCATATATGCTATGTATTAAAAGACCTCGCGCGCACTGACATTTATTTTGAATTTACGCTCATCTTGTTAATAATGGTCATAAAGAGATAAACATGGAATCAAATTCCTTGAAAAAATATGAGAAATATCATGAAAGAAAAAAAAATGGCGATTCTATGTTTTTTAATGGTGTTACGCGCGAAAACGCGCGCGCATGCTCGTACGCGCGATTTTTTATAAAATGCTTAAAATGACCTAAAACGTATGCAAAAAAAATTTGAGACGATTTTGAGCATTATAAAATTTTGTGCGCGCACTGACGCGCGGACGTACGCGCACGCGCGGGTTTTTTGACCGAAAATTGACCGGACGGATATTGACCTTGATCATGATAAATATGAATGAGAAATGAATTTTGGTTATGAAGATATGATCATGAGTTATTTTTCACAAAATGGCGCCTAGATGACGTCATCAATCAAGGTCAAGGTTGAAAACCTTACTGTGTTTTGTCCATATGCCTATACATATGTGTGCCAAATTTCAAGTGATTTGATTCAGACAATTTCAAGTTATCTTGCTAACAAAAAAGTGGCGAGAATTAAGAAAAATAAACTAGACATATAATACTTGTTTGGAACAAGTATAGGTGGGCTGGTCAACTAAAATTTGAGACAAAATAGAGCAAAAATAAGCGACATACTGCTTACAAATTCTTAAAAAACAATATCATGTAGATTCATAACGTGAACTAAATTCACCTTCTATAGGCATAATACGCAAATTATGAAGTTTTTGACATGAGGCCTTTAATCAAAATTTTTACTATGATGACGTCATCAAAATGAAAAATGGTTATTACTGCGCTTGTAGAGAATTGTCTTAGCTACAACATATCGAAATTTTGAAGAAAATTGATCAATATTTACAGAGATACAATCAATTTTACATAAATATGCTGACGTCATAATATGCAAATTCGTATTTTGAGTTCCAAGGCCATTGTGATGATGTCACGATACACTTAATGGCCAAATGAGACATGGAATCATATTTCCGAATCATACTCTATCTAAATATGAAAAAAAATTGAGGATCCCGGTGCATTCCAAAGGGCTATAACGGATTTTGTATAGGCATGTTTCTGCCCATATATGCTATGTATTAAAAGAGCTCGCGCGCACTGACATTTATCTTGAATTTACGCTCATCTTGTTAATAATGGTCAAAAAGAGATAAACATGGTATCAAATTCCTTGAAAAAATATGAGAAATATCATGAAAGAAAAAAAAATGGCGATTCTATGTTTTTTAATGGTGTTACGCGCGAAAACGCGCGCGCATGCTCGTACGCGCGATTTTTTATAAAATGCTTAAAATGACCTGAAACGTATGCAAAATAAATTTGAGACGATTTTGAGCATTTAAAAATTTTGCGCGCGCATTGACGCGCGGACGTACGCGCACGCGCGCGTTTCTTGACCTGAAATTGACCGGATTAATATTGACCTTGATCTTGCAAAATATGAATAAGAAATTACTTTCCATTATGAAGATATGATCATAAGTTAAAATTCACAAAATGGCGCCTAGATGACGTAATCAGTCAAGGTCAAAGTTGAAAACGTTATTTTGATATCTATATATGCCTACACATATTTGTGCCAAATTTCAAGTTATTTGATTGAACCATTTTAAAGTTATCTTGCTAACAAAAAAGTGGGTCGAAATAAGAAAAATAAATAAATAACTAGACATATAATACTTGTTTGGAACAAGTATAGGTGGGCTGGTCAACTAACATTTGAGACAAAATAGAGCAAAAATAAGCGACATACTGCTTACAAATTCTTAAAAGACAATATCATGTAGATTCATAACGTGAACTAAATTCAACTTCTATAGGCATAACACGCTAATTATGAAGTTTTTGACATGAGGCCTTTAATCAAAATTTTCACTATGATGACGTCATCAAAATGAAAAATGGTTATTACTGCGCTTGTAGAGAATTGTCTTAGCTACAACATATCGAAATTTTGAAGAAAATTGATCAATATTTACAGAGATACAATCAATTTTACATAAATATGCTGACGTCATAATATGCAAATTCGTATTTTGAGTTCCAAGGCCATTGTGATGATGTCACGATACACTTAATGGCCAAATGAGACATGGAATCATATTTCCGACTCATACTCTATCTTAATATGAAAAAAATTGAGGATCCCGGTGCATTCCAAAGAGCTATAACGGATTTTGTATAGGCATGTTTTTGCCCATATATGCTATGTATTAAAAGACCTCGCGCGCACTGACATTTATCTTGAATTTACGCTCATCTTGTTAATAATGGTCATAAAGAGATAAACATGGAATCAAATTCCTTGAAAAAATATGAGAAATATCATGAAAGAAAAAAAAATGGCGATTCTATGTTTTTTAATGGTGTTACGCGCGAAAACGCGCGCGCATGCTCGTACGCGCGATTTTTTATAAAATGCTTAAAATGACCTGAAACGTATGCAAAATAAATTTGAGACGATTTTGAGCATTTAAAAATTTTGCGCGCGCATTGACGCGCGGACGTACGCGCACGCGCGCGTTTCTTGACCTGAAATTGACCGGACTAATATTGACCTTGATCTTGCAAAATATGAATAAGAAATTACTTTCCATTATGAAGATATGATCATAAGTTAAAATTCACAAAATGGCGCCTAGATGACGTAATCAGTCAAGGTCAAGGTTGAAAACGTTATTTTGATATCTATATATGCCTACACATATTTGTGCCAAATTTCAAGTTATTTGATTGAACCATTTCAAAGTTATCTTGCTAACAAAAAAGTGGGTCGAAATAAGAAAAATAAACTAGACATATAATACTTGTTTGGAACAAGTATAGGTGGGCTGGTCAACTAACATTTGAGACAAAATAGAGCAAAAATAAGCGACATACTGCTTACAAATTCTTAAAAGACAATATCATGTAGATTCATAACGTGAACTAAATTCACCTTCTATAGGCATAACACGCAAATTATGAAGTTTTTGACATGAGGCCTTTAATCAAAATTTTCACTATGATGACGTCATCAAAATGAAAAATGGTTATTACTGCGCTTGTAGAGAATTGTCTTAGCTACAACATATCGAAATTTTAAAGAAAATTGATCAATATTTACAGAGATACAATCAATTTGACATAAATATGCTGACGTCATAATATGCAAATTCGTATTTTGAGTTCCAAGGCCATTGTGATGATGTCACGATACACTTAATGGCCAAATGAGACATGGAATCATATTTCCGACTCATACTCTATCTTAATATGAAAAAAAATTGAGGATCCCGGTGCATTCCAAAGGGCTATAACGGATTTTGTATAGGCATGTTTTTGCCCATATATGCTATGTATTAAAAGACCTCGCGCGCACTGACATTTATCTTGAATTTACGCTCATCTTGTTAATAATGGTCATAAAGAGATAAACATGGAATCAAATTCCTTGAAAAAATATGAGAAATATCATGAAAGAAAAAAAAATGGCGATTCTATGTTTTTTAATGGTGTTACGCGCGAAAACGCGCGCGCATGCTCGTACGCGCGATTTTTTATAAAATGCTTAAAATGACCTGAAACGTATGCAAAATAAATTTGAGACGATTTTGAGCATTTAAAAATTTTGCGCGCGCATTGACGCGCGGACGTACGCGCATGCGCGCGTTTCTTGACCTGAAATTGACTGGACTAATATTGACCTTGATCTTGCAAAATATGAATAAGAAATTACTTTCCATTTTGAAGATATGATCATAAGTTAAAATTCACAAAATGGCGCCTAGATGACGTAATCAGTCAAGGTCAAGGTTGAAAACGTTATTTTTATATCTATATATGCCTACACATATTTGTGCCAAATTTCAAGTTATTTGATTGAACCATTTCAAAGTTATCTTGCTAACAAAAAAGTGGGTCGAAATAAGAAAAATAAATAAATAATAATAAATAAATAATAATAAAGGCAATTTTAACAAAATTATAAGGTGGTCTGTATTAAATACAGCCCACCTGATAAATAATAATAAATAAATAATAAAGGCAATTTTAACAAAATTATAAGGTGGTCTGTATTAAATACAGCCCACCTGATAAATAATAAATAAATAATAATAATAAAGGCAATTTTAACAAAATTATAAGGTGGTCTGTATTAGATACAGCCCACCTGATAAATAAATAATAATAATAAAGGCAATTTTAACAAAATTATAAGGTGGTCTGTATTAGATACAGCCCACCTGATAATAAACAGCAATGAAATGGAAATGTTGGGGCCATTCGCCCCTGCTCACAGAAACGCTACCCCACCCTTCAATAAGCTAGAGTGAATTACAGGCCTACCCATCCGAGGCTTACTGCAGGGACATGACATGTCATCGGGGGCAATGATCTGAAGATTATGAAGGGGCAGGCACGTAGCCACGAGGGGGGGGGGCACGGGGGGGGGGGGGGCACGTGCCCCCCCCCCAAAAAAAAATAATAATCTCCAAGATCGGTTGAACTTTTTTAGATCCTTTTTTTACCCCGATTACATGTAGGTGCCCCCCCCCCCCCCCCTCAAACATCAAACTCTGGCTACGTGCCTGTGAAGGAGCAGTGTAGAACGATAGTGAGGCAATGACGTCAAAGACTCATGAGTGAGTTGACAAATTGTCTTGTGACTTTCTAATATTTTCATGTCATTAGAAAATTCATAACTTTCTTATTAGTGATCCGATTTTGCTCAAACTATTTTGATTGTTTTTTCTGAATTTTCTGCTTCTATTGAAACTAAGGAATTGTTGGAGAGGACTTGCCCTTTAAACATTATTCATTTATAAAACGCTCGCACTCGCCATATTTTATTTTGTTTCAAGTATGTGAATAGGTGAAATCATGAACAGGTGACGAGAGAGAGAGAGAGGGGAGAACGAGAGCGAGAGGGGGAGAAGGAGAGAGAGAGAGAGATATATATATATATATACTAGTATACATGAATAGGGGATGGACATTCCAGGGACAGGAGAGGGAGATTTAGACAGAAAGAGAGGGATGCTGGAAGTTATGTGACGTATGTGCATTATTACAATGTATTGTGACTGTTGTTCGTCGTAGATGGGGGTAGTGCCAAGTGTATGTATGTTGACTATAAAATTTTGTCTTAAGTGTTGGCTGAAAAAAATCAAGAATGTATGAGAAGAGGTGATACATGTAGATCAAGTGGGATTTTTGCCTGGTAGGAATATAGGAGAAGCTGTGAGAATTATTGAAGATGTCATATTTGCACACAGGTATACAATGTACAGGTTTTTTTTGTGTAAAAGTTGATCTTGAGAAAGCTTTCGACACCGTCTCACACTCATAACGGAATTTCTTAATGAAAAAATATGGTTTGGGCCCATATTTTTGTAGATGGATAGAAGTATTGTATGATAATTCAGTTAGCTGTGTCATAAATAAGGGCTTTTCAGGCTGTTTTGAAATAGGCAGGGGAGTAAGACAAGGAGATCCTTATATTTATTCTTGTTAATCATAGAAACATTAGCAGTGGTTATTCGCAATTAACAAAAATGAAAGGTATTTTGATAGGCAATAATACAGACGAAGATAGTAATGTATACAGAAGATATGAAAATCTTAGAAAAAAATAATGGATTCCTTCTCTCAGGTATCTGGATTAAAAATGAATATGAACAAAACACATATTATGAAGCCGGGGTCATTTAGTCACAGTAATGACATTTTGGCCGGTATTACATTGGGTAAGATGGTTTCTCTGGTAAAGGTGCTTGAGATATACTTCTTAAAATGCAATGGATTGATGTGTTACTTGGTTTCAGAGAAAATATGAAAGATAATATTATATTGTTAAATCATGTGTTGATTTTGGTCAAACATATGATTTACAGTAATCGTAAAAATGGAAAGTTTCCAATTAGCAAATAAATATGTAAGGCTGTAAAGAACTCCAAAAAAGTTGAATATGAAAAAGCAAAAATTATGGACAAATTGTCAATACGTTATTTTTTTAATTCCTGCTCACTCCCTCACTTTCTCACTGATCCTGACACTTATTTATTATCGTTGTTTGCTTGTTTTTGTTATGCGTTTTTTAATTGCAACATTATATATACTTACAGATCTCCACTGATACAAGACCCTCATATAATAATACAATCTAGGAGCTAACAAAAATGCACCATGTCATTATATGTAAATATAACAAATTGGTTTATTATGGGTTATGAAGCAGCACCTTCACCTTTCACTTTTTGTTTATATAAGAAATCTTTATTCAGATTGTTTAATTTATATTGAACTAATTAGTTTGCATAAAAGATATGTTTATACTGAAACAATAATGAAACTATAATCCTGAAAGAATCTAAAGTGAAAAGGGATCTTGGAGTGCTTGTTAATTTTAAGCTGATCTTCAAGACAACTAAGATCATTCACAAAACTTTCAAACTCTTGTACATAGGCATTGTAAGGTCCGTCTTGGTCACAAGCTGCATGGTCACCATACGGAGTAGGTGAACAGAAGAGACTTGAAAACGTCCAACGAAGAGCTACCAAGATGGTACCTAGTTTGAAGAATCTGAGATACCTGAAATTGCCGTCTCTTGCCCATCGCAGGAAGAGATGAGATTATGATCGACGTTTACAAGTACCTCCATGGCCTATACACCACTCAGACAGACTTACTACATTTATGTAAGGAAGACAGAACACGAAGCCATATAGCCTGAAACTAGAGAAGAAATTTGCACACCTTGACATCAGGAAATTCTATCTTTTTTTTAATAGAGTAGTGGACACATGGAATACTAATAGCCTATCTGAAGAAGTTGTTAATGTTCAATACGTTAATGCCCTCAAAAACAAACTTGAAAAAATCATGAGAACTGTTTGCATATCGCTTTCATACTTAAAGTTTCAAAACTATGAGTCTTTGAAGAGTCGGCTGTAGCTACATTGAAATCATAGTTTATTAACAACATTCATGATACCATCATTAACTCTGACACCAACGGGTAAAAATACTCTTACAATGTATATATAACCCGATTGTAGGTATTCGTGTAATGAATTCCTACCATAAAAGATAAGTACATATAAGCTCACCAGTAACTTGATGAATGAGCCTTCATTCGAACTGCTATAGGATAGCATCAGATGTGGGAATCCAACAAAATAACTCATCTGGAGCCCGGAGGCATGATGTATATATACTTATCACGCATTGAATATACACAAACGTTTCCTTCTCGATAGGTGTCAAAACGCTTGAAGGAAATGAAACGACCACGCCCGTGAGGCCTCGACGAAACGCGTCAAAACAAAAATGCGCTTGAAATTAAAACTCCTTCTCGGATAACACAAGCGATGAATTTTTTCACAATGCGAGATGATATCCAATGGTTTAAATGTATATGATAAATCCTCTTGGTGATAATTGCAGCTGATAAAACATAATGTAGTGCAGATGACTTGTAATACCAGTTGCATGTAACTAGCAGAAAATGTTTGTTTTACTAAGATGATGCACTTTGGAATGAATCTAATAAATTGTGTCATGTCCTTTTTCTCTTGATTGGCCAGTTGTTGCCATGATACAAAAACATCTACTAGGGTACATTAGTGACGGTATTTTAACAACAGGTGTACTTGCCTGATTTATATTCTTGAGTCATAATGTTGAATAGGCTGACCAGCAACGAACAAAAGAGAGGATTTCAAAAGGAATTGCTGGTCTGTTGATTATGAAAGGCAATAGGCCATTTTCGTAATGTAACCAAATGTAATACATAAGTCTTTGTGAAGTGCCTCAATACAAATTATTTAATTCACCTGTTAAGAATATTAGCATTTCAATAGACAGAATCCGAACTGCATACATTAATTGTTACCAGGTAGGACAAACATAATGGCTTGACCTACCTAGCCAGCAACACGAAGTGCCAATGTTTTTAGAATTGATGATAAAATGATAATATTTCGCTACACAATCACAATAAGTTTCACAAAAATCAGCCGTCTTGACTTGAATTTGCACGGCCCTTATTGGTTTATTTCATTAAAAATCAGTTCTCTCTCTCTCTCTCTCTCTCTCTCTCTAACACACACACACGCACACTTACACACACACATACACAAGCACCCTCTCTCCTAAGAACATTTTAATAGGACAGAGGGCTGTCTTGGGCTTGGGAACCAATTCTACTTTTACGGATTGGATCTTGGTCCCCTGTCGGGTTGGAGAGGTAAAGACCCTTTCGGGGGTCTAGAGGGGGGAGGGAGGGGGCGGATGCGTGTGTTTTTTTCCTGACAAAAACACGAGTTTTGAACAATGTAGAACCTTCAAGATGACCATCAGGAGCGTTAGAAAAAGAAAAAAAAATCCTTGAAATTTGCACAGCCCTTTTTTAGAACCATCTTTTCTTTTCTTTTTCTATTTTGTCATACTGTTAATCTACTTTAAACGAAAGTCTTTGTACGCACATGTCGAGCCAACTCATCGGCAATTTAATCTGTATTGTGTGAATTAATGTTTTTCATGCTTCTCCTTCTTCTTCTTCATTTTATTTTTATTTTTAATATTGGGTTCTCTCTCTCTCTCTCTCTTTTTAAAGACCGCAAATAGGGGAGAGACAGCCGTTTCGGCCCCTGGATCCGCCACTGATACAGTAATCAGATCCAGCAATGTATTACTCTACCATTTTGGGGGAAATGTGGTCACTCCTCGGCCCTTTTAAATGGTGATTTAACATTGTAGGTTTTAGAGTAAAGGGCAATTTCAATTTCATTAATCTATTTGTATATTACATTATACGTCTTTGCAATGTTTAAAACTGTCAATACAGTATAGTCGATGGACAATGCTATTGGCATTCTCATAGTTTGATTTGGAGCCGATGCATCTCGCAGAACCACATTAAATGTATTGATTTGACTTCTTTTTCTCATGAGCCTTTAAAATGGGGGCGGGGGTCATAAAATACTAAACGGCACTTATTTGGATTTTAGAATATCGCCTATGGTTTTTAGCCAAAATATCACTTAAAAATGAAAGGGTCATGTGTTTACATTAGTGACCTGCAGACGTTCCCAGCACTTCTTAGGCTACCAGCGCGCCAACACACACATACCGATAGCATTTCATACACCCCACCACCACCACCATCGCCTCCAACCGTAGACGCCAACACAGTGCGATGTGTGTGCGATTGGGCAGTGTAGACCCGTGCATGCATTGTAAACGAATTGAGTGTGTGTATGTGTGGCGCCGCGGTGCTGATTTCTTCGTACGAAACACACACAGGCTAGCTACTGCAGCTCCAGTGGTATAGGCCTATGTGCCATTTGGTATAGGGAGAACGTCGAAATGGCGGCTAACGAATGGGTAGTCTGCATTCGATGAAAGTATGGGAGACATAGCGGCAAATATATATGGTATGCAGCAGCTATCGCACTGAGTCAGCTTTGTAAGAGGTAAGATCACTGTTATGATGGATTGATGTGGTAAAAAATTGTGCTAAATAATAACTTGTCGACAAAGAGTACGTCAACATCTTCTGTAGACAGCTATAGCTCGACGCCATTTTGCTTACAATCTGCAAATTGTACCGTTACAGAATTTTCATCATTACAGTATTATAATGAACACCATTTTTGTGCTCAAATAACATATTTTAACATTCTCGTGCTGTTCTTCTTGTCATTTTATACGTAGTGATAGCATGCCTATAAACAGACAACCGAATCACATAATACTTTTATGTTGAACAGGTTTTGTTACGTTTCTTACACCATTTATTTTAAGCAGTATCATAAACTGCAGACTAATGCAATTTAAGCATCAGACGGTGTAGTAAAGGATTGCATGGAGAAAATAATACTTTGGTTCTTGTGTGACTGTTTACGTAATTAAAGAGAGAAAGCAAGAGAGAGAGAGAGAGAGAACGAGAGAGAGAAAGAGAGAGAAAAGTGTAATAATACGTATGACCATGATAACATTACTATAATACAGGAAATTATAATAAATAACAGGGGCGGATCTATGAGTGGTCGGCGGTTTAACCCCCCTCCCCCCCCCCCCCCCCCCTTGGGCGGGAAGAAAAAAAGAAGAAAAAGGGGGTAAAAAGTAGGAAAGAAAAAAAAAACGGCGCGATTTTTGGAAAATCCTGGATCCGCCACTGGGTCAACCCCCCCTGGCAAAAAGCTAGATCCGCCCCTGAGTAAAACACATTATTTTGTTATTATCTCGCTGTATGAAATTTATAAACATGCTGTATAGATCTCCCCCCCCCCCCCCAAAAAAAAAAAAAAAAAAAAAAGTGAAAATTCATGTCCATGATCCATGTCTGTGATTCTCTATATATTGAAAAATGTCTTAAACTTACCTCTCTTTCACTCTGCAAAATATATGCTATAATAAGTAAGATATTCTGCCACGATTGTAAATTATAATCTGTAAATAAATACTCATTATTGTTCACGTCGTTTTTCTTTATCATTTTCTTTTCATCTGTTTTCTTTATTTTTGTTTGTATGATTGATTTCTTTTTTGTACATTCTCATTTCATCCTAAACAGATTATCATTCTATCATAAACCTATGTGACCATCGTCTAGTTCGACAATGTTGTACTCCCCTAGCTTCTCGTAGAATTTATTGGACCTTACCCTCATCCATCGACCTCTTTCCTTAATTGAATCAATAATAGGTTCCCTGGCTTCACATCCAAAATGTCAGCTTAAAATCATCCACTCCCCATTTCTTAATCGAATCACGCAATGTATGATGTATAAAGTCACATGACCTGGCATCTTATTTCTGTTGATGTAAGGGGGGATTCAATCGCAGAAAAAAAGTCACATGCAGTGAAACATTTAATGTATAGGTTTCAAGGTTTGAATTCATGACTATTGCCCTTTTGCTTGTATACAGTAATTACATTGATGCGAAAGTGTGTACGAGGCAACTCCAAGAGTTTTTTTTCTTTTTAAACAAAAGGGAGAATAATTATTGATACTCACGATTATTGTTAATCTGTGATAGAAACAATAGTTTCTTTTCTTATATTATTATCCCAATAAACTATGCAATTATTTCTTTAGGTTATAATTTTATTGTTACTACTTCCTTTACATATCTTATGTAAATTAAACATCAATTTTAAAATCTTTTGTTACGTAAAGGAAATAAATGTATTTTGAATCTTGAATCTTGACCTTTCACGAAAACGATTTCCTTGAAAGCACAATATACCATTGCTATTGTTTTTGCAAAGTTAGTGGTTATGATTTCATCTGAAATTGTACTTCGGTCTCAAACATATAAAACCTCAAGTCAGCAAGTTGTGCGAACTTCTGTATTGTCCATAAAATAGTGAGCACGAAAAATGCATTTTACATTGATTCGACCATGACTGTGATCGAATCTGCAGTATTAAAAAGAAAGAATAAGTTTGTGAACTTATACTTGTTAGTATTGATAGGTTCACAAACTTGGCACATAATTGCATCATCTAAATTAATATGTAAAAAAATAAGGTAAAGATGTGTGCAAGAGAACATATAGATTAATGCTCAAATCATTTGAGAATAGGGCAAAATGATTAAATCAAAGACATCACCCAATTTTCCATAAATACCACTTCGAATCAACCTCACACCTGAACACTAGTCTCACTTGAGAGCTTTGCATTAAAATAGTACTCGCCCTATTATCGTGATTGCATACTCCATTTCAGTACGTGCCAGTGTCGTGAATGAATGATGTGATATTATGTCGCTTCATAAGGCTTGTTAACAAGCTGTAATAACAGGCTGTTTACTTGGCAATTCCGACAGCATTATATCTGTCTGTCTCTCCCTCGAGTGATGAGAAATTAATATGGAGGAATGCAAACGGTGGAAATGTCACGTTTTCTAATAGATACTAAAATGTAGCGGTATACGTGTTTGTAAAAGTGTAAAAGGGTAAAAGTATTTTGCACTCACCGCGATGTAAAATGATATTGTCAAATACATGTGTTTCAACCCAAATGCCGAAAACTGTGACATGAATATTTTGTTCTGAAATTATCGATGACATTTATCCAGAGAGAAGTATCTAGGCCTATAATCTACTGTCAGGAAACTTTACTATAGTTTTTTCTCAACTTAAAAATATTCAATAAGTATTAACAAATTTTGTACTTTTATCCCCCCCCCCCCCCTTTCGTCATTCCAGATCAAAGAGAAGAATATACAATCTAGTTTCCGCCATCTTGTTCCATAAATCCTCTTCAATTGCTGCAAAATGGTTTCGGGAGTAGTGGACACGTCCACTTCGAGTGATAACCCCGATGGAGGGGAGAAACGAAACACATGCTTCCGATGCTGCTCGGCTACTGCGTTATTGGTACTGCTCTCCGTCCCTCACATGATCCTGGGCCTCCCTAGTATGGTAGTGGGAGTGATCCTCTACAGTGACGCGCACATCTGGCTCGCACACACGGTATCGCCGATATGGAGTGGTGTCTGCGTAAGTTCAAATATTAATTATGATAAAAAGCATTTGATTGAAAAATCTACATGGCTTCTTAGATATATATATAAAGACTTAAATGCGAGAAATACAACATATTAATAGCATTACATGTGTTCTATTTTTCTTTAGATTAAAATGCAGTCATTTCCAATAAGATAACATAACAGCAAATCATATATTTATTAATATCATTATTATAGACTATATTGGGGGATTGTTAGCGTCAAAACTGAACATGAACGAAATGGCAAAAATACATAATTATGTAGACATATTTCTGATATTGTAAGATTAAATCAGTCAATTCATTTATGGAAGTAGCTCACTGTCATATTTTTGTTATATCAATTTAAAATCATGCGAAAATAAAAGATCAAAGTATTTAGATAAGTAATTTAGTAGATCAGTTTCTACATATTCCTTTAAACAGTTATTTTCGCCCCGTTTAGCTTCAATTATGATGTTTGTTGCCTGGGGGGGGGGGGGTACTCTAATATGAAAACATACACTCTAATGGGTGACTTTTTCACCATACACCCCCCCCCCCCCCGCCCCCCTAAACATAGGTCCCATTTTGACAAAAATACCATTAAAAATGGGTCTGTTTTTCAAAATTTCGAAATTGAAATTAATTCGATGAAAATCCCCCCAAATGTCCCTTCAAAACGGGAAGAGCTTGAGCGGCACACCCCGACCAAACCGAATCTGAATACCCCCCCCCCCCCCTTCCGGGTTTGTTATTATTTTTCTTTCTTTAAATGCATCTTTCAAGTAATTTACTTCATTTGTCATTAGGATGCATAATCTTATTTCTATTACTCGTCAAAAGATAATATAAGGCTACAAAATATATATATCTGTTGTTTACTTTTTTATATCCCAGTTTTTCTTCTGCGGAGTGTTTGGAATTGTCTCTGCCAAAAGGACGTCTCCTTACACGGTAAGTACATAGCCTAATCATTAGAATGAAAAGGCTCACTGCTGAAATTAATCAGTCTCTTGTTAAGAATTATAAACATCTTCCTTTGTCAATTACTTTCGAATGATATCAACCATCCTTTTCCCTCAGAAATTGTTAACTATATGTATAGACTATACATTTTCACGTATTGTAGACCGGAGTTTTATTCGTTTGAGTGATTGCCTGTCTTTTGTTTGCATTGATGAACATACACACATAGGCCTTTTGGGATCCTTCTTCTTCTTCTTCTTCCTCGTTATCAGTCATTCTACCAAGAGCACACAATCCTCGTCATAGTTTGAAGTTTGAAGTTTATTTATTCCACATTTTACATCGAAAAACAGTTTAATTTTTTTATATTTTATACAAGCGTATAGATTTCACACACACAAAAAAAAGTTTCAAATTAAGTATAATGTACGGAAAATAAGTACGAAGTTTCGAAATATATAGAAATGACAGGCAAGGTAAAAAAAAAAACACAATGTAAAATGTGGGGAGCCATAGTGCTATCCATTCACTTGATTTGCCATGAGAAGCCAGATCAATATGTCGCCCTCTTGTGTCATTTCAACGAGAATCAGCTTGGTAAAAGACCTCGACATTTGGACAGACATTAATGCAGTCATTGAAACACATATGTTGATACGATATAATCATAATAGTTGTTTTCATTAGCCCAATTATACATTCGATGATTCCATCATTTTGACTGTAAGGTTCATCTCCTATTTTACTCTCATATGTTTTATGATTATTGGCGTCTGGAGTCGTACTTTTAAAATATGTTTACTTTACAACAATATTGAGCCTTTAATACGCTCATTATTCATATCACGTCCGGAATGAGGCAGCTTTAATAAATGTGACAGTTGTAGTATTCAGGTTTCATAACCATATTTGTCTCATTATCGAACATCAACGATGAGCGATAAGATTAATGATCTACGACTAAATGATATTTATTCGAGATCATCAAGGCATGATATTGCCCTGGAAATGTACTTTTTATGCTTTTGACCTCTCAGTTATAAACAAATATAACATGAACAGTCAACCAGACGATTGTAATTGATGTCATTAGTGCAATTTAATCGTCCACGCTAAGGCATCATCGAGGGAAAACAAAACAGAGTTGTACATGCCATCTGCACGGATCATGAATCTTCAAAGACCATATCGGAATATTTAACGCATTATGCATACATAATGTGACATGCAAGATGCGATTCTGACTGGGAATCGACTTGCCTTGAACATGTTCTGGAAGTAAATACTGCAGATCGTGATCATGTACATTGATGTGTGTGTGACTACACTCTAGCTTAACATCCACTCCAAATGGTTTCCCCTTGCTATGGATTCAAGTGCTGATTCAAGTGATTATTTGGATTTCTCAGTTTTTTTTACAGATAATTTTAATTATTGGAAATGAACTTTCCCCGTGAAAGAAACGATATAGAACTTATTCTAAGTTGTTAGTGAGTTTTTAGAAATCTCAAAATTTGTAACAAACTTATATAAATGAATCTTGCCGAGAATTTTAACCTCTCATCATTTTATTTATTTTAAATAACATTAATGTTCACTTTTGTCATCTTTGCCTATGACTTGTGTTGTATCATAATTCAGCTTTGCTCTAATAAACTGAAAGTGAACTGACAAGACGCTGCATGTACACACATATAAAAATAATATCTGGAAGCATGGGACTGTACAAACATCATATTTATGCATTCTTTAAAGAAATAAGTTATCTGAAATGTAAAATCACTTCAATAGTAAAGTTCTTTTGAGAACATTGCTACAGTGCTGTTCTTCCACATGGGAATTTAAAAAGGAATGAGAAAGTTCACAAATTATCTATCACACTTATCTAAAAACCTCAACTATCTGTTTGAAGTTCCGATCGTTCTCCTTCTCTCCGTCTCAGATCTTTTGTTTCTCATCGTTCTGCATCATCAGTCTAATGGTTAGCATCATCGACATGCAGCTCCTGAGACTTGGGCTAGTCAACCACACAACAGATGGACAGACATTCCTAAAGGTACTATATACTGCAAGCAAAATATCATATTCATAGTCATGTTAATCTAATGCAATCTCAATATACTGTACGTTTAGATGTTTTGATTTTAAGTAGAATAGATAGGGGTGAGGGGGAGGGAATATGGGAACAGATACTGCATTTATCTACCCTCATGTAGCCTATAAGTGGTGGCGTCATAGATTGAAATGAAAGTGACGTGGCTGGTTATGTCTATACCTGCCCCTTGGTCCCCTGCCCCAGAATCTACCTAGATCGATGACATCACCACCACCACCGTCACTACCACTACCAATAAAAACCTATATCACCGCGAACACCATCATACCTGCCACCACTGTCATCACCATCACTACCACCTTACAACCTATACCACCACAATCACCACCACCACAACTAAAGTCACCACTACCACCCCCGAACACCAGCATAACTACTCCCACTATCCCTACCACCATCAAAGTCACCACTGACCGCTAACGCCACCATAACTACCTTCGTCAATATTACCGCTAACAAAATCACCACCACCACCACCACCACCACCACCACCACTTCTGCCACACCAGCAGGTTAATCTAACCCTCATTAGTAACTACCATTCAATCATTGTTGCTTACCATCATGGCTAACACTTTGATTACCACTATCTAATACCTATCTTATAGGATAACGTGGATCCTGTGATCCGGATCGCGTTAGGGATCGCAGGCGGAGAGAGTTTCATCTGTGCCCTGAGCGCCCTATTCAGCTGCCTGGTCGGGCAGCATGTCCGCAAGACACTTCGATCCGGTGGCACACGGGTTGTCTCCAATGAAAAGATGATATCAGAAAGACAGGAACAAATCAGACAGGTTTGCTTGCAGGCTACATTTACATACATTTCTAGAATTGTTTGTCATTTTAAAAGCCTTTCTCCAAAATAAACCCAGAATTATCCCTCGTATGTTAGTCTATGGAATATACTCAGAATTAATTATAGAACTAGAGCTTATTCTTTTAATGTAAATTATTTTACGAAATTATCTCTTCTTGAACAGACCAATCGGTACGAAACTAAGTTTCTGCCTTCTTTAACAGATTTTATTTCAGAAGACGTTTTGTGGGTATGCGTAGGCTGCAACGCAATTAACGAGCGATGTGTTTTAGGACATCTAGAGATTTGATTATAGACGTTATCATAATTGTTGTGATGTTGGTTTTTATGTACGTCTGTATTTGTATTTTTAGAATGAAGCTTTATAAAAGAGAACGTTTAAGAGAAAGATTGAATTTTTAAATAAATAGGCAAAGTTAAATGTTCTGATGGAAAAAAATGAAAAGTAAAGCGCAAAAGACTAGTCAGCTTGCAGTCACGTATATGTGAGAGATTTTGTTAGTTAAATATATAGAATAACAATAAATAGACTAGCTGAATTGAAGGGGGAGTTTTATAGCACGTACAAATTATATACTGAGAAGGAAAAAAATACCCATATCTCCTCCAAAATTAATCTCTTTTGTGTTTTATTATAATCTTCAATATTTTATTGTTATATTCCTAAAAATGCTAAATATTCAACATGAACTAATTAAATTAGCTTGTATCACGTGTTTTTGTTTAATATATATGTTTTAAATAAGATTCATACAGAATATTATATAATCATATTTCGCATGCTTGTCTTAGAAATAGTTGAGATGTATATACCGTTTTTATGTTGTAGTGTATTTTCAATTTTTTGCTATATACAGTAAATCATAATTGTGTATACATTCATGATTTTAATTTGAACGAAAAAGAAAAAAAAAGAAAAATTAATCATCCATTTACATGTAATCATTATACATATTCATCATATTCGTTTATTGTCCGTTATAAATTACAATACATATTCTAATCATTCTTTGATGCATTAGTTTTAAGGTAGTAGAATTAGGGTCGAATGAGCAGACCAATCATAATCATTAACACTTTTTCCACTCCTAACTTATACCGGAATATGTTATTATAGTGTGATTTTCATGAATTTCTCTCCTCATGATATTTATCATATCTTAACTCACCATCTTTATATCATACTTTATATTCCTTTTATTTGTGCAACTCTGTAATGTGCACTTATTTTTATGTCGTTATGAAACTCTCTATGACGCACCAAACTACGGTCATTAGCATGCAATTTTCCACTTTCTTCGTTATTATTCAAATATGTTTATATATACATGCATATTCACTTATCACTTCTAACGAATATACCTTTCTCCCTTTCATCATTCCTCTAACTTGATAATCGTTTCATTCCCTCAGCAAAATTGTGTTCTATATGAAATTTCTAACAACTTCACATTGTTGCTTCTTATCTCGATAGAAAATATCAGATCTGGAGGGCATTATGATGCACTTTCTTCTCCCTTTTTCTCACATTTACCGTAACTTAACCGTTTAACATAACTTTTCCTGTTTTGCATCGTAGTCTTAGATTTGTTTCTCTGTTCATGTCCTTCTGTTGAATTCGAGCCTAGTTTGAGTAAGTTTGTCGACGAGCTTTGTGTTATATATGCTGCGATCAAAATAATACAGCTTATTTCTTCAGCCGTCACTCCCAGAGCTTTCTTTGAAATCATACGATCAACTTCTCCTTCTGTAGTTGTCATATTTTCTAATATAGTTCATGACCAGTGCTACGAAATTTTGGTTGTTGTATAGCCAAAGTAATTTCTTTAAATCAAATATAATCATTAATTCAGAAACGCAAATAAAAGATAACCTTGTTCTTGCAATATCATGTATTGGTTATACAAAATAGAGCATTGTCACTGTTATTGAGATGGCAACGAGATGGTACATGTTCATTTGGAAATTAAACTGCATTTTCTTTTAATTCTGTATCTAGCTCCATAAGTTCTCATCGTATGATTAGAGTATAGATATTTGATTTGGCGAAGATCATTCTAATAGCATAGATCGACATATTTTAACATGTTTCTGTCATTCACTGTATTTTCTTATTAGCCCATGACTATATCAAATAGAGTTTTTCATTGTATGCAGTATACTTCTTTAGAACTTACAGATCTCTAATACTCGCACGTGTGTTTGCATTATAATAATAAGCTTTTTGGAGTGGTCACATTTGCAACAAGTCTTGCAGCATACTACAGCCCTTTTCGTTCACTTTGCCGATTGGGCAAGAGTCGGGTGTCGAGCGGGCGCCGAGTTAGCTCGGCACAACATGAAAATGATTCAAGAAAAAAAGTCTGGAAAGTTCGGCATAGCTCGTATTAACTCGTCTACAGATACTGACTACACGTGATTTTAATATTAGTCATGTAGGCCTAAGTTAAAAATGTTCGCGCGCGTCATTAAAGGGAAAGTCCACCCTGAAATTAAGTTAGTTTTAATAGGAGTAGAAAAATGAGAGAAACAAGTCAGTGAAAGTTTGAGCAAATTCCGATTAAAAATAAGGAAGTTAGGATTTTTTAAGTTGTGATCAATCAAACACAAATTGGCAACTCTATGACGTAAAATGCGAGCTCAACTTCCATTTGCTTAGTACTAAAAAAATCTAAAATTTTCATTTTCCCTCCAGAAAAATTTCAACCATACATGCACCCTAAATATAATAATTGCAAATATGTTTCTATACTCCCCCTGCAAGGAACAAATATATATTCCGTCATCAATAACGAAGAAAACATGATTTTATGGAATATTATGCACAAAGCAAATGAAGGAGAGCTCGTATAATACGTCACAGAGTTGCCAATTTGTATTTGATTGATCACAACTTCAATAATTCATAACTTTCTTATTTTCATTCAGAATTTGTTCAAACTTTCACTCACCTGATTTTCTTATTATTCTGCCTCTATCGAAACAAACTTATTTTTGTGGTGGACTTTCCCTTTAATGCGAGCTATCCCGAGCTCCGAACTATCCTTTGACGCTTCCCGAACTGTGCACGAGCAGCGCCAAATCTAACTCGGCAACCATTCGGCAACCATTCGGCAACCATTCGGCACCCGACTCGGCAAAGCGATAATCTTCAACTTTTTCACCTTTATAAGCATGGTGTGAGCAAACAGTTAGAAATAGAATTGTTAGACCATCCCGTCTGTAATACTGACCATCCCTATATAATGACTGTCTGTCTTTAACGGC
Organism: Strongylocentrotus droebachiensis; assembly: GCA_035222895.1. Classification (NCBI taxonomy): domain Eukaryota; kingdom Metazoa; phylum Echinodermata; class Echinoidea; order Camarodonta; family Strongylocentrotidae; genus Strongylocentrotus; species Strongylocentrotus droebachiensis. Next base: position 199,103 of record JAVYIG010001523.1, on the reverse strand, counting down.
CACTATATAATTATCAGTGATGAGGTCTAATTCTAATTGTGCATCAGTCTTGCGTCATAACAAGAAGTCATGCCTTTGTGCTGCATTTTTCTTCGAGATGTCCATGATTAGATTGTATATTTCGGGGGCTAATATATCCTCGCCTTTCACAGGAGAAAGAAGCTCCCAATAGATCGGGTTGGTTGGTTATTCGGACGACCCTGCCTTTGCTCAGCTCAAAATCCAGAGATCAAGGATTAGACAAGGATTAACTAATCCCCACCAAGGTGAGAAAACAGGATGAGAACACAGGGTGAGAGTGCCCCCAACCAGTCATTTTATTCCCTCGTCCATTATGGAAAACTTTGAAGAGTTTAACAAAATATTTGCATGAATTGCGATGATCCATCACAAAATATTTCATGCTTATGATTGCTTTATGAATAAGCTCGTACAATTGGCTACAAATGTTCTTTGAAAGGAATGATATCGCCGAGATGGGCTTACCTCCATCATAAGAGAAGTTGGATCAGAGCATCAAATGGGTAATGAATGCAACGAGTTCGTCACGTACATCCTCTCTATAGATCTTATTTCGAGGGAATTCTCTAGGCCGTCACCCTTTAAAAAATATTCCATTCGTGTACCGGGGCGTCCCTCGACCCTTTTCGATGAGGCTGAAGGCTTTACAATTTAAAATTCGCTGATTGTAGGTAACACACATTCTAAACAAGCAAGTTCAAGAAAAGGAGACAAAAATAAACACTCATGGTTGTAAATTGCCGACGGGCTAAAACGAAACACAAAAATAGAAGTTTTCAACTTATGGACGTTCAGACGCCCCCCCCCCCCCCCTAACATATCAAATCTTGAAATATCTGTCGTTATTGTTTTATTTCTTAGGTGACACAAAGGACGATATACTTCTAGCAGTTTGTAGGATTTTCTTGCTCAAATTAAGATCAGCTTTTGTTTTACTTTTTAGCACAAAATATAGCAAGAGCTTATAAATTACCACACTCACAGTAACTGTAGTTTGAGATGTGTCAAAAATAGTTGCTGGATCGTAGGCTATATGTGGTACTGCGTAAATAAAAGATGCAAATGCATTAACCTGTGGTCCAAATTAAATGCTAAATGTGGAGCACTGCCGTGTCTTTTTTTACCGTGCTTTATTCGTTTTTTTTTGTTGCAAAAACAAACGTATTGTAACCAGACTTTGTAGTAGGCAAGCTAAAAATGAGTTTTAGATAGTAAATGAAATTTATTTGCAAACTTTCAATTTTTGAACATTTTCATTTTTGTTAACGAAATTGAGTTAAGTAAAATACTTGTAAGATTTATGAGAAAGCGGAATTACACGAATTAGAAGCAACCTCCAAATGTCTACATTCTTTATTGGGACTATGAAAAACGGCTTGTCTGAAAATTTTGTTACAAAGTGCCAAATTAAGAATTTCCACTTTTGAATTGAATATAGACAAATGTTAGATGCGCCACACAAAAATCAGATCAATGGTCTAAGTCATTATAAATAATTTCCATGATACATCAAAAAATATCTTCTTTGCATACAGTTTTCATGTTTAAACTGTCAAAGATATATATGATTGTTGCATGTGTGAAAGAACCAATTCTTCACAAACAGATCATTATTATTGTTTTCATCATTATTATTACTAATGAGTGATATTTCGTTTCAGACACAGATTAAAATATCATCTAGATACACATCCATTACTATTGTATTCAATATTACTCTCTGTATTATATAATCAAAGAAAAAGCAGAAATAAATGTTTGTCAGATCACATGCGTAAAAACTATGATAGAAATAATATTTGTTGTGCTTTCAGAATAATTGTTTTGCATCGCACATCTCGTTTTGTCATTGGCACAGATTTGAAAATGACAGGAAAAGTATAAACACTTAGATCATAATAAATCAAATGTGTAAGCTATAATAACGTTCTTGTTCTCTCTCAATCTGTTTAATAACATTGACACATGCATTCAGGTGACAGGTGTTCTGGACTTAGAACATTGGCATAACATCAATTTTCTGTTCATCCTTTTTTTTCCTTCTGCGTTTCCAATTTATCTTCCTCTTCTTTCTGTATATTTTTTCACATTTTGTTGCTATTATACTTTTTTTTTCATTCAATCTTTTTTTAAAATTAAATATTCAGCTAATTATTTTTATTGTTTGGATTCCTCTTGATCTCCATTCCCTTTTAAACCTTTTGAATGACTGAAAAGTTAAACAATTCTCACGATAAAGGTACTGTTTTCTTTATTACTAATGCTCTTAGTTTCTACCGCTACAATTACTGCAACTATTACTTTTTACTACTACTACTTCTTCTTATGATGCTGCTACTACTACTACTTCTACTCCTCCTTCTTCTCCTCCTCCTCTTCCTCCTCCTACTACTACTCATCCTGGGCATTAGGCCATTACAACGCGACATTTGCCCCCCTCCCACATACCTTCCCGTCAACCCCGTGGAATACGAAAGTCTATAAAGGAACCCTTTCGGTACATTTTTACGCACCCCCCCCCCCCGTCACCACCACCACAACTTATCCTGAATGAGATTTTAATGGACAAAATAAAAATTTCCCTATTTTATCTATGACGTAGAGGGGAAATAGGTACCCCCTCCCCTTCCCTCTCCTCCTCCTCTTCATTTTCACATCTTGATGCAGCCTCTGACTCAGGCTCCATGCCTTATTATTCTGCAGCTATTCTTTAATCACTCTCATCTTTCCTCCTTAATTAGGCACCGCTTTCATTTTTGTGAGAGACACTGTGCCGTGTGTGCAATATGCAGTTTATGCCGTTCTCCGCTCTACAAGTTGTTTTAAGTACAAGAGCAAAACCATTTTCAAATATCAGTGATCTTGCTCCAGCACAGCGAAATATTTTCATTGACCATCATGCTATTCTTGATTCTTAATTAACTGTGTGATCCTTTATTCTAATGATCTTCTTTTAATTCATCTTTTCTCTATATATCTTTTAAAACAAGATTATTTTTACACAGGTAAAAGGAGCAAGTAAAGGACGACGGGGCAGCGATTCCCTGATCGATTTGAAGGGAGGAAACACTAGCATCAGCTTCGACAACGAATTCATATTTTTATTTTATTTTTCGTCTCTTTACACTCCTATATCAGTGCTTATGTTCTATTGACATCGGTTTACACATGTATTATTACCTGTTTTATCCACTACAATCTGTATACGCTACCCGAACATTGACCAAATTCTAATTCTTGAATGTATTGGTCAGAACGTTACTCTTACCAATGTAAAATTCTAATGTCAAACGCTTGTCCCCATTTCTCTCCCTCTCTGTCTCTGTCTATGTCGCCATTTTCGTTTGTCTGTCTGTCTCCCCCTTTCTCTCTCTCTCTCTCTCTCTCCCTCTATTTCTCCTCTCTCTCTCCCTCTCTCTCTATTTCTCTAATCTTTTTCTTTTCCTTATCCCATTAATATGGCATATGATGTCACTACCCCTTCCTCCTCCAATCCTTCACCCCGTCCTCTCTGACGTAAACATGTTCCTCTCGTTTGTGCCCGCCATTCATTTCTCTCGCCCAATTTGTTTGTTGCCCATAGCAACGGGAGCACGAGAGGAAAGTGTTGGAGAAGATGGAGAAAGAACGTGCCAAATCAGTCCGCTATCATCGAGTTTGAAGAGCGCCATCTCAGGCGGAGCTGATGACGCAAGGCAGTGAAATTAATATGCAGCATTTTGCCTTTTTCTGTCTGATTCCGCCGCAACAGAGAAAATTGATAATCTAATTCATTTTAAAGGTCATCTTGTAAATTAATCGCTTTTTATCAATTTTATATGTAACATTGCACAATTGAAGGTTTCTAATCTTATTCAAAATAACAAGGCTGACATAAAATATTCTACGGCATCAGAGGTTAAAGAAACTATGTCACTCATAAGTCTTTTTTTTTCGTTGTTGTAATTTTTATTATGCGACATTACACGACTGGAGGTTTTGAATAAGAAATTAAGACTGTCAAGTTTATGTTGAGGCTGACGGGAAAGAATAATCCTAATTATTTCAGAGGTTGTCTTGAGAGTATATTACTCATCAAATTTCATATAGAGCATTGCACAATCTTATGTTTAAAACGTAAGAAGACCTAGATGGACTTTGTTGTAAATGTTAGTATGTGTTACTTCTAATGCTTGTAAAGCCTCTTTTTCAGGCCTCGACCTTGAATTTTGTTTTTAAACGAATGTGTAATGTGTTAATGATCATTTTATTTGCAGGCTTTAGCCAAATTATATAAGTTAGACTTTGTTGTTACGATTGATACATATGTAACTAAAAGGAAAAAAATGAAGACCAAATCCCGAAATGAATGGAGGAAAGGTTATCATGTTGTGTGGTTGACAACAATTGCTTTCTTTAGGACAAGATTTTTATCTTGTTAATTCCAGATGATAGTACTCTTGTTTCCCACTCGTTTAAAATGTTGACTTTGTTGTTGCATTAATGGCTGCATTTTTTAAAGCTTAAATATGTTCTGTTTTGTTGAGTGTACATATAGATTTTACATTGACAGAGACAGTTTTTAGTGTTTATACAAGAAATCTTAGTCACACTGCATGGTATTGGTATTATGTGGCGATAACTCCGATGATACAAGACAAACAGTATTTATCTCTAATGAAATACCAATGATATTAACTGACAGTATTTTTTACCAGTAAAGTATACTTACACAAAAATGGTATTGTAAAACCATATAATGAGTTAGCCCCATTATGTGAGAGTTATTGTTCTAGCCCCCCCCCCCTTGTCTTCAAGATGTACTACTTATTGGCACACAAAGCCCCCCCCCCCCCCCCCGGGTGATGTACTTTCCGCAATGTCGACAGTGCTCTCTGAATCAGTAAGAGATCGGGTATACTTTTACAGGGTTCTATTTTATGAGAATGTTTTGTAATAGTTGGTGTTTATTGTAAACGCTTATAATTATATGAGAATCTTTATGATTTTTAATGACAATGTGATGAACAATCATTTTTTATTGTGCTTTGTGTAGACTACAGTGTAGTTTTGGCAAATTTACAAGATTTGATGTGATGTTCTAAAACACCACATGACTTGAAAGGGGTAAGGGGGCCCCTTGTAATAATTTCATGTTATCACTATGTCCTAGGCCGTGTTGACAATATGAAACGACATGCGTGCTTGGAAGTTAGATATTCAATCTCTACACCTGTGCAATGCGCTGATCAAATTATTTCAAGGGAGATAAATCATACATCAATGCAGAGCTCTTCCGAAGTCAAAATAGGGTTGGGTTGAGATTTTCGTTAAAATAATAATACCAATCATTATAAAAATCTAAATTTACATAAATCAACAAGTCATATTATTGTTACAAGTAATATTTGAACTGCTTGTACCAGGTAAGAATTAATTTAAAATAAACGGTTTCAATAGGTAAGGCCTACATAATCTTATTACATAAAGATATTAATCTTAATGGTATTATTATAATACCTCGAGCTTATTACATATTTATTGTTTTCCCTTATAAAATGCATTGTTGTTTCAATTCTGAAATTCTTACTTTTAATGTATTATTGATTGATTAATTCTTTCAGAACAAGGCAACAATATGTTTTATTCGCTAATAAGATTCTACTGTGAACAAGTAGTTCCATTAAGCATGATTGTCACTAACAAAAGAGAAAAATCGTACTAATAAACTTAAGTCCTATCCCGGTGTATTGACAGTAGGGTAGTAATATACCCCAGTGACTTCATTCCCTATAGCAATTATTACAAGAGTCAAGTTTATCATGATTATCACTTCTTATCTAGTATTGAGAGGAAGCGTCAGATAAACATGGAATGCTTTGAATAAAACAAGATAAAACAAATATTCCTGGACACTGACTTGTGCGAACTGCCCTACATTTTAATTTAAGTGATGTCCGATGCATGCACGGCGTCATTTCGATTGCGTCAATACTTGCGCTAATCGAGTCTGTGAAGGGAATTAACCCATGCGCCAGCAATTCGAAGCAATGTTTGCACTGTTCATTTTTAATACATTCATGTCTTGCTTAATGTCCCGTCACATGGTGCGTCAGAGACCAAACCATTCGCTGACGCAATGCTACGTCAACAAATGACGCCTCGGGTGCAACGGGCAAAGAGGACACATATTTTATATTACAAAACGTATTTTAACTTCAGATATTTCCATCTAATACTTAAAGTTAAAAATGTCATATTCATTTCCTTTCAGTATTGAAAGTATTGTTTTAACAGCACTTCAATATCACGATTATTATTCACGTGGAATTAGGAAGCTCTCTAAGAGTGGGAAGATGAAAGAATCTTTTGCATTAAATTGTCCTGAAGATTTGAATCTTATTCAAGATAAATCACAAATACATTTTCTCAGAAGTGTCAAGACGACCAAAGAAAAGGTCAGAATGTTGCGCCGGAACAACAACGTTCGTATGAGTAATTCTCATTTTCCTCAGCTCGGTATAAAAAGGTGAATAAATAGCCATATCTTTTATGAATCACTCTCAAATCCAAATGTAAAGGAACATCGGGTCTGTGAATTGATACTCTCACAATATTACAACCTATATCTTAATAACAGTTTTGATAATAAGATTTTGTAGATTTTGTATCTTCTGACCTTGTGTTAGACTTGTTTGTTATCATATTTCTTTGATATCAGATAAAAAGAAAGGCAATGTTATAATCATGTATAATACTCGTTTGTTTACCGAGTGTGTTTTTATCGATACGAATATCCTGTGTATTAGTGACTAATCAATACGGCAATATGAAGTTCATATGATAAAGAGAGAGGTAACTAGGTAATCTTTCAAACGGAGTCAGGCATAAAATGTAAATAGAGTGTACACCACTAAAAATATGCAGTAACTGCTCCGTGCATCTCAGTGCAAAGATGTATCATAAAGTGACTAATGTAGATTTGTTGCCGTGTGCTGTATGTATATTTGCCGCTTGGAAAAATAATGCAATAAAATGTCATAGCGAATAAGCCTGAAATATCGGAAGACGGGGCTCTCTTTTTGTGGATCAATTTGACGTTGATTAGCGTAAGTGAAACTCAGAAGACTTGGTATTATTCTCCAGCAGACGCGGCGCGCTTTGATCTTTCGCCGTATTACATGCGGATTGACAAAGAGGGCGTAATGAAGAAATATGGATTCAATTGTCTCTCTCTCTTTTACCTCGCTTTACCTGAATGATTTTCTCAAGCACACTCATCTTTAGGATGGCTCCGTCTCATCCTGTTCCCTGTATTCTCTATCTCCTTCTTCATTATGCCCCTCACCCCCCCCCCCCCCAACGCTCTCTTTCTGCTCGCTGTCCTCTGATCTCCCTTTCCTCTCGCTGCGCTTTACACTACTGACATAATTATATTTCTATAGAGGTTTGTGTCCCCTTTTCTGTTTGTTTAGGGGACATCCCCACATCCCCGGCCCCCTTTGCCTGTCTTCCCCCAGTCCTTCCCGATTAATTCTCCTTGCTCTCATAATCTTCTACTACACTGCTGTATCATCTTATGCGATTACATTGTACCTTAACATTTTTAAGGAAGTAGAGCTAGGAAGGAGGGGTGGGGGTGGGGGGGGGGGGTAGCAAGGTGCAAGAGGAAATGAGAATCGAGGGGAAGAAAAAGAACAAAACAATCATGGCAATAGAGGTAACATTGATTACAGAGAGAGATGATTAATGAGGCAAAGTGTGCTTCGATAAGTAAGAGATAGTTGGAAGCACTGGAAAAGTTAATGAGGTGGGGAAACCAGACTGAAACAGGGACAGAGAGAGAGCAAGAGAGAGAGAGAGAGAGAGAGAGAGAGCAAGGGAGAGATGGAGGTGAAGAACGAGAATGAATATAGCTGAAGAAAGAGAATGTGATGAGAAAGAGGTTATAGTGTATAAGAAAAGGAGTGACAGAAAAATAAGAATCGAGGAGTGCATAAGGACGAGAGTGATAACATAAGAAAACGAAGAAGATAATCGAAAATGCTGAGGGAATAAGATGTCGTCATCATAAAGTAGGACATTTTAATGGACTTAAAGAGGGCGGACAAACTTTAAAACGAGAAAAGGGGCAAATCGAGAGTTTTCTTTGTGTTTCATGAATGTGTCATGTTCAATTATTATGTTTCATTTGGCTAGATAATTACGAGGAAGACAAAATATATGACACTAGTAGGGGGGGGGGGAAATAAAAAATATCTGGAAACCCTTTCCCTTGGTAAAAACCAGGGTATAATATTACCATGCATATAGCTGACATTTGCATATTAGTCCGTTTCAAAGGACTTGGATGAAAGAAACATAACTACTTAGGCTCTCGATTCAAAGAAAAATGACGATTAGTTTTTTTAAATCCTTTACTTTAAAACAACAGATCTCTCTTCATCTTTTGTTTACCAACCGCCTTCCAATTCATCATATCTATTAGAATGACAAATCGAATGCAACATGCTGACCGCCAACTATCCAGTTTCAATTTGAGAGATTTACCGGACTTTGAGCGTCAGCAATCGCCTCTTCAATCGAGGTCTATTTTATTCCCAGCTAATTTTCACGCTTCCCCTCCCGCAGCTGCAAGCTCTATAGCAGAAATAAAGGCTCATCCTTTTGTCCTTGCGTTAAAAAGAAAGAGGGGAAATAGAAGAGAAAAGGGAAAAATAAAGCCCCCTACACGCGATCTTATAACCCCATTGCGAGTAATAGCCTATACAGTCTACGTCATCGGCACGCGACGCTAAAATGGTAATCATTTTGCTTTGTCTTCTAACGTACCCGTAAATGAACTAGCGGAACAAAAACGATACAATTTATTCAATCTCAGCCTCTATTTCATGCGATTGAGGGCGGCCAATATCATTTGCAAAATGCGGTTTATGGTGGTGGCCAATGAGTCGTGAAATTTCGTGGGATGTATTTTGGTTACACTTGACGTAACCTTGAGTTTGAATAAATAAAATTGACATTGTCTGATAGAGTGCGAGTTAGTATTCTATTCGAGCTGAGAAATAGCGAGAGATGAATTGTGGCATATCGTTGATTTCTTTCAGATTTCATTATGTAAAGAGCTGATTGCTCATTGACACATGTAACAGGATCTGATAGGCGATTTTGTTCATCTTTTACTCAAATGTTCTTCATCTCCTTAAGCATGTTTACCTCTCTACCGCTATCCATCTCTTCCCCTAGGGACCTTTTATATTAAGTGTACTTTTGTTTTCTTCCTTTCCGTACTCAAATTTTTGCGACTGTAGTAATTTTCTCCAGGGTTGTAAATTTTTACCCTTTGATGAATCTAATTGCCTCAATTTCATCTCAATCTCAGTACATTTACATGTACCAACAAAATGAATATATCCTCTCCATTATAATCATTAATATCTTCACCATCATCATCACTGTCATTCTGATTTATCTGTGCTGATGTCACCAACACCACCACACAATGTCATTAACAACACCACCACCAGTACCAGGACCAACACCACCTCCAACTTGACATACCATCACAATCACCATCATCATCACTGTCATTCTACTATATATGTGCTGTTGTCACCACCACCACCACCACACAATGTAATCAACAATACCACCATCACTACCAGGACCAACACCACCTCCAACTTGACATACCACCACAAGCACCATGATCATCACTGTCATTCTGCTTTATCTGTGCTGTTGTCACCACCACCACCACCACCACCACACAATGTAATCAACAACACCACCATCACTACCAGGACCAACACCACCTCCAACTTGACATACCACCACAATCACCATCACTATCATTCTGCTTTATCTGTGTTGTTGTCACCATCACCACCACCACACAATGTAATCAACAACACCACCATCACTACCAGGACCAACACCACCTCCAACTTGACATACCACCACAATCACCATCACTATCATTCTGCTTTATCTGTGTTGTTGTCACCACCACCACCACCACCACCACACAATGTAATCAACAACACCACCATCACTACCAGGACCAACACCACCTCCAACTTGACATACCACCACAATCACCATGATCATCACTGTCATTCTGCTTTGTCTGTGCTGTTGTCACCACCACCACCACCACCACACAATGTAATCAACAACACCACCATCACTACCAGGACCAACACCACCTCCAACTTGACATACCACCACAATCACCATGATCATCACTGTCATTCTGCTTTATCTGTGCTGTTGTCACCACCACCACCACCACCACACAATGTAATCAACAACACCACCATCACTACCAGGACCAACACCATCTCCAACTTGACATACCACCACCACCACCCCCATCATTATCCAAACCACACCTCTACACAAGCATCCTCATCAGTGGTATATGCATCAAACTTCTACCAGGACATCCACCTCTACAACAACCTTTCAATTCATTAGCCAGCTCTTCCACCACTATACACAGAATCAAATGAAACAGCATCGAAAGTCATGTACTTATCATACAATCAGAAATAGTGTGCTCTTTTATTATCAGTATCGTACATGTATAATAATGATACGATGGATTTCACACAGAGATCTATAGACAAGAGGAAATCATCTCTGCCTACCTCAGTCTCAAATGCGACTGACATAAACAAATGACCAACTTAGGGGGTAAGGAAAAAGATATTTCTCAAAAAGGGAGAAAACAAAGACAATACATCACACAATGTGACAATATCTTTATATATTACTTCTCATTTGAAAAAAAAGAAAGAAAAGAAAACTACTATAGACACATAGTATGCAGTTAAAACTATAAACTAAAACAAAAACATCTTTGTACCACTATGATTCAAATGTAATACAGCACAGGCGATGATGACGATACTTTTGTTAAAAGTTTAACGTCACTTCTTCAAGTGAACCAAAACATATAACACATCGACAAAGTCTTCTTTTTTCTATTAAAAGAAGCCTCCATAAAAATGAGACTCAGCTTGCTATGATTTACATGTTAAGTGGTATGCATACCCAGTATGCTTCTGAAAAATTAAAGCAACAACTTTGTCAACCAATAATCATCTGGTTTTCTTCTATTTGTAAAAACATTTTTATTTAAATGAGAAAGAGCAGCATAAAAAAACTTTCTTTGAGTTTAAACTGTTTTGGTTATTCAAATAAGTAACAGAAATAAGTTCTTATAAAAAAAAGTAGTTATTTAACAATAGCCAAAAAACTGGCACACTTTTTGCTTCTTGAACTAGTATTTTTTAAGAATTTTAAAAAGCGACCAAGAGAGGATGCATAAAAAATTATCAGGAAGAAAAGACCTGAAACTAAATTTGATTTTGATAGGGATAAAAGACCCTGAATCTAAAGCTGACAGGAACAGACTTATCACTGAAAGTATATCTACAAGAGATTTGGCAATTAAAAATAAAAATGTGTGCAAACAAATTTTCTTAGAAAATAAATATCTGACATTTACGTTGGAAAAGAAATTTCCTTTATTATTGATGTCATAGCTGTACCTTGGCATCTATACTTGGCAGTTTGTCTACTTACACAACATTTATTAAAAAAATGTTTATGAGATGTTTTGGGAAATTTATCATTGATTGCTTATTCCTAATGAAACCAAACTATCAACTATTCTTAGTGAATTTCTATTTTTTTTTAAAAACCCACCGGGAATTAAAATTAAGAAGGGTTTATATTAGACCAAATGAAACCTATTAATGATCAGCTGCGGATTTGAATTAAATGGAAATAAAGATATTGACCCTAGCTGGGTTTTATTCATCCTTAAGATAGCCTTTATGATTTGATCAGCAATTTAGGCAATAACTAGTTCTGTGTTGCTATCTATTTAAAGTCATGTAGCGTCATCCTATCTCTACGCAAACAATGAATATCTTGGAACTATCTGCAAACGAGAAGAGAGAAAGAATGAGAGACGAAGCTAACGCACTCGTGGAAAAACAGCCAGGTACAAGACATTTTAAAAAGCATCACAATGTGTATCTTATAGCAGTTGCATTATTGTCAATTCTGACTACCGTTTCTTTCTTTTTGAATCTTCAAAATCCTATTTACATCTTACATAATATTTTTTGGCACTTTCCTCACGTTGCTAAAAAAAAAAATGAAATAAAACTAACATGACACCATTATTACACATATCGACTTGACACCAACAATACAAATCATTATAACTGGTAAAATCTTCATGTAAATAAACACATTCTGTTGAAATTAATACATAAACAGAGCTTATTATCTTTCTCAAAAAACATTTGTCTAGTGATTTACAGTCGATAACCAAGCCATTATTTACAATTATATCAGTGAACTATAGACAGATTAAATCATCATCATCATCTTCACCATCCCTTGTTTCAGTCTCAATATTTGATATTGAAATATATCCACACAACAAAATAGGTACATATAAAGTGGGTTTACATATAAATTGGGTTAATAAAAAAGGGTCAAACAGAATCAAGATGACATTGTTTTTAAGAGCTTCTCATATGTAGTATTCACACAAGTAGCCCAACCCTTGGGTGTAGCAGCATTTGGCACTCGTGAGTAGTTACATATATTTGGCCTGAATCTTTTTTGCTCTCCAAAAGCATTCCTTCTATCGGAGAGAGAGTAGTGTGCAATTTGATAACAATACAGAGGGACCTTTCATTGGTGATGGCAATACTTGAAGTGGCTTCAATCAAAGGCCTGACTAAAACTGTGTTGTTATCACAAGAAGTGTGACATTTTGTTTGCTTGTCTGTTTAATTTGTTTTGCCAATGAGAGTTACTTCTGAAGTATGCCTACTTGAAAGTAAGACCAATTACTAAAGTCAGGGAAAAGATAACAATGTATTAACAGAAAAGCTACAACCCTCATACAACAATCAATTTAATGTATTAAAAAAGAGAACATCCCACTTATTTTGCAGTAAATCTCCTCTAACACACAGGGATGATAAAAATTGGCAAAGATTTTGACAGACAGAGAGTAAAACTGTCTTTCCTCTGCAGCAAAATATTCATGTTTAAAAGACAGTGAAAGACAACATTTTTACAAAAATGAAATTATTTTTCAGAAATCAGCCATACATGCTGACGATCTGTTTTCCAATACTGTGTTGTCCAAGCAAACGGGAGGTTTACGACTCGAGAAAACAAATTCATAATACTACAATGAGTTCTCCTAGTGAATGAAGTTCACTAATCAAAAGAATGTTTAATACTTTCAACTGTTATCATCAAAAAATGTGATAAAATCGTTCGATCATATCCAGCATATCTTTGACTGAAAGAAATACTGACTTGAATCACATTGTACTTGTGAGCAAATCAAAATGCTTAATTAGTACAAAACTTTTGTAGGTTAAGCTTGGACATGCTGAAATCATAGATATGATGAATAAATGCAGAGAGAGAAAGAGAAAGAGCGAGAGAGAGATATAGATAGAGAGAGAGAGAGAGAGAGAGAGAGAGAGAGAGAGAAAGAGAGAGAGATGTCACCACATTAGAGCAAAAAACACAATAATAGATTTTTGGCAAATAAAGAACAAAATAAGTTTTCAATCTGACTCTCTCTCCTTCTTTCTCCTGCTACTAAAGTTGAACGAGGGAGAGTTTCAGAGGGTCCTGAGACAAACGACTTGCTACCATACTTCTTTATCAAATAATCAATCCAATAATACTGATCCAAACACTTACTACAACAAATGCATGTCTTGAATATAAATTTGGATTAACCGACACAATACCCTTTTTGCAAGAGGATTTCCGCAACATTCATGGCATACCACAATTTCGTCTTTTTAAAATAATTTGTGATGGTAGGCAGAAAGTTGTAATTAATGTGCCAAAATACGAAATCTACCAAAGGATATTGATGTGATAAGTTAAATTGTATATCCCTGATCATATTATTTGCCTCTTTATTGAGAAATAAGTTAAAAATCTACTAATTGATTTCATTCTCAGATGTACAATGAATTAAAACACATAAATACTGTGATTCATGATATTAACATTTTATAAATTATATTTATTTGAACTTAAAAATCATTATTGGCACATATATAAATACAAGTTGTGAATTATTGAGTCGTTGATTAGGCCTATTTGGCTTGATCATATAAAATAGAAGAATTATAACAAGCATTACGGTACTTCAAAATCTTCACACGGGTTATGTCATATGACCCAAGATGTATGCACTCATTCATTCTTTCCCAAGCATGCTAGAGATCTGTATCTATACTAGATCAGTGTATTAATACCCCCCCCCCCCCCAACTCAGATTGTGACAGAGCAGAACTGAATTGACATGAACGAACAGACATCAACACATTGGGGATACCATGCTTTAATACGGTTCACTCCCAACACCACAATCAGATAAATGAAGGAAATCTCTTGCTGATATCTCCTTTAATTCTGTGGAATGACTAAGAAATGAAGAACAAACGATTCTTGTGGAGGGAGATCCCCGACTCGGTCCTTAGCACAGGGAGCAACTGCCTGCCTTGTGTCTCTGTTGGATGGCAGAAGTCAAGTTCTTGTCCACTTCCTGCATCTCCGGCTTCTGCAGAACCCTCAGGAATCGAGTCTGATGAAGTTACCAGGACTCACAGAATGGTTGGACACACGGTCATTATCATGCTGGTGATATCCCTCAAGCTATCTTATATATGCATGTTGAAAGCATTTGGAAATCCATTACTCCAGACTTGTCCAAACTCGCAAATCAACAAAACAAACTTATGAAAATGTAGTTGATTCTCATTCAAGTTGTAGGAAATCGTCTTTAATACTTCGGTTATTACAGATCATATCGGATCTCTCTTTGGCCACTTAGGAAATATGTCATTGACTTGGCATAGTTAGTACATGGGATGATCCATAGGGTGTATTGGTGCTTCAGCAACCGCAGATCATCTTAGGGTTAACTTCCATGTGTTATTCTTTGATAAAATCAGCCTCTTGTCTTGTTTGTTTGGCCTCGTCCTACCATCTCCCAATAGGTCGATGGCCCATCCTCTAGGCAAGTCAGTCTCTACCATCAAAATGTCAAAGTCAAATCATCCTTTGTAATGTTAATTGACAATTATTGTTGGGATTGACCTATCGATGGTTCCAGGATCTCTCTTTCTGACTGTACCGACCGCTTCCTAACGCACGGAGGCCAAACATCTATTTCGAGTCCATCTCCCTCAAGAAAGGGGCCAAACGTTAAACGTTGAAGATCTCTGAGATGAGGGGGAAGAGGCTCTCAAACTGGGAATCGGGAAGCTTCATGGACATGAGGTCGTCGACGTGATGCGTGACCAGGTCTCGTACATCGGTCAGCTTCATGATGAGCTTGGCGAAGAAGACCTTGTCTTCGGGATGGTTGATTTTGGTCAGGGTCTGGAGCGTCTCGACCATCGGCCTCTGGATCTGCTCCACGTCTTCTCGACTCACAATCTCCGGCCGATCTAAGGGACAGAGCATAAAGAACATAATCAACATAGAAATCACATCACTCAAGGTACTGCTAAACACTAGCTATTCATACACATCCAGGCAATAAATCAGCAAACTCCATATGATTTTATATTAAGTGGAGATAAAAGTAAAATAAAATTATATCAGCACAAATCAATAACTAATAAATAAAATAAAATGGCAAATTTACTAAAAGCATTTTAAGACAACGTAATTACATCATTGAGCTCTCATAAAAAACATTTACGATTGCAATTATAGCAAACAGTTTCTTGCTGCCTCAAATGATCTTTTGACAAATTTATTTTGCTCATCACTACAGCAGGATGAAATATAAATGAATGGAAATGTATTTCCTTGGCCCTAATTCTAAATTTTGAATCTACCACTATCTAACTGACTAATATCCAACTCCCTGCCAAAGAACAGTCTGAGTCTTACCTGGTGAAATGATTGTGATTGCTTGCAGTAATGCATACTCTTGTTTGGTCAGCATCATACCATTGACTGCCTGGATAAACTTGAGCGTTGGTTCTGTAGCAGTCAGAAACCCTGATGACAACATGGACTCGAAGGACCATTCGCTGCCTGTGATGTCGTCCACGATTACATTGCGCTCCGGAACGTAGTTCTCGGCACACCTCAACATGAGGACTTCAAGGATAGCGTTCTTGATGAGCACTGCCTGCTCATCGTAGGGCAGCCTGCGGAAGGCTGGAATGGCCTTGGTGAAGGCAACAGTTTGCCGGATGACCACACCCATTAACGTCATGTTGTAGATGATCATCTGCTGCATAGTGGGTTGGGAAGGGAGCATGGCCATTTTATCTTTTTCATTCAAGCCCGGTTCCTTCTTGATCTTGTCCGATATCCTTTGATTGTCCACCTGACAAGACGTTGAGGTGAGGCTCGGCGAGTGGTCCAGGGGTTCCTCCTTTAAACAAATGTGTTGGGGCTTGTCCTGCGGATATCTTTGGTGGAGCTTGTCATTGTCTGCTTTGTCCATTGCAGAGTCCATTTTGATCATGCGAGGGTCGCTGGCCATCATGCCACCAGGGTGGGGTGCCATCATCATGTCCTTGGGCGCGAAGGGGGAGCTGGGATAAAGACTGAAAGGATTGGCACCATTGCAGTTCATATTGGCAAACATTGCTTCTGTCTTGTCCTGGAATGCTTGCATCTTCCTCAAGATTTCATCAATTTTTCCATTTGGCTGTATGAAGATAATAACAAGAAAGAAAAAAAAGAAGGGAGAGAGGCATTAATAACAAGTTGATCAAAAGTGTTTAGTGTGTCTTTACAAATGCATGTTAACTTTTAAGTCTTACCATGAGTAAACAATGAGACATTGTAGAATAGAAAGAGAGCTGCTGGGGGAGTATAAAAAATGCATGACATCTTATAGAAATGCTCTAGAAAAGTACTAAGGAATATAACTGAATCCTTTTAAAGATTGTTAAAAGAACAAGGAAAATGCATGGAGAAAAACTACACCCTGATAACAACTTCTGAATACATGCAACACGCATCATTCTTACTTTTAAATCATTAATTTCAAGAGATGACATGTACACCAAGAAGTTCTCACACTTTCTTCTTTCCGGTTGAAGAAAAATTCAAGCCATGTGCAATGCTATAGGTCCCTGGTGAAGATATCCCAGGAGCCCAATTATAATGTATGGAAACCCCACTTGTTACACTCTGCTCTATTTAACAGGCAACATTTCTTCACTAATCGCTCAGGTTCTGATCAATCGCCGTCTGCAATTGAATATTCATTTCAGCACTTGACACTAATACGCCTTGCTTGCAGCGGGTCCTGCGATTTATGTCCTCATGTTTCATGTATATCTGCTGCAAAACGAGAAGCGTCTGCGCGCCACGCAATCCGGGTGTAATCAATACGCCACTCCGCGAAACTGGGTTAAGTTGCCAACGATTCCTCTAGTCTGCTCTACTTCCGTAAATGTTATTTTGAGGACGAGTCGGCTGAAAATTCGGGCAAGCGAATCGCAGACGAAAGATGAGAATTGGAAAATGGAGCAATGGTGCAGGCACACATAACCCTTCAGCTAAGTCGTCTGAATACATTGTCTAAGGTGACAGGGCGCTATGTTCTGAGAAGATTTTAATTGATGCACAAACAGAGCTCCTAGCATCTGTTGCACGAATGTTTCCCATTACGTATTCCAAGCAGAAGAGGGCGATGTTATTCTAGAAGCGCCACGGGACCATTTGGGCGCTGGGGCTTGTCCGATATGTCCCTTGGAGATGTATCACGGAGGCCTGCCGAGCGTGATCACCATCATAGATTCCCTCTGCATCACGTGCTACTCTGCATCTCTCCACCGGCAAAGGTGTGCTCGGTGGTGTCACCTGACCACAGAAACGCATCATCCGCGGATAACTTTCCCTAAAATTACGCATCTCCGGATAGCTCATGAATAATGCATGCATCTTAAGAAGAGGGGAGAGGGGAGAAGGGGAGCACGTCTGACGAAGCCCTTGCAGGTAGCGGCAAGCTTTGATTACATATTTCTTCGCTGTAACCTATTTCTCAGGCCTCTGGTTGGCTGCGGAATGAGGGAGGAGGATTCCCTTGCATCGAAGCACAAGGGACGACTAAAAGACAGGCAGTAATCAGTCCTATTTGGGGTATGGTTACTTGACTTCAGACACATTTTTGATGAAAACTAGGCCAACGCATCCATCATTTTCTCTCCTTTCCAGGTTCTGTTGACAGAATGTTCCTATCACCTTGTACAACCCAATACAGCGCTTGGCCTAATTCTGGAGTGTACGGCAGCACAACAACACTTTGACAAGAGTACTTTGCCTGTTTCTTGTATCCAATCCACAAGCACTTTGAAACATAGCTGCATCAAACACCTTTTCTCAACAACTTCATTTTTCTTTGTTTCCAAACACACAGAGTCAAGCCTCGAGATATCCCAAGGGGTAGCAGATATACTGATCAATGGAAATCTTTTCCTTCAAATTTTGTCCTGTATGCTCTTATTATTTCCTTAGGAGTATGGACAATTTGTTGATATCTAATCTAATCTAATATATAACAGAAGATGATTCAAATTGAATTTCTAGGCTTTCAACAACAGAAGAGGAAAAATATCTGCCACCGCAGTCAGGAGAAAAGAAAGAAAATACAAAGTATACAATGATACAGTGTAGTGGTGTTTCATGATACAGTGTAGTGGTGTTTCATGAACTGTTGCGTGACAGTGATTTCACTGTCACATTGATCACGATGAAATACGCTTCTTGAGGTGCAAGAATTCTGGTCCCGTCCATCTCACTGACCTTTTGGAATTAGTTGGTCCTTGCGGGCAGTTTAATTTACGGCCAAACAAACATGCCCGCGTCATTAGATGCGTACACAATCCTAACTGAAAATAATGCACATTGTGCAATCCACAAAACCTTCTACATGAATCTTCATCCCAAGCGTGCATGATTGCAGGGGATAGGCCCACACCATGTGAGGATCAGAAGGACCCTGTCACACATGCACCACCATAGAGTTAACGCCCTTCTGGCTCTCACAAGAAGGCATGTCCATGTACTTGATCCCATCAACATTTTCTGCTAGTGTGGCCGGGCTATCAGCATCAGAGACAGATGGATGGACAGACATCGTCTCAAAAAGTGCAGTGATCTTCATATGCCGGTAGAGATTCATAAAAATGCATGTTTAAGCGCAAAAGTCAGATCATGCCAATGCAAATGGAATGAGACAGAGAGAGATTTAGAGAGATGGAGAGGGAGATATAAAGGCAGAACGAATGATGCTGATAAAGAGAGAGAGAGAGAGGGAGGGATATAGGAAAGAAGAGATAAGATAAAAGAAAAGAAAAGAAATGATGAGATAATAAAGAACAAGGCATAAGATGCAGCGAGAAAGAGAGAGAGAGAGAGAGAGAGAGTGGGGGGGGGGGGGGGTTGATATATTAGCATTATTTCCTGGATTGTTTCTCTACAAGGGACTTGTGCACACACAAAAAAAAGACATGACCAGGAGAAAAAGACATGACCAGGAAAAAAAAGACATGACCAGGAAAAAAAAAGACATAACCAGGAAACAAAATTGAATTTTAAACACCCTGCAGTTAACTTTTTGTGCAATGCTGGTAAATTTACAGCAATTAAAACATCTATATGATACATTTGAAGTGGACATAATAGGGTTCATACTATTCATTCTGTAACCGAACAACTGCTGTCTTCTGTTCTTGCTTATGAATGGGAACATGAACACTTGCTACCCATTGACACACCATGGGTCTGCATACGCTTTGTAGTTTGTACCCTAGCTCTCCCTATGATGGCTACAGGCACAATCGATAGTTTGCCAATTTGCCCTCAGCTTCTGCAGCGTTTGTTCTCTGAATGAATGATGAGGTAAATATTAACACTGGTAGGTGTTTGATGAGAATTATTTCAACAGAATGAATTTGCTCTAATAACCCAGAAGCTGAGAGCTTGCTGAACCAGCAGAAAGAAAGAAAAAATATACTTCCGTTCAGAACCATAAGGGTGTTTGTCTCTCTGTTATTAAAGTACATTGTATATGAATTAACATCCTTCTAGCTTCAAACAGAGGAATGCAGGATGTAATATAATGTAATATAGAAAATAAGAGAGTGAAGAACAGACATCAATAATGCCTAGGTACTAATCATTTTGTAATTTTCCTTTTCTTATAAAAATATTACCAAAGGGGAAATACATATGGGTAATTTCTTTTTACCTCTTTGTTATTAAAGAAAGACAGGGATATGCAAGACTTGATACATTAACAAAATTGATTACCGGTAGAATAATTTATTTTGCCATTTCTGCGGTTATGGGTGAAAATTAAATTACATTTTGTAATATATTTCAAAAGACTTATCGATAGGAGTACAATTTGAAGTAAATAGAGGACTTAAACAAAACATTTTATGAGGAATTAAATCAATTATGTATTCATATCTCCTATTTTTGTTCCATATATTATGTGATGCCACAGAGAAGAAAGCCCCCCCCCCCCCTCCCTCAAAAGAGAGTGAGAGAGGGAAAGAAAAAGAGAGAAGAAGAAGAAGAAGAGTAGAGAGTAAGAAGAGAATCCATGGGATAAAGTGCAAGACATCTGGAAGACTGGCTAAGAGAGAGAATTTGTTGCTGGGTACAATCATAGGGTCAGACCAAACAAATATCCAAACCAAATATTTCTGGATTGGGCTATTAGAGAGAGGTGATGACAGCATACAAACCCAGCACACAAACCGCACCAACCCTAAGTCAACCGTATATGCAGGGATAGGGATAGAGAAAGAAAAAGAGTGGAATATTAAAGACATGAACAGAGAATATGGAAAGAAAAGGAGATAAATGGGAGAGAAGGAGGTTCCGGTGGAAAGAGTGACTACCCGGTAACATTTATGCACAAGGTGTTGAAACCATGCAATGCTATTAATCTGAAGGCGGGTTGGCATATGCAGGTATATCATCTGGTAACTTATTGGTTATAGTTACAGACGCCCTAAAGGAAAAGGTGTTCACTGGAAGGGTCATGGGTGGAAAGAAATTAAGTTGTCACAGGGCAAGAAGATGGAAGTGGAGAATATTGAGAGCCATACATGGGCTCTGATAGATTCAAACAGACAATACTTGCCATCATTAAACAAATACCAACTGAGGATTTATCACTTGACCAACAAAGTAATGATAATGGTACAATTTCGAGTTGAAGGTGAATAACAAGGGGCAATACGATGAAAGAGGAGAAAGGGTGATCATAACAAATATGTGTAGGCTGTGTAATGATTTTACAACCATTGACAACTACATAAACTGTATTTTTAAAACTCTGACATTCTTAAATCCCTGAAACTAACTTCAATAACCACATCCATGATTGGAGGTCACCTCCAGGTGAAAAGTGACATTGATATTACAATCATATCTACATGTACTGATGAGCTGGGCGCATGATTAGGTCCGACTCTTTCACCAAATCATTCCACACCCATCTTTCCCATCCAATCTTCACGCCCGAAATCACATGAGTGATTACGAAATGAACTCGGTTTATCATCTAACATTCAAGCAGGTAAAACTGCCATCAGACATCTGAATTCAACCCTCACCTACAGACTCCCCGGAATGAACGCTAGCTCATTATCACATTCTCTGTTTGATTGTCACTCGATTGCCATCAACAGCAGCAAACAATCGCGTCAGACACGGCTATTTTTCTGGGTGATTTTTTAGCAAGGATGCGACGGCGTTTAATTTGCCATTAGAGGCAATCGCCTGGGAACGGTGTTGATCATTCCGAGAGGGCCTTGACTGTTTTGTGTTATCATTGCGTATGGGCAGCTGACTGCTCAGTGAGCGGGCGATACATGCGGGTAATTGTGCTTGAGTAATGCTGACCAGTGGATGGTGAAAGATATCATTAGCGTTGATCTAGATACGACCATGCTCGATCGGCGGCGGCGGCATAAAAACAGGTTTGGGAGACGGCAAAATAGGCAGGATAGAGGGAGAGAGCTAAAGAGAAAGAGACATACAAGGGGAGAGAGAGAAAGAGAGAGAGAGATGGGAAAGCATGTCTGATTTTCAGCGTGTTTGTACACACCGATTCCTAACCTTGTGCCATTTAGCATCAGACAATTAGATAGACATCGCAACCAACCTCTCTACGATGGCATTCAAAATAAAAATACCGGTAGTGGAGAGCGCTGGTGGAGAATGTCTTCTGACCCAGTTGGTACATTACAGTTGGTCCTCCCAGGCATTTTCGCTCCAAATTTCTATCTCCCATCTTTTTCATATTGTGCTATACCTTGCAGCTACACATTTTTATAGGTCAATTTCACAGCCCCGTGGGTATGGAGTCAATGGTTATATGCTGCACATACATCTTCGCTAGCAGTTTAGACAATTGAATAATCAAATAATTATGATAATGTTGCACGTCCATTAACATTTCATTTCTCAAGGAATGCCTCTTGTGCAGAAAACAAAGAGATAATATCACAGTTACCATCCCATTTAACATGAGCACAATGAACATGTAGGTTCTAAAACACCCAAGCATGCTGAAGTAGGCTCCTTTAATATCAAGCAATCCTATTTTTGCTGTTGCTAGGAGCCTCATGGTTCTGATTCTCCCGCAAAGTACCCCTCATTTTGAAAAGAGAGAGAGAGAGAGAGAGAGAGAGAAAGAGAGAACAAGAGAGAAAGAGAGAAAGAGAGATAAACGGATAGACATGAAAATGATACAGAAAGAAAGGGAGACTGACAGAGAGATCTATACATCCTGGCTTCGATCCAGAGGTACTTCAGTGTTGTGGCATAGACACAGCTGGAGCTCCATGTAATTGTATGTAACATGTCATCATCATCACATGTATCCATCCAAAATGAAAGAGAAAATCATTGGGGAATGTCTGAGAACCATTAAGATCTTCACATAGATAATGGGCGCTGAGCAACAACCCCCATCTTGCTCCAATTTCCCCACTAAACAGCGGGAGACAAACTTAACAGGATAGCAAACAATTGCTGTCCTCTCTATTGTAAAAAATGTTGCACAGAAAAAAAGGTATGAAGGCTATGAAGGCTTTCAATTTGTAAAGCATTGCTGTTTGGGGTATTTATCCCACCAAATTGGAATTTGTGTAATACAGGTCCAACTGTAAGAGACACAGATGTCCTGAACTAGTTTCACAGCATTGCTATGTACAAGAAATATAAGTCCAGGGTCCCGTCTTACAAAGAGATAAAATTGATCCAAATCAATCGCAAGTCCTCCAATCAATCGCAAATGAGTCGAGATTAATTTCAACTCTTTGTAAGACGGGGCCCTGAAGTATATCAGACCTAGACTTGCCAGGGGACGTGCATGTAGGACTAGGACTTATGAGGGATATACATTAGGACCTGGACTAGTTACCTTAGCATTGCTATTTGTAGCCCCTGAGTCCGTCTTGGCCCTTTCCAGCGCTGTGATCAGGTCCTCCTGGTCCTTATTGAGCTTAGGGGAGAAGCTGATGGGCATGACGATGCTACACGAGGGCGACGACGATGTCGACGATGATGACGTGGACACTGAGGAGGCTGAGGGTTGAGGAGGGGTCGGCTGCTGGGTGACCAGGAGCTGTTCTTTCTGCTTCTTCTTGTTCTTGCGTTCTAGCGGTTTCCTTGTCTCTAACCTCTTCTCGTCCCATACACCTGTAAGGATGGTAAAGAAGAAAGCAAAAAACATCTTTAATTTCTCTATCGATGATGACAAACGGGACCTACATTGATAATATATACAGGTTGGTACATATTCAAGATTTTTTTAAAGAGCCTAATTAAATTAACTTGTCTTTTTGTGTAATATTTCTGTATCTTTGTATCTTCATATTCAACAATGTCTGACAATTTTCCAAGACTATAATTCCAAAAGTGAAACTCTAAATTCCTTTAATGTTTCTGCATGAAAACCACACAATGCATATTATCAGTTAATTGCCTACATTTTTGTAAAGAGAGGTTTTTAATAAGTATTTGGGTGAGTTGGAGAAATGTATTCTTCAATTGTTAATTTGGTACACAGAGAAATAATTGTTATCTAGCTATACACATTATCCTCCACTACAAATGCCATGACAAGATCACCCCAAAATTTCTGTTTGTACAAATGACTCTATAAAACGACATATACCTCAGCACTCATAGAAGCTACGACTAGCCACTATAAATAGAAATAAGGGGATAAAAAAAAGAACTTTATAGGACTGATCAAAAGTTCATAAAAAGTTCAAGTTGCCCCTATGATACCCAAACACATACTCTCTCCCTGACTTGTAGCTTCCCGAAAAGCTCAAACTCTATTAAAACAACAGGAAAGCTTGGAAGGAAGAGAGCCGTGAAGAAAGAGAAAATCTGCTTGAGATTCCCTATGAGATGATCACAAGAGGGCATGAGTCAATCCTATGTTGTTTGATACATACGTTAGTTTCACGCATGCATGTGTTTGTGACTGATGGGTATGGGAATGGGATTTCCCCCTTTAGACAGGGAGAGAGGAGGGGGGTTCTATGTTATCTTTACATCAAGAATTTTAGTATAGATGCCTTGCTCGTTGTCTATATCCAGAAAAATAGGTGATATATATAAATTACTTTTATCTTTTTTAATAGTCAGAAGAGGAAAAATTCAACTATAACTATACTTCCTTAGAGCACCTCAAAATTTGGTGGGGGGGGGGGGGATCTCCATAAAAGCCGATTCAGGAAGAGGATAAAGACACCATGAGTTTTTGCCCTAAAAGGGGGGGGGGGGAAGAGAACAATTATTATTTTGCGCAAACAGGTATCATCAATACATATATATCTTAAGATTTACATGCAAGTCTTAAAACTTTACTTTTGAGTAATAGCAATAGCATATCAAATAGTCTCAATAAGTTGAAGCTAAATACTATGTTCTTCATTCTTGGTGCATCTCGTATCCAATAGCGCCCATCACTCGCGCGGCCTCTCAACCGATACTGACACACATCTCTCGGCTCTCCTTTCGCTGGCTGCCAAAGCCTTAGGTGTTACCGGGGATCTCATTTTGAGATCCATTATGTCAGCAGTTGGATTTGGCTCCCCAACTTGGAGGATTGAGCCCGGATTCCGACCAGGTTGGAACCATTTTCCGACCCACCCCTCCCTCTCTACCGCCGCTCTTCTTTCTGTCTGTCTGTCTATCTCGGAGACGACCCGCGAAAGACGACTCCCTTTTACCCCGATGTTAGAACGAGGATCAAATTTGTGCTGCCTTGCCGCATTAGCAGGGCTTTTAAGGCCGACATAAGACCTAAATAGGTAGCAGAGTGAAAAGCTATAAAGTCGGGTCAAAATGTGATCTGTATTGATAGGAGACACTTTGCCTGGATTTGATCTTTATGCTATCTCACAAAGCGTATCACTTCAAATTTGTCTACATTTCTTCAGTAGATCTTCACTAAAGCCCATTGCCCATAGAACCATTTTTTCTTACTCAAGCAAACATGTGTCGTCTTCTTCCTTAACGTCTTCTCTAAAATTGTAAATAAAGCTTTAGTAGAGAAAATTGCTATAATTTCTCTCAAGTTCAATGTAAGTTCTCTTCCCATTGTACCACTTATGGATGATAATAAAGCCTGAACTTTATGCTGCTGCAATTCTAAAATTGTTTTTCTTTTCTCTTCCTTTTATAAAATCACAGTTTACATGCTACGAATGAGAGCCAGAGGGGCATTAAATCATATCCTTGAAAACAGAGCTACGTATAATGCCTGTCTAAATCTTGGCTGACGATTTATTTTGTATTCCCTTCCAAATTATCGTCTTTGTCTGACACATACATACCTTTATACTATGATGGCCCTCTTACTTGAATAATCTTTTCTAACTCTTCCATAGATACATCACCTTCTCCCCCCCCCCCCTTCACTCTCTCTCCCTCTTTATCAACCTTGCATTATTTCTTCATTTTCTTATTCACATTCTCTCATCTTGTTCTGCAACTTCTACGTATATTTTCTTAGCATTTTCCTCCTGACTTTTGTCATCTGAAATACATACCTCCTAAACTGAGAAATCCATGTTACCATCTGGTGAAATCTACCTTTTCCAAAATTTACTACCCGTCGAAAAAGGGGGATAAAATCTGACAAAATCTGAGAGATCATCTTCCCTCTCCCTTCTCCTACGTCACCACTAGGCATGGTGACATCCCAGCTGTACGCCACATTGATTTTACTTCTTCTTACATTTAACTCTATGACAATGTCACTCAGCTTCCTGCTTTGCACTTTTTAGAGAATCGTACGTAATTAGATGGGAGTAAGAAAGATGTATGTTCGCGCACTGTGTGTCTTAACATGTTCTATTAGATTGTACCTGGCTGTAAAGACATTTTGTGTTCTTCAATTTCTTCACAGGCTCCACCCCTGTTGCGCCCCCATGGACCTGTTTACAAAAGTCCTGGTTGTAGTCATACATTGTAAAGAACTTGCATAATTAATATAAATGTACTTGATAAGAAGATAATTCAAACTGTCAGAAGAATAGTATTGCTAGTTGCATTTTTTCTGAAGGACAACACAAAATATGGAGATTTAATGGTGAAAAAAAAAGAAGTATAAGTTCATCTCACGCTGAATTAAAATTGAAATATGATTGGAATGTCAGTCTTCAGGCAAAGGAATCATCAAATAAGAAGATGACTGTGGATGGGAGAACTACAGAGCATTGTGATGTTGACATTGGTTTAAGGCGTTAACAAAACAATAAGCAACATCCATGCCAGAGCTGCCATCGCCCCTCTTTCTCTCTCTCTATCTCTCCGTCCATGCTTCTCCGAAGACAACGCAAGTATGTCAAGTGAGTCACGCGAGACGAAATTGACGTCAGTGCCACGCCGATCACGGACGACCGTAGGAGATTGGTTGAGACTGGGGGAAGAGGAAGAAATTCGGCAGCAATTTGTGACTGGAAGTCTCAGCAATCTGTTGATTGTAATCTTGAGAGGAGAGACTGTTCACGTTTGGCCTGGCCACCGTTTTTGTCTTCCTTTCTCTGGGATTGTCCAGTCAACAGATGATGACATGGGGGTTGTGATTGGATAATTGTGAGGTAACGTGGAACAATTAGAAGCTAATTCGCACATTGTTGAGGGTGCGAAGATTTGACATCATGTACAAGGAAGATTCCTTTATACTTATGTTCAGATGCATTTTCATTCTAAAGCAACTGGTGCTTTCACATATACTCCCTGAAGTGAGACCCAAGATTTAAACATTTGAACAAATTACATCCTATGATAGTTTAATTGCTAAATTACTTATCAGATGAACACACATTTAATACTTCAATTTTCAAAGTGAATTTTTAGGCAATTTTTCAGGTTCTCCTTAAATACCCAGACCCATTCCATTGTATGACATTTATTCTTCACGATCCGATAACAAGAAATTCCTCCAATCCCAATCTTTGGTAGTATCAAATATATTCTGATTCCATTTTTTGTCTAGTAACTATATCATCTCTATATTTAGAGATCTGCAAAAAATGAAATGCTTAACCTATCGTCAGGCCTAATGTACATATGTACATGTATATGTACACAATGTACGAATATCACCCAGTCAAAATGTTATTTATTAGACATTTAATGATGATTTAAATCTATTTGGACTATGTAAGGATGTGAAAGGTCAAATGGGGGCTCCCTCATGACCTAGTAGTCGTAGTAGTGCCCCCCCCCCCCCCTCTACCCATACATGGACAGTAGAGGGCTTCTAATCTTTACCCTTTCATCAGGTCGCCCAGCCAGCCAGCCAGTCAGCCAGTGTCAAACCTTCGGGCTACACCCTCCCTGTTTTGGGGGAGAAAATATCACATCTCGCACCCTCCAAGAAAAACAACAACAAGGAAAACTCTGACCCTGGCCTGCTGCCCCCTGTGGCTGACATCAGCACAGCTTCTGAACTGTTTATGAGAAACCAGTGACAACAGACGACCTGCAGTCCTCAGGCTTCACCGGCCTGGCCAGGGTAAGACCTATGGCTATGGATGATGTGTGGTTTCATCATCAAGCCCAAGACTACAGAGGAACAACAGGGTGGTAGATGAGTCAGAAGAAAGTAAAGATGGTATTGGTAGAGGATGGTAATCCTGTAGCAGGAAATAAAATTAACAACTTTTTTCGATTCTCAATACTTATTAATATCTTATAATTGAACCATAAAGAAAAATTTGATTGTTTATACCATAACTTGAAAAATCTGACTGACATGACGTGTGACTTCAATTACGGAATTAATATTCGATGGACTTATCATGAACCTGATAATTCTGTTAATGTTTGTCTAAAAGCTAATTTATTCATATCACATTTTCTAATATGTTGTGTCTGCATTGCCTGTGTATATATGTGTAAAGAGAGAGAGGGGGAATGGGGTTTAAACAGGTTTATCATTGTTTAGCACCTTCATATGTCAAAAGCCACCCAAATCAGAAAGGTTTTTTTTAACATAGCTCATTCATTAAAGTGCCCGATTATGTTAAAAAGGCAATATTTTAAGATACAGGCAGGTATTTTTTTCTCCTGTCAAAACCGTAAATCTGTGTCCAATTTATTTAAATCATTTTTGAATCTGCATTTAACCTTAAAATAACAAATTCTTATTAATCAGCTCCCCTCTCTTTAAACCACTATTAATAAGAAGTATAATATTTCCAAGTTGATCTCTCTCTCTCTCTCCCCCTTCCCCCAGTCCCAAACAAAGACATTTTTTGTTGGCTCTTGAGGTGTTGACATATCTCTCGAGACCTGTCGCCTTGAACTATGTATGGTGTGGCTCTACCAGAAACAAAAAATGGGAAATAAGCAATGGGGAAAAAAAAACGGTTGCTAGCAGAGTTATCAATCAAGCCTGGAGTCAGTCATGGTCATTTACTCTACCAGTGTTTAATTGTCGTAAACATATTCTGGGGGTCGTTGCCCCCTTCTGCCCTAGAACTAGAAGACCTCGTTCATATTAACCCTTTGAATACTAAGTCCTACTCCGATGGAGTCTACGGGAAATATGTGTTACAGCAAAATCATAAAATATCCAAAAGAGCCTTGTTTACACTAGATTGTCTACATGGCCAATGTGTCTTATACCAAAATAATATTATATCCAACAGGTGAATTAAGCTCTGTTTACACTATAGTCATCTTCTTGTATACTAACTAAGTATATAAATAACACATAATTAGTATTTAAAAAAAAATCCTGGAAATATATACATGCAAACATTTAGCATGTATTTCTAAAGAGGTGTTTCCTCGCTTTACTGGGCTGCTATGCTTTACTGTCGAAGTTACATGAGATGGGAATGTATGCTTTTTGCCATGGTGTTTTTCTCCACATGTGTTTTTTACGCTGCCCCTCCTTCAAATGTAACGATCCCCATGGCAAACATAGTATTGATCTGTTTTTACCAAAATAGACTTTCAAAACTGCCTAGCGTGCTGTGAGTTGGCAAAGGGTAACATGCAGCAAGGGAAAGATCGAGAAGAGAAAACAGGATGGTGGAGAAGGGGAAAAGGAACAAGAGAGAGCATATACACAGAGAGACGAGAGAGAAAAAATAGAGTGTGTTGCTACTTGCAAGAGAGGGAAATGGAAAGTTGGAGCAAAGAGAGAGTGCAGGGATTAAAATAAATAGAAAAAAGAGAAAGAGGAAGAGAAGGACTAAAGACAAAAGAGAAAGAGAACAAGAGAGAGATAGATGTATATATAGAAAAAGTACTACATAACATCAAAAACATTTGAGACTTGAGAAATTATGGGCATAGCTTCCCGTACATGTAGTTCCCAAACCTTTATACCATCTCGCGCTCCTCATAATAACATACAAAAGAGAAGATAGGCCTAATATAGTATTCAAAACTATTCACATCTGTCTCTGTAGGGATGATTAAACAAGTATTGAGGATCTAAAATGACAAATGCAAAAGGTATACAACCTTTCCTGGTTGATGTTATACAGACAAAGTTTCCTTTTTTTTCTGATGTGAAGATTGTAATGTACATCAGCATATGTTAGATGTGTTAAATATTGAACAGGGTTTTTCAATTTCCCTGTAAATTTGAGACTTATCTTTTAATCTTTTCATAGTCAGGATGTGGGTGTCTTCACAATTTATCTAAATATATCTCATCAAATATAAGATAATGAAAATCAGTATAACAGGGTAGGAGCCTAAAAGCGTTCACAATAATGTAAAATCTACCATTCAGTATCGATCTTAAAGTTGCGCAAGATACCACGGGAAATGAATTAAGGTAGACACAGAAATGAAACCCCAAATACTGCACACAGAAAAAGGAATCTCATTTAAGCAGAGGGGGTTATTAATGAATAGATACTCTTTGACATACGTCCAGTTACATCTCACCAAGCCCTAGCTCACACAAAGAGTCCCATCTATTACTATTATATCCCCACCCTGACTGCATGTTGCTGAAGCATCCCATGGACCGTGCAAGAAGTATATGTCTCTCGACAGAAAGGAGAGAGACTTACAAAAAAAAAGATAAACAATCTAGTCATGTCAACCAATAATATGACAATACAAATGAGAAAAATTCCTCATCCCCCAACCCCGCCAGGTTACGAGCACTTTTCCCCCTTGGCAGACATCAGTCGTCGTGGCAGAGTCCTGCTGCCGTTGTTGTCATACATGCATGCCTGCCCGTACACACGCACCACACAGGCAGGCAGGGACAAGATAAGTACAGTGGGAGGTAGATAGATATACATCATAAAATATGACTCGTACATCTAGCATAAGATTCTTCTTGGTTGCTCTCGACAATGAACGGCGGAGCAACCTCCCAACACAAGAAATCAAGTAACCTCTCAGAAAAGTGCAAACATTGGTATGCAATGGACTCAATTTTTTTCTCTCCCCGCCTTTCCCTTTCTCGTCTCTCGCTCGTATTTTTCTTGGAGCATGCATGCACTGCTAGCCACAGCTAACAATTTTGATATCTTGCATGCACGATAGAGTCCCGTCCGTCGGTCGTGATTGGAGCCGGTAAGACACGCCGTGGCAAGCATACTCAAGTACCCTTGTTAAGCAAGTGTAACAATATTAGCAAGAGATGAGGAATCTCCATCATTATCATCATCATCGTCATCATGATATTCAACATCAATTTTTTTCAAAGCTTATGTCCGTTCATCTAGTTCAATTCAAAATTACACACTTTCATTTCCTTTGAATGCATGAACATGACCTAAATCACATTTAGTAACCCTCAGGATAGAAAGTTATTCAAATAGATAAAAAAAATATGTTCTTTCTCAAAGACTACCGGTACTTACTTATTTATACCAGGGAGGTGGAATTGTAATTCCACCTCCCTGTTTATACTCAATTAAAAAAAATTGTTTAAAATTATTTGTGTTAAGACGATCTATTCCAGGTGAATG
The DNA here is from genome assembly GCA_035222895.1 of Strongylocentrotus droebachiensis. NCBI lineage: Eukaryota > Metazoa > Echinodermata > Echinoidea > Camarodonta > Strongylocentrotidae > Strongylocentrotus > Strongylocentrotus droebachiensis. Next base: position 167,556 of record JAVYIG010001523.1, on the reverse strand, counting down.
ATGAATGAGATTATAAATGTTATCTTGAAATGAACAAGTTATTTCTTTGAAATAGATATAACCGGCCTTCGTTTTTTCTCTCTATTGAATAGCATCTGAATTTCTCTAGGAGAAAATCCTTTTGTATTTACAATTTATCCATATGAATATATATCTCTTTCAAGATATATAACATGATTGTCTTGGATAAGAAGCATTTCCAATTTTTTCTTAGTACCTTATCATTCATCCAACTGTACAAAAATCAAAGCTAAAAACATATGTTTTCTTGGAAAATACAAATGTTTCTCTCTGACCGCTTCTCTTTCCTTCTCCATTTCCTATTTTGGGGGTAAAATGATTAAGTATATACCAGGAAGTATTTCTTAGGCAGCAACATAAAAGTCCTGTACCATAAGGATGATTCCTTTCTTGAAATTTGACCCTCAAATAAAGTCCTACTGTTGTTTCTTGTTTCACCATTTCATTGATTTTGCTGGTCATTTTGCTAGGATTCTAAGTATTCCAGGAAGTCTTTCTCTTGGATATCAAGACATAGATCCTGGTCGGGTGAATAACCGCTAGATTTAAAAATTAAAATGAAGATTTGTTGTTGTTTAAATGTTAGTGTCTTATCTTAAGATCATCTTCTTTCCTTTCTTCTCTTGCACTTGAGTTTAATACAAGCTTGAATGCATTTGTCATGAATTTCATAATCATGAATTTCATAATCATGAGCACTGCTTGAGGTATAATTCAAAGAGTGTCTCTTCTATTGTTTCTAGTATTAGAAACAACTCTTCCACGACTCCTCACCTACAAGTATAACATTCTCAATAAGGAGATATCTATTTTCCTTCTGTTCATAAACTTCCTTTTAAAAATCCCTACTAAACTGAAAATAGGACAGATTTTCCAAAAGTACATGACTCACATGATTAAATCATATCACATTAATGTATATGACTTTCAGATAACCACAAAAGGAAATCCCAAAATGCCTCCCCTACCACAAACATTCACACACTGATATAATGTTGCCATTTAAAAACTGAGTGTCTGATAGTTTACAGAAGACTTAATAAAATATTCAGAAATTAAGTTCCTTCTACGTTTTTCTATACTTATGAATCAGTTCCAAAGGCACAATCCATAACTGCTTACTTGCAACATGTAGCATCATGTCAATACATTCCTCATGAGCAAATTCAGCAAACAGAAAGAAGAGGTACAGGTACATGCATGTCAAGTTGCTATACCTGTGGTTACTATAAAGGACATGGCACATTGCTACAGTAACCCCCCCCCCCCCTTACATGCGCCCCTCCTTTACACAAACACATATTCAAGAGGTCTGTTCACCTTTACGTGTATCCACTGCAAACATCCTTGCTACCATCTTCTTCCGATGAGGGGGGGGGGGGGGGTGGGCTTGCCTCCACATGACATACGATTACGGCGCGAGGGGCTGAAATCTCCACTATCCTTAAATTGCTAAATAAAGATCTACAGGTAGGGATTGATTGAGTGTAGTACGCACACCGCGCTGTCATTCAATGCCCCATGTAACGGGAACATTAGCATCGCTAGCAGCAAGAAAACCGCCAGCCTAGCTCCTCAACTGCCCCAGTTAAATACATTAATATAAATGACTCTCTCTTACATGCTAGTGAACCCTCCCCTGCACTTTTGCTCAAGAATCTTGTCTCTTTGAAGTTTTCGACCTTTTTTGGTTGTTGTTATGGTCCTTGGTTTGCTATTCGTGCTGTTGTTGCTCTATGCATGTTCATATTTTTGCTAATTGTGAATGTCATCAATGAATGTGTAACAATTCCCACTTGAAGTTTCCTCATAGGAAACACTCAACCTAATGAACCTATTATTCAATCATTCAACTAATAGAATTTCAATTAACATTATAGAATAATTCGTTCAAAACAATGTATATGATCTAATCATACAAGCTGATAACAATGCAATACAATTTCAGAAATCCTTTACATTCAATTTCCTTCAAATTCTTACATGTTATCACATACTCTAGCAAGAATGGTTCTATATCACATCATGGTTTAATCACTATCCTCATCATCATCACTATTACTCTCCTCCTGATCCCCTCCTCCTCCTCATCAATACTAATCATTTCTCAATCTATGAGAAACCTTTACTAAACCCTGACTAAACACTGCCGAACAGACACACACAGCAGTCTTTTATGATGCAATAAACCATCAATTCTTCAGCAAATGAGCTCGTAATACCCTTTTAATGACCATGAAATTGGCAACACCTTCCACAAGCGACTGCTCAAATCCGCTGATTAATTAGAATCATGGGGCCCCTTCGCCTGCCAAGTGTTTCTTTTCACTGAAACAGCCAAACATGTTCTTCCTCAAAACAATCAAATGACTCCAATGTCACGTCCTCCCCATTGTTCCATTACTGTAGACTGTAAAGATTCTACTTTCCTATTAGAATTAACACTTTAACAACCTGTGCTATTGTACTATGAGCAGTGTTTAGTAGCTCAATAAATCGTGAAAAAGAAAAGTAGTCGACAGAGAATAGAAAGAAAAAAAAAAGAATAGGAAAAAAGTGAGAAAGGGAAGGAAAGAGAAGGAAAGAGAAGAAAGGAGAAGGAAAGAAAAGAAAGAGAGGTAAAAGATGCTCAAGGTACAAGGCTATATGAAAAGGAGTATTAAAAGGCAAGAAAGGGGCTGGATGATCATTGGAATGAGAAAAGACAAGAAAACACAAAAAATATAGGCCCCATTAAACACACATACAAGAGCACAACAATCTTAATGGACAAACAAAAGACCCATGAATAAAAAAAATACTAATAGGGGCAATACATCCATGTTTTCCAGAATATAATTGTCTCTTTGACCCACTAAAGACTAAAAGCAAGAGAAAACACAGGATGACGTCCAGTACAGATGTTCATGTTAATGAAAATGAAGCAGTCTCAAAAGGATTAACTTTTATCTAGGGCGACCGTCCTTTACAAAGCATCAACATCGGATCGCCTGATTGGACCTTTAAAGGCAATGAGGTTGTTACCATGGTGACGGATGAGTGATGAGGCAAGGAAGACATGAAGGAGGATAGGAGCAGGATGGAAATTGACTCATTACCATGATGGATAATTGTCGTTAATCTCGCTGTCGTGAGATTCCGACAGATTTGAGGAGAGGCGTTCAGTTTTCCCTTCATGTGATTTTTCAGCTCCTTCCCAAATCACCCGCAGGGCGCATTTGGGGAAGGCGTAGTGCGACTTCACGCGAACTGATTACAATTAATCAATTACTCAGCTTTAGGGATAACAATGATGATCACATGTGAAGAAACCTGATTGAATATATCTTCAAAGGTGTGACGTACTTATCAATTCACATGCATGACTACTATGGTGATAGCTACTCATAATAACATCTCTGTATTTTCTGTAATATACTGTATATTTAACTATAAATGTGAAAGACATAGATGTTTTATAACCACATCCTTATGAAATTCTCAAAATATCTCCCAGTTCCTGTAGATTTTACTACATTACATATCCTCTGAAGATAATGACAAATGCAGATGTCCCCACGCAGCAAAATGGGTTAAAAGCAGGAATAAACACTTATGAATTGCGCTGATCACTTTGAGCCATTGTCCACAGCCCCCTTGTAAAATTCTTATTTTGTTGTCATGGGAACAGGCGAGAATTTGGTAAAGTTGACCTGGATCAAGGTCAAATCTGGAGAAGCAACTGTTGTGGTTTATTGGTTGAGTCTGGTGTACACCTAGAGGGGTCATTAACTTGTAATTTAGATTTGACAGAACTTGAATGGCAGTGAACCATTAGGGAGGGGCAATACAGAATCATCTCGTTATGTGAGGGGGAGGGGGGGGGGGGAGCAAGGTAGTAGATCTAGAAGAATTACCACTTTGTTCAACATTGGAGGTGTTCAATTCAAAGTGAGAGGGATATCATGCTGAAAGAAAATGAAAACAAAGAATACTTTGGAGTGCCTTTCATAATATAATTAAAGCAAATGTGCAAATTTGGTTTTGCATGGATTTTGCATGGATTTTGCTGCCGATACTACCCCATTTAAAATACATATGTGTGGAGAAAAGAGGTCTTCCTATGACTTCAATTTTCTGATTGAAAAATGCTACTATCAGTCTCTTTAAACTAAAGCAATATTGTAAGCTGTATGTCAAAAAGACATTCACTCGTCATTCAGCATAGATTTAACATCCTTTTGGCACTCAGCAAAAATGAAGTCTTATGAAAGTCTAATTCCAACCCCCCTCCCCCAAAAAAGGTTAGAATTTTAATGAAGAAGGGCTCCATTCAACAAATCAGTGAGGTAGGCGTTACGTAAAAGAAGCCATGTCCATCCTTAATTTTCACCCCTTACTTTCAAGACTGCATGATCTTTTAGATAGTTTTGCTTTGATTTTCTACTAGGAAAAACAAGAATGGTGGGGGCGTCACACCAGAAGAGGGAAAAAAAATGAGTAAAAATTTTGATCAGCCAGACTCCTGTTGCTACAGTAACCAAATATGTTTGCCACAGATGTTTCAAATATCAGGGAGAGCTAGCGCAGCTCCACCAGGCTAGCTGCATCCAACACATAACACACAATCTATTGAACTATGACCTTTCTTCATACACCAAGTGCTGGGAGACGAGACGAAAAAAAATATGCAATATGGGGAGAGAGGAGAGAGGGAATAATATAGATTTTCCCCTCCAAAAGAAACTGGAGTGGTTTAGATTAAAGATGATAGCAGGAAACAGACTACATGACACAAATTGGTAAAATATTGACGTTCATGCAGCATCTTCAATTATGAAAGCCCACTATCCCGTCTCTCTGGGCAGTGTAGCATTGATTATTGCACGATTTCAGCCTGTTCGGTAGATCCGCCTCCTCCGATTGCAATTATATACCCCTCCATTGCAGCATACAGTCTCTCAGTCCTACCAATATGCATGTATTTTCTGCTCAATCATGAAATGGAGAATGCTCCGATGTACTCTCCATGTACTATATTCCCCCTCCCTCTCTGTATCTCTCTCTCTCTGTCCGTCTCTCTCTCTCTCTCTCTCTTTCTCTCTCTCTCTTTCTCTGTCTAACTTTTGCTGTATTTCTTGCTATCAACTCGCTTTCACTCATTTTGCGTCCACTCCTGAATCCTCCTTTAATTAAGTTTTCTTATCTACCTCTCCTCATTCTAAAATAGTTTGCCCTATCTTTCCATTCCTTTTAATTTTCGAATTGTATCTATCCTATCCTCTCTCTCTCTCTTTCTCTCTCTACCACTCTCCTCCATACCACTCTCTGCCTCTCTCTCCCCATCTTTTTAATGAATCTATCATCTATTATCTAGTCTCCTCTCCCTAACTGATGTTTCCATTTATCTTCTTTTTCTTTCCAAGCTAGCTCTGAACACTTTTTACCTCATACCACTAAAATTACTGCGTTGCTAATTTGCTATCTCAAGACTACACCTCCCTCAGAAACTTTCTATAACATATTCTATCCTGTTCTCACTTTCTTCAACCTTCTCTCTCTCTCTCCCTCTCTCTCTCTCCTACTCGCCTCCCCTCCCACTTTCTCTCTCTCTCTCTCTCTCTCTCTGCATCTCACTTTCTCTTCTATTCAAATGCCATGTGCAACTCTTTTATTTTTTTCGTTGGGTCAATTTCACTAGCTTTCTCTATTGCCTCTGGTGTGTTTTTGCAGACAGCGAATATATGCAGCATGCAGCACTCCGTTTGAGCTCTGCCGCAGTGTATTTGTTTGTGCAGCCCGGAATTAAAATAAACCTCCTTTTCTTAGTTATAGTTTGTTTTTTTCTCCTTCTATTTCTCTGAATGCAATATGGTTTAGATAAACAGTGATGCACACCATGAGCTGGCGAGTGTTGATTAAATTCCACATTTTTATTTGTTCCTTTATGTCATCTATTTCTTTTGCTATTCACAGAGCCCATGTTGGCAATGATGGACCCTGTCGTCAACAAAAGTGCCTTTTTCCTCCATCAAGGCTGGCTTTTCATTCTGTAACCAGTTATCCTTGCACGCATCCCTTGTATGGAATTACTTGTAACTGGATGATTGTTGATGTTTTTATTACAAGTAACTGCATGATTTTTAAATCCTATTTTTTAAAAGTATTTTCCGGAGCTGTATCAAAGGTAAATGTAAATAAAGGTTTAATGTCATTGTAAAACAAATTTCAAATGAAGCCTATACGGACTCTTATGGAGGCACATTCTGGTAAAATGACTAGAGTCACTTGCCTAACATGGCAGAATATGAACTTATTGAATGATTTTCCCCACAAATCTCTAGCTTTAACTTTGCGGTTTCAACATATTTTACATTCCATCTTGTATTTGCAAACCTCAAACAACGAGTATGAACCAGGAAGTGCCCTCTCCCATAGGATGTAACAAAGTTTCCAACTAAAAAGTATGAATCTGAGAAGCAGGGAATGTTCCCAAAATAATTTCCTTCCCTCTGCTACATCAGTTCCATGGTAGTCTGGATGCAGGTCACACCCTCCCACATCCCACCCCTACCCCCTATTCACATATCCTTCTCCCCCATCCACCCACACCCCTCTCATACAAATACCTCTCAAACTGTACTTAACGCCACCCCCTCTTTTCTTACCCCCTTTTGCCCCCATCCACCCATCTTTTCATTCAAACACCTCAGGAAAAAAAATACTTCAAAAATGTTGGGGGCTACTTTTCAAGCTTGATTGCATGAAAATAACACTCTTTAATTTGTTTTGCATTGAACTCTATGCAATTTTGGGGGGCTCTTTTTGGCATTTTGGGGGCTAAGTCGCCCCAAGCCCCTGTGTATTTTTTCACTGAAAAACCTCCCAACAATCTGTACATGACTTACGTTCAGGCTTCATGCCCACATCGAGGCATTTCTGGAGTCGGCAGGCCGGGCAGTGCCGCCTGGTGTAGAGGTCCATCACACAGTTTCCATTGGCTTCGCAGGTAAACTTGGCCTTGCTCTTGATCTTACGACCGAAGAAGCTTTTACAGCTCTCACACGAGACCACTGTGTAGTGCAGACCGCTTGCCTTGTCGCCGCACACCAGGCACTTCTGCTTGGAGTAGTCCACCGACATTTTCTCAAACCTGGATAAAAGATAAAGAAAGAAAATAGGATAGGTTAATTAATCAGTCAATTAATAAGGAGGTAAAAGAAAGTTTGAAAGAAATGCAGACGTAAAATCGTGTTACAGAGTATGATAACGCTGAATTTGTAGACAAGCCACAATGGACAAGTGATTACCATCATCACAATACGTACTAAGAAAGACAGAAGCTTAATTTTGAATTCACACACATCCCATGGCAGATATGAAATAGCAAGATCTGGATACAGTACACTAACTTTTGATTGAAATCTTATTTCAATGCAACTAAATATTTCTCCTAATTCTCTACATTCTGTTCCATTTTATCCAAATGTTTAAACACAGTAACAGGAGTCAACAGAAAAAAATAAGATATGAGGGTAAAAGTCTTGGGACATAAACAACGCAGTTTTCATAAACACTATCCTATGATAATTGATGAAATCAAAGTAAATGGAGACATACGCTGTAGGGTGAATCAGTATCCTCTGCTGAGAATCAGAAGGGCTTTAACTCAACTCATTCTATATACCGGTAGTGTTAATGCCCTTTTGGCTCTATCTAAAGTAGATGACATATACCCAGACAGTGTAGGTTATGAACCCTTTACACTTCACAAACCGCTGACTAGGGGAGACAAAAATGATGTCCCACCAGACCATTCCTGCGTCCACAAATCTTTAGATGGGCATTTCGGCATTTCTATTTCATCAAATTAAAGCCCAATCTAGCTAATACTTGGTCAGGAAGTCCAGCTTCTAGCTCCCGCTACATTTGCTGTTTTAAAAGCTACATCAATACGTCTCCTTCCAAAATATGAGCCGTGGTGGGGGAGGAAAGAAAAGTAGAGCAATAAATTTCTTGTTAAGAGTGGATGTCGGCTGGTAAGTGCATACGTTAAGGCTATGGGTTTGACGAGACAACTGCATGATATGGAGATAACTAATGTGCGAGTCTTTTTCTGGATGCTTCTGTAGAGGCACTTTGCGAGCCTGAATTATGTCTTGAATGTTTTATCATGCATTAGCAGTATCATCACATCTTCCATTTGCAGCATATTTCCACACCTTCATACTCCAACTTTCCCCCCATAGAAAGCGCTCAAGAGCTTCATTACAAAACAATCAGAGGCACCTATCTGCCTTTCTGTCTCTTTTTTTTCTTCAAAATTTCACACTCTCTTAATCCAAAATGTTGGACTCTGACTGACCTCTTCATGTTCCTCCTCATCTTTTATATTTCACTTTCAATTTTCTCTCTCATCCTGTTCTTTTTATACATGCGTCACGGTACCAATGTTATAATCCATTCTTCCACTCTGATTTCCTTCTGTCATTCATTCTTTCCATCATCCCCCCTCACCCCCACTCCTCTTCCACCCTGGTGGTTCCCCCATCCCTTACTACCCCTCTCCCGCTCCTCATCCTCTTCTCGACACCCCCTCCCCTCCCCTTTTCCTCCCATCTATTACCCGTTTCCTGTGTGTGCCTGCATAATGCAACTGCAGTGATGATATCCAAATGTCATATTGACAAACGAATGATTCTTGCTTTGGTCAGGAACATACAAATGCAACCTTTCGCTTTTAACCGAAAACAGCTTCACATCTGCTTTGAACCGCTGCAGCAAATCGTGTATGGCGGACGGTCTTGTACGAGGGAGGAAGCTAACATATGTCTCTCACTCTTTTGGCTTGCATTCAACAGTGTATGACAGTTCATCACACCTACAAACGTTAGAAAGGACTACAGACATTTTTGTCTCGTCACATTTCATCTCATACACTGAAATCAGTTTTGATAAATGTTATATATTTGGAATTACCAAAGAATCTTTTGGATGGCAAGGTTCCAAATATCAACAGAAATTGTTTGGATCAAGTCTTGATTGTAAACTTAAATATAGACAGCACCTGGTCTTTTTCAGAATCAATAACTATTTATCATTACCTGATATGAAATCAACTTATTTCTTCAATGCAGTTGCCAAGTAACATATCAATATTTGGGCTTGTATTTGGTTAATGTTTTGTAAGACATAGACATGACATGGAATATATGATACGGGTGGTTTAAAATTTTCCTGGAAATAGTATGATGTCCATCAAGGATTATGTTTGCATTTCTAACAGGATCTGCAGGGTGGTATTAATTTTGTGTCAAATTCTGATCAAACCCAAGCGGATAAAATACATCTAGACTGTTGCTTTAGTACAATGTAGACATAACATCTCTGTATTGCACCTGCAATAATATGCCCGATCATGGACTTGCTAAGATGGAGAAGAAAAAGAGAGAGAAAAATCTGTTATTGTAGACTTTGGCACCTAATTGCGAAATACAATCAGGTCGAAAGGCCATTCATGGGCAGGGAGAAGTTGCTGCTACCAGTGTATGGTGTCTTTAAGAAGCAGTTGGCGAAGGAAAACAGAAGGGTGACAAAAACCAGGGGGTTGGGATTGGAAGAATGTGTGAGATTGAATGTTTATCAATGAAGATTTCCCAGCAATCCTTAATACACAAATGCACAATGTTGCTTACTCATACGAGCATGCACAATTAACAGACCTGTTTCTATCGGTATGAAAAAAGAAATGAGAAGAGCACAAAAAGCTAAGAAAAACATCCCTTTGCCCACAAAAATGGGTCCAATTCATCTGGTACTTTATGAACACATGAGATGCAGAACAGAGGTGTGAAAGGAGAGCTAACCACTTTTTAAAGTGCCAACTGGCAGTCAGAGAAAAAAAGAGAAGAGAGGAAAAGGGAAAAAGATAAGAGGGGGATTTTGTTGATATGGCCTACTGTGTCAAAACTGCAACAAAAGAGAGCCCATTTTACACATGGATGGATGAATAAACCGAGTTTTCTTTTCTTTCGAGGCGAGCGAGTTGCAGAGTACTATCGTCTGCCTCGGCTTGCATTGAGAGAAGGGCTAGCTACTCACACAAGTAGAGCATGCATAGTCACACTGTAAGAGAAAGAAACACTTGCAGACAAGCGCTTGCTTGCTTGCTTGCTACCCTGCATGGCATGCATGCCAGCCAGCCAGGCAATGTTATTCTCTGGTCACAGAAGTCATGGCACTTTATTCGCAGCAGATCAAGAAAGCGGAATCGAAGACATGATTCCACATGATAGATCCTCGATCTCTGTGAATATTTTGCTTCATTCTTGATGAGGTATTGACGTTCAGTCAATGTTTGATCATGTGGACTTTTGAAGAACAACATGCGAGGTTCAAGATCGAGCAGGAGGGGGGAATGGCAGCAGAAGAGGGGTGGGGATGTCAAGAGGGGGAAAGGGGGGGGGGGACGACGGATGATGTGATGAGGTAAGGTAGCAGTTTTCATAAAGGTGCAGGAATGAACATTGGGTACAAGGGGAAAGCAAAAGCAGGCAGCGAGCGCGGTAGGAGAATCAAAGATGGCAGCTGCCCAGTGGGGCACGACCGTAATTGTACGGTGACACGACGCCCCCTGCTGTTGAGACGATACTCACCGACACGGACACCCCCAAAACTCCGCTCACGGGGTTTATGCACTTTAAGGATATTCTAGCAAAGTAAATATGTATTTAGAGAAGAAAAATCACGCAGGAGCTATGCCCGTCATGCCCCCTCTGTGACAGAAAGAGAAAAGATTGTGTGAGACCACACCGGTCCGGGCGGGGAGAGAGAATCAAAACTTGAGATGTCAGAATGTCATCAAGTTTTTTTTTGGATGGTTATCAAACTGATGAAATATCTACAGGAGAAGGGTTGATTACATGCAGATGTTATTACTATTGATCAATTAGATGGTGCTTCACAGTCAGGGGTATACATTCATCATAGATAGAAAGGAAAAGAGGACAGATTGAAAGAGAAATGTCCCAGCGCTATGTAACCACTGTCACAACTAGCATTACATTGTTACACATGAAGATCTCTATCTATAATAGGCATAATGTATAAGAGACCTGTGAATATGTGATACATTGATGCTTTTCTTCATGACTAAAAAGAAAGAAAGAAAAAATGAAATATGGAGTAAAGTTAAAATCAAAGTAGCATTGAAAATAGTTTCACCAAAGATCCCTTTCATGCATACACACAAAAAAGGATCAATGTAGTCATTTATAATTATATGGAAAAGGGGAAAGAGAGACAGTAAAAATTTCCCACAATGATTAGAAGTTTGATTAAGAGTATGATCTGATGAAATTCCATTTCATAATTACACGGTCATAATAAGACGGAGATACATATCTTTGGCTTTACTTCTACACGTTTAAGCAGTCAACAATCAATCCGGGGAGTTAAATAGTCTGGTCAAACAACTTCACCCGACTTAACAAAACAAGGGGAGAAAAAGGGCACTTTGGAGTTCTCTGCACCCTATCAATACTGTCGTCATGGACACCTATTTAGAAGGGAAATAATATATTTAGGGGAGATTATTGTTTGTGAGTAACCTACTCGCAACAAAAGAAACTAGGTCTCCACTACTCAAGTGAAAGATGTGGAATGCCACGGAATTGAATAGATTAAAAAGAAGAGAAGGCAACGTCTATGCAGCTAGTTACTTATCAAAACATTACATATAATAAAATCAAATCCACCTCTTTAGGGGAAAGCTTGAGAGGTGAAAATTACAGAATGAAAAAGGAGAGCCCTCAAAATGAGGCAGGGGAAAAAGTAGCGGGGGAAGGTACAATGGATAGAAGGAAGGGAAAAAATATGCTACGGGGCATTTACAGCTTAGTAGGGCCAACTTTTTTTCTTCTGGGTTCTTTTGAAAGCGGTTGTGGGAGAGAGAGAGAGAACGGTAGGAGTAGAGAGGGAAAAGGGGTAGAGTATCTATGGAGGGAATTAAAAACTATAATACAATGACTTGTTATTGTTGTTTAGAAAAACATACTTTTATTCCAAGTTGCAACCCTGAGAGAGAAAGCAGGCTGTCAAAACAACAATCTGAATCAAGGGCTCAAAAGTGCAACACCTTTTCATTCTTCAACCCCCTCCCTACTCTCAAACAAGTGAGTGTTAAAGAAAAATGCTTTGCACCACTGCAAGGCAGAAGTGAAGTACAGTTTACCTTTAAAATGTTTTCCCCTTTGCTTCCATACTTACAATGCACACTATTTCAACATAAAGTCATCTACGATTCCCGCTTAAAGTTAACCTTTACTGGAATATAATTCTAAATCAGAATAACATATCTTTCTCTAAGGAATAATCTTTAATTTTTGAATGATTTCAACTGAATTGTGTACATGCAATCTTAGGTGTACCGGTAGGTGCTTTGTAAAACCATTCTTCAGGATCTGAAAACTTCTGTTATGCCAATTTAATCTGACAATGACAATTAATTCTTAATCTTCAACCTATACAAAACGTTTTGAGAAATATGGAGGAATCAATCACTTTGATAAAAAAATAAGTGCAATATCCTTATCATATATATACTGCTTTGTTTTCTTCTTTATTTACTTTGATCATATTTGTGCGATCAATAATCAAACAATGAATTTGAATGAAGGTAGGTATGCGTTTTTGTGCTGAATCAGAATCAAGAGAACTCATTACGCAAAATACAACAGGGATAAAAATTAGAAGAGGTGTACTTTTGTCAGGAGAATTTTAAAATTCATACCATGATGTAATTGCAATCATAAAGAAAATATTAGGGCCGTGATCTGGGGAATTAAAACAAATTAAGAGGAAGTCAGAACAATTTTCGGCATGAATTACATTCTGGTGACAAATAATACACTCTGCTGTCCACCAGGAAAACTCTACTTGTGTAATATGTTATAATACTACAAATTAGAGATTTTCAGCTCTATTAAAATTTGGTGCCGCTGACTAAAACATGAAGCCATCTCTTGGGGTTGCTCGAGTTGTCAAGCATTATAGCTCTCCTTCCTCTTAGTCCCATACGTAATTTATCACGTCACTTGAAAACAGAGGATTTAGAAGAAACAAATGTACTTTCCCTTGGAAATCATTAAATATTTTGCTTTCTCAATTTCTTTTTTTCTCTATATCACCTTCAATCGCAGGTTTACATAATTCATTTAAAGTTGATTAGACTTCAGTTCTCATTTGCTGTATTCTTCTTTTCTTATTCGATAAGCGCTGGTGCTAGGAGGAAGTTGGGGATTCCATATTGTACAGAGGGGATTATTTTAAATAAAAAATATGACAGCTAATAAAAATGGATCTCTCACAAGAGGGGTATATTTTGCTCCTAAAAATGCCTTACTCGAGGGGAAATGAGGCATAATATATAATTAAGTCCTAATTTGTTTACCCCTTCCATATTAATTTCTTACACCACTGATTTCTACCTAGCTCTGATCCATGGGGGAAAGTGGATCTACATTAGAATCGGGCATGACAGATTTCTTTGCTTTTTAACATTTCTGTTATTACCATTTATTATTATTATTATCATTGGTTTTTTCCGGGGGGGGGGGGGGGGGGGGTAGAGGGGTATCAACGAATAAGGAATCTTTCCCCAACCCCTTCGAATGAGCCTCTATCTTAATTCCTTACGATAATGGTACAGATTTCTCCTTTCTAGATAATCAAGAGCTGAAAAAAGTCCTCTCCAAAAATGCTTCCATTTCTCCCTCCGCAGCTCTCAGAGGCAAAAACAAGGATCTCATCTTTACAGCCAGCCGCCACAGACAAAGTGAGACTATGTCTATCCCTGTCCTCATTCAGGCGAGACATCTTCAGCCCACGGCTTGCATAATTGTTCCAATATTTCATAAAGTCCAACCCACTTACATAAATGAACCTCTGTTTCTAGCCACCGCGGTGGATTATTAAAGGCTGGATGACATCTGTAACCCTAATGCTCATCATTGCTATCGATCCGATGTGGCTTTATTGATTGGGTTCCAGTTATTTCAACCTGATTACATAACCCCAGAGATGGCGATACATAATTGGTCTAGAGAGGCTGAGTGGATAGTACTACATGCATGTATATGGGGCGTGTGGGTATAATATTTCATGGCCTTAGATTATAACCATGTCTGCTTTTTCCATTATAATGATTATGTAATCAGAGAGGGCTAATTTGCAACATAAACACGGTCTATCGATTGTGTATAAATAACACAAAACATTGCAGCACCAATCAAGGTAATGACTCCCTTTCTTTCCACTCTCAATTACAAAATAGATTGGTATTGTGTATCATTTAGAGTGCTGTCTCGGAGAGAGAGTTATTGAGTAACAAACGAGGCAAGAGAATATTTCACTATTCCATTGCATTATTAAGAAACATTATAAATAGTTAAGTTTGAAGAAGCAGATAGATTTTTTGCATAGATTCAAATAATATTGTCATTTATTCCACTCAAAAGTAAAATGGATATATTCAAGCTTCATCTTATAATATTCATTTGGGTTCAATGCACTTTGAATGTGTGGATACATATATAAGATCATGTGTCACATGGACCAATATCTTGTATGAGGGAACAGGATACCATATAGAATGACAAGGTACATCCTATGCATCTAACCCACTGTCCATTCCATGCAAAAAAACATTTATTTGATGATAGCATACATGTATACCTAAGACACTCCTGGAAATTTTCCCGCTAAATTTTTTTTTCTCCAATAAACCAATATCTGAAAGTCTATAACAAAATATTTAAAAAAGAGATTTTGTTCTTTTTTCTAGAATCCTAACAAATAAATGTGTGATTTGACAGATGCCAATAACTCCCAATAAATCTAAAATAGAAGATACAGCATAGCAAACAGATACTTTAATGAGCCCTATCTACTCGAGATGTGAAGCTACTTTGAATTATCTACTGTTGGCAGTGTTAAACGTCAATCAAACTTTGTTAAAAGTAGTTTATTTGTTCATCCCGAATTTGCATCTTTGTGGATCCTTGTACATGTTATGCAAATAGTAAATATTGCCATTATTTGTTCTGAAACTTTATTTATGAGATTTTGTATATTGTGTACTAGATGTTTCACCCCCTCATTCTCCCTCTTACACAAACACACGCTCTCTTTTTTTATTCTTTCTCTCCTATCCACTTTCTTCTCTCTTAATCTCCTTTAGTCTCTCTTACTTCACTTCTGTAAAAACTAAAAACATGAGGTAATATAAGAATATTGCCTCTTAAGGGAGGCAGGCTAAGTGTCCTTATCGCTTTCATGCTCAACTTGTTTATCGCACACCACAAGGAAAACGAAAGAAATGTCCTCCCAGACTTGAGCTTAGTTCAATGGTTTACACTGAAATATTATTACCTCTGCAGAGAGATGATGGAGATTAAAAGTATAAAAAAAGATGGAAGAATGTACTGAAGCTGAAAAGAATAAGGCAACAAACACCATTTCTTCCATCATCATGTAAGCCTGCATCAGCGGTCAAATGAGAGCTAGCTAGGCAAGAGGGGAAAACGGGCAAATTATGACGAAACTGGGGTCTTCTAAAAGCTTATCCACAGGGCAATTACATTAGATGATACCTTTTATGGAGATGCTATCGATGTTAGTCCATCATTTTATCAATCTGGAAATCTATATATTGGCAATTTCCTTTGGGCGTAACAAGTAAATTTCAACAGGCGAAGGCAGTGCTCCCTAAATCTACAGGCCTCCAGCCAAATTTGATTCATTAGATAGGAGCTGCCATGCACAATGCAGAGCCAAAGTGGGTCTGTGTACGGCTAGATGCAAGATAGGGGGTGGTGTTCGTGGGAGGAAGAATGCTGGAGCGCTTTTGATCTTTAACAAATGTTAGAAGAGCATGATTAAGATTAAGAAAGGTTTTGAGGAGGTGGGAAGAAAACAGTGAGAGAGAAGGGAATGTACAGAGAGAAGGGAGTCGACCACCAAACAATTATTGATCAAATAGCGAAATTGGGTCCATAGGAGGTAGCATCATAGCGGATCAAAATGTACATCAAAATATGGACATAAAGAAAGGGTAGATGGGAGCATTGACAAACAAACAGACAGACAGGCAGACAGATGGAGACATATAAACTATTAAACAAAACACTTTTTTTAAGACCAGCAGGAAACTGATCAATCAAAAAGTTTTTCAAGAGCACCATAAAACTTTTTTTCAAGCAAATCTTTATCCATTCTAAAAAAGAAAATGATCATAAAATCCCTATTTCATTGACTTTTATAATATGCCGGGGTCATGGTTGAAATGATCAGCTATTGAAAGGGAATGCCTTGTAATTGCTACACAAATGAACGTAGAGTCCTACAAAAGATACCAATGGCTAGTACTAGCACTAGCTAGTACATTTGAAGCAGATCTACAAATTGGGTATATCAGTCTCTCACTGATAATTCACTGGCTGGAAAATCAAGCAAGGAAAACACAAATTATAGTTGATATGAGAAATATACTTTGGTGGAGCATTTTATTTCCCTCAATATTCATTTAATTTCCCACTTTATATTATGTTCAGTTGATATTACATCCCTGGCTACATTTCATTAGGGAGATTATTTAATATAAAGGGAACAGACTTGGTAAAAGAAAAGAATGGAAAGAGAGAGGTAGAAAGGTACAAAGCTTTTTTTTCTTTCTAAATCAGTCTATAGAATCTTTACATCATAACTGGCAAGGTAAATACCACAAAAGTTCAGAACAACAATTTCTTTCATTCAAGGTTCCTTACATCAATTGACTTCAGTTGTTTTGTTTGTGAAATAGGAATTAAAACTCGAAAAATTACGTTTCACGCCGAGGTAAACTTCCCTCACTCGAGACTTAGCTTGAGGGGGACAAAAAATGAATGATTAGGTTTACGCAATTAGTATAAAAGCCATTAGCGCCATGCAGCATGTGTGATTTGGTATTCTCTTGCTGCGTGAATCCCACATGAGCTCCTTCATTGTGCAATCGCAGCCATCAATCTCAAAGATTCTCAACATGAGTCAAACCATGCGGATCAGACGCAAAAGACGGGCTCGGTCCTCATCCATAATTTGGGATGCTTGTCAGCGAGGTGGCGCAAAAATAACTCAGCAACGCGCCCCAAACGAGAGAACAAACAAGACGCGAGGGGGCAAGGGCAGACCATCGAGACCACAGCTCAAAAGGGAGGGCATTAGGCGCGGGTTTGCTGAGGTTGTTCTCCGCAGAGAGGTGGTTAAGAGTTGCCAAGCATGGATCATTAATTTACATCTAAAATGTCATTTCGCACCTCCAAATATTTCCTTATTTTCAGCTTTCCTTGTTTTTTCCCCATTTCTCCTGCCCCTTGCGGACTCTGACCACGTAATGGGGGAACGAGAAGAGGGGAGAGATCGGGGATGGGAAGAAGAGAATGGTTGCAGTACAATGCACTATTTTTTGCGTTGGGCAGTGGATGGCTGGACTTAGCCATCAATAATGAATGCTTTGAGTGCGTGCAAGGTGCCATCTACATCCCTTTCTTAACATATTGTCCTTAATCTTAGTTATATCCACCTATTAAAACTGTCTCTCCATCTTACTCTCCTCTTTCTTCATTCCCCTCCACTCTTTCTCTCCCTATTCCTGTTTGTAGCCATCTCTTTTGTCTTTTCTTTTTCTCATTTTCCCCTTTCCTTCACCCCCTCTCTCTCTGTCTCCTACTTTTCTTTCCTCATCTCTCTACCTCTAACTGCCCCTTCTCTCACTCTTTTACTCTCTTTATGGTATCTTAAGAGTTTTAAGTTGCTTTTCTCTTCCTCTTCTCCTCTCTCTTTCTTTCTCCCCCTCCCTCTCTCTCCCCTTCTTCTCTCTCTCACTTCTTCCCCTCCCTTTCCCTCTCTTTACCCCTCAGGTATCAGTGTCTTCGGGGTTGCGGTTGGTAGCATGGCAGGGCATACGTAACACGGCGGCGGGCGGGCGGGCAGCTAGCGATGGCCCTGTGACTCACTGGGCTGTACATAGAGCTTCTCCCGGACTAACGACCCGTGCCGCAATTTGCATGAATATAGCCCCCAGATGATACGCTAAAAAAAGACAGTAGTCAATGACGAATGTCACTTTCCCCTTTTCTCTGCCCCCTCCTCGTCTTTGCCCCACTACCCCTCTCATCATTCCCCAGGCTGAATGGGAAGGGTTTGACGGGAGAGTAACAAATTTGTTCCAAATCAAGCCTCAAAGACCTTTTCTTTGCAACCTTAAGTACCCTTTTTAAAGTTCAGTTCCAAGTAATTTCCTGGAGGAAAAAGATTTGCTCTTCTTTATTTTTTCCTCGTAGCAAACAAAACTTCTGCCATCTGTCTCCTATTACATATTTCAGATATACAGCTATGAATGCAAGTACTGCTATTTTCTTTTTAGTTGACCTTTCAAAATCAAAAGAAATCCTAGAGATTTTGTTTGAAAATGGAGTGTGTGAAGATACAGGTCAACCTTACATTGGTCTGTTCAAAGACAGAAGGCTGTCAAGTCATATTATTTAACGGTTAAAAACCTTCTGGCTCTCAACATATATTGTCTTTTCCACAGTAATTAACCTATGTATCGCTCGAATGGGTACATACAGTTAACAAATAAATTAGTCATACCCCTTGTAAATTTGATGTTTTTGTTTGTTTGTAACTTAAGAATGAAAGGTGGACTGGTTGAATCAGGGCCTATTTTGAATACTTAAGATGTAAGCTTTAATACATCCCATTAAATCAAGAAACATAAATTGGGACAAATCAATTTTTCATATACTTAAAAAATGACAAAACTTGGTAAGGGTATGAATATTTTAGTTGTTAACTGTACATACGGGAGCACATTTATCCATGTTATAATTACTTTTGTGGGCTGCTGCCATAGCAACCAAAATAAAGGTGGTGCTTTTTTATTATTAACCAGCCCAGTCAATAAATTTCATAGTGCAAAGGTATTGCTTTTAATCTAAGGATACCTGCTCAATACATCCACGTACAAACTAAGGCTCACTTCAAAAATGCATGTCTCCTTTGTTACAGCACACAAGCAGTGGGATATGCATGCATATTTAATTAGATTTGACATGATATGGATTGGGTATAGATCCACAGAGGAGCGTTTGAGGAGGAGCTCCTTCTCGGGTAAACTGGAATATTTTTTTTCCCTTCCTCCTCCCTCCATCGTCCGTCGATGTGGTCGTTGTCTTGCGCTTTTGCTTGCGATGATCCTGAGGCCTAGCGTAACATCCAGTCATACCCCCAGGGTACATTCTCATACTTGACTGCACACGTCTATGGATGCTGCATTGTTGCTTCTCCCACCATGCATATGCTTTCTTTCTCATTTCATCTCTCCTCTCTTCCAGTCCTCTCTCTCTCCCTCTCTCTCTCTCCCTCTTTCTCTCTATCTCCACCTCTCTCTCTCTCTCTCTCTCTCCTTCCCTGAGTATGTATACATCTCTGATTCTTTCTGTCATTGCTCTCAACCAACTTCCCTACACCTCCTCGTATTCAAACCAATGTTTCTCCTCAGGTCCTTATGTTTTTCCTTTTTGTTTCCATATGCACCTCTTGAAGAATTTTCCTGCTTATTGTTTTTAGCTCTACGTATGTTTTACCACATTCTTCTGTCTTGTTCGCTTCTTAATTTCATCAAAGGTTCTTTGCCCTACTCGCCATTCACAACCCTGGCTAGTCTCTGAATCTAATAAGATTAAATGACTTTCTGTTGTCGGGTATTTACCTAAAATGGGTCATCATGCATCAGCTATCTCTTCTCTGATTATGTTTGTATTAAATTTCATAATCATATCATCACTCATGTCTCCTTGTACTTTTGTTTTACCTATTTCTTGAATCACTATTCTTTTCGCTTTCTTATAGTACATTACTTCTACACAACATCATTCAGCGGTAAGGCTTCCGTGGTTCTTGCCTCTGTGCTCTTGCCTAAACAATGTTAGCTACTTTACTACATCTTCCCCTCTTACATATCTCAATATGAACATTCTGGGGACTTCTGGATGAAAAACAAATAATTACACAGATCTGTGGGAGACAACTGAAGCCGAGAACTGTGGCTGAGAATTGGTATGACTTATTTCCCACCATCGCCCGGGTGTCTCTGTGCCTGGGATCACCACACTTTGCAGAGCGCCGGATGCCAGGCTGAAATGTGCTGCACTCGAAACATGTAACACAATCCCTGACCCAATCATCTCATAGCCTTCAACCACTTTAAGAAATCAGTTTTACACCATCACAGTACACTCCTACAAGCAGAATTGGCCTTGAGATCTCCTAAAAACACTTTCAAAGACCATTCTGAAATGAAGACCGGAGACGGGCAGAAATATGGAGGGAAAAAAATGAAACTAAGGAGAGGACAGACAGGTACATTGAAAAAACCAACAGAGTGCATTTAATTTTCTTAGCTGTATGTTGAACTCCTCAACTCCATCAGTACAGAAAATGGAAGAGAGGGGAAAAAATCATCTGAAAATGTTTGGCAGAATTGCATTAGTGACTGGTCTCTGCCTGGGGAAGGGCAAAACCGCTGTTCCAGTGCACGCAATGTCAAAATATTATTCGTGTAGGGTGGCGATTAAAAAATGAGCGTAACCCCGAGGACAGAACGCACATGGATTGGAGGGAGACCAGGAAATTAGGGCTCAAGATGGCGTGACGAAGGGGAATTAAAAGCAACAAGCGCCCCTTATGGTAACACCCCCTCACGACAAACAACAAGGTGCCATTCATCTTGGCCCTAGTGACCCCTGGAGGTAGCCCCTAGAAGGGCGTCCTAGATGAAAAAACACAAACCTCGTTCCTCGCGCTCGCGAACCCCTTATTTAATGACAAGACGCTTTGATTTCTTTGATGCAAGATGGAAAAATAACGAAGGCTGAGTGAATCGAAGGCACTGCCTGGAAGGGGCACAGGTTGGGTTACATTGTTTCATTTCCTCTACCCCTCTATTATTCTCCATCTTGTCCCGTCTTAAGCTGTTTTCATTCTGGAATGTTCCTGAAAGAACACGAAGCAATTCAAGAGAATGGGAGAGAAAGAACAAGATGGATGTTTCAAGTCAAGATTTAACACTGGTCTAATCAAAGCAAAGCAGCCATGAGAAGAAATAGGTTAAGGTGGGGGGGGGGGGTGCTGCTCCTGCTACAAGCATTTCCTGCTACAAGACATCTGCAGATAAGCTTCTCTCAAGAAATGATATCATACTTTGGCCCAATAAGATTGGTATAAATATCATACAGGACATTTCCTACAGTAACTTCCTTTCTCTCTTCAAGGCAAGGCTAGAACATTTCATCACTGCATGGTAAATAAAAAAGCAGACCAAGTTCAATAAACTCCATACTGACAGCTGGCGTTGGACTAGAACACAGCTTGTCCTTTTGAACCTGGTTTCCGGAAAACAGACAACCATTGAAGCAATTACGTCTTTATTTATTTATTCACAACCCACTCACAAATTATATTTATATGGCACATGTCTAGTGTATCAAGACATGAACTAGATCAATGGACTTTGATACCTGCATTAACAAAGGGTGTTATCAGAAAAATAATAAGATCTGTCAAGCTCATTTAAACAAAATTTGTTATTAATCACTTCAAAAGAAAAATCAGAACGATCAATGAAGTTTGTGCATTACTGTTTAACCATTCTCACTTCCAATGCTGTACACCAGAGAATAAGAAGCCCCCTCCTGCTTGTTTATTCATTATGGTTTATTTCAACTTTGACTGTTTATGTTTGTATTGGTTCTGTTTGGAGGGGGGTATGTCATTACACCCCCATCTCTGCATCACGCCCCTGGTATTAAATGACACCTCAATGATCAGAGAAGGGGCGATACGGGTGCATTAATGCTATGCCAAGAATCCCACCAGTGCCACATGGACTGAACCAACATTTTCAATACCTCCCATATTACAACGGCTCTAATACAATGCATGCCGCATTTCTGTAAAGACTGTTCTAAAGTACTCCCTGATCATACAAAAGGTCTTTGATCCTCTGGGGCATTTCTCAAAACCTGGCGTGGTTGGTTGGGTTGGGACCGGGGTAAAAATAAAACAAGTTGTTTTTCTGGCTCCTTGATGTTGGATGGAAGGAAATGGGGGTGATGGATGGGACCCCATCAGTCTGGCCAACAGACAAACATAACTCATCCCCTTTTCCGTATCAAATCATTCAGTCTTTGGGCTTGTTGTGCTAGGAGGGAGGGGGGTGAATGGAATGGAGGGGATGGAGGGGCCGGTGGGGGGTAAAGAATGATCAGTCTTTTATCCATGACCCCCCCCCCCCCCCACCCCTACTAACATAGTAAAATAGTGATTTCCTAATGACACATCACATTAAGTTCTACTATTGGGATGTTTCCTGCATCGCTGATGACAATGGTAGTGGTCAATCCTAATGGTAAACAAGTTTGAGAGAATACCTTTTCTTCATTCATTGGATTTAACCAAAAACATCAAGCAAAGTGCATTACCAATGCAGTTGAATGAGCAGTAAGTGAATTACATTTTTTTTCACACCAAGTATGTTTGTTCAAAAATTCACAATAACAGTTTCCTTGTTGTCCAGAATCATTGCTGCTATCATGAAATATAAATGCCATTTCATAATTTTATGCTAATATTGCCACTTCATTCCCTTTCATTCCATTAAAGCTGTCAGTATTAAACTCTGATGATTACATTAATATTTCTCAAATCTCAAGGGGGTAAGCCCAACTAGTTGTTTGACCTAAATTTCCGGGAGTTGGGCAAACACCTTACAGAACACCCTGACAAAAATAAAATAAATGTTTCTGGCTGCCTGTCTGGGAAGCATGGCGGGAGAAAGACAGACACATGTCCATACAACCCAGTTTTTGATACGAGACGAAACGACAAGACAAATACGCAGGACACGTATTCATCACACAGATCAAACCCCAGATGGTTTGCGAGACAAAAAACGCCGAGCATAAATGTCCCGGCCGCAGATTTGTGCATATTTCACAAGACAGACGTGACATTGACTAATATTTGCGAGAAGGGGGATCGGCGCCTGCCCCGTTCATAGACTCGATGCTTCGCTTTCATTTCTTTTCTTCATTGGACTGCTTAGCACGACAAACAGACAAACAGTGGTGAGAGGAAACTACAGAGGACAGGGTTTTTAGATAATTCTGAAAGTGAGAGGTGTGCTTGGAGGAAGGAGAAAGATATACTAAGTACTAACAAAATATGTTTAGTATCACAGATATCCTCTACTGAGAACTAGAAGGGTGTTAACTCTTATGTCAAGTCCTAGGAGAACATCTTTCTGGCTCTCAGTGGATCAATACAATACATGAGAAGAGGTGTGATATGCTCTCATTTCTATCCTAAATTTCTCATGTCTTTTTAGAGCTTGGTAAATGTTTGTCCTCCTCCGTTTCACAGCTGCTTGCGGTTAATAGGGTCTCTCGTATATGTGTCAGTGTCAACAGGGTGACAGAAGGCCTTTCCAATGTATTTGCCATCTTACATACATTCAGAACTCTGCGGTTTTTTAACCTAGATAATGAACATACTTCTTAAAGGTGTTATGATGGACTTATTAATTTTTTAGTTTTCCCCATCTCCCTGCCAATCATTTTTTGATCTCTTATCAATTTAATCTGATCAGTTCACATCTTTCATTAATCATTTGTATACTGTTTAAACATAGCCTGCAGTGTATATGTAATTTAATTTTGAGTCTTGCCTTTAATGGGCCTAAATTTGAGATAACTGTAACAGTCGTTGAAATGCGAGCATTGATCTCATTTCTCCCATCCACAGGGCTCCTGCCAAGCCCCCCTGGGCCCCCTTCTCGTTTTCCTTAACCCCGATCCAAACAACTGGATACCGGCCCTGAAAACGAGATAGGTAACCTATAGCTCCCTACACCTGTAGTCCGATCCTGGAGGCACAACACTATTATGACGGTCCACCGTTGGTATCAGTGGAGAAGGGATACCAGTCTCTGATTTAAAGAGAGTGGTGCCTTGTTACCAGACATTCCTTCACCTGTGTCCTAGATGGCAGGGATGGACACTTGGCATGCCTGACGGGGATGTAAAAGTGATACCACTTTCAGGTGCGAGCCACTGGTTACCACTTACGTCACACACTCCAAGCAGCAATCCTAGAGGCTGCATTAGACACGAAGTTGTCTCTTGAGATGTGAACGTGACACCAGTCTTTAGTTTGGGGTGTGCTAATCAATAACATCTTATCCCTCATGCCAGTGGCAAGCAGGGACAGAAATTCAAGAAACTCAATGCAATCCTGAAAACAGAGTTTCTTGGTCTATCATTGTATGGACAAGAAAGCAACAGCATTTGATCTAGATGACCTCATAAATTCATTTGTGTATTTTTAGTCACGGTTGTGCATATGTACACCATATGGCAGTCCCGGTTTCTACCAAAAATACCAAGCAAAGATTCTTTGGTAAGCTAATAATTCCCCCAAAAGATCATTTGCCTTTCATGGTTGCACTATAGAATACCTGGTGACAGCTTGAGGTGGTAAGGTAGGGATGCAGAAGGCACAAGGCAGTCTTCCATGGGATGGGGGACGGGAGGGGGGGGGGGGGGGGGATGGGATTACCCCTAGATCAGGATATGGAAGTTCCTTACTCATTAATTTATCCACTGTGTCATCACTTTATTGCTCTAGGTGAAATTTTAATTAAAAAACATTAATCACCAAGAAAACAGAATGTGCACTTACTCACTTCCTAACTTGTTTGTCTTAATTGTTATTAGTCACCAGCAGGCGAAGGGGAAGAGTCAGGAAACACATCGATTGGGCAAGATCAAAGGAGATGCACCAGGGTGGAAAAATCTGAGTTGCCGATGATTATTATTCTAATGACTGATACCCATCATAATGAGTATTGTAGAACATCACAGGGTAGCCGAGTTATAATGTACCTCCATCTGTTCTACATTGGGAAGGGGGTAGGCTTCCGAAGACATCAGCAGCAAAGGACACTAGGATTGATTTCCAGGTGTCCTGTCGCTGCTGGTGTCCCAAAAATGTGTCGCATGCAAAACAGCCCCGTCACCTTAGCTGTAAGAAAACAGCACCTTGATCCCCTTCCACCCCCCTCCCCGCGAAAGAACCTTCCCCTTCTCCACTAGCAGATATATCATGGGTATTACGTGACCTGCTCGCAAAACAAGATGTTCACATGCACAATTGAATGTCTTGTAGAACAGGATTTCGATTTCTCATTCATATCCACCAAATAGGCAGCAGCCCTTATACACAGTTAATTGTACTCTAAACTCCTTATCAAATCAAATCTTCATCAAAGAAATGATAAGAAAAAATATTGCATAATAGTTAGTACTATAGTGTCATCTTGTGATGATGTGAACTTAGTGTGAAAGGACCATTCTGAAGGCTTTACACAACACACTGTATATTTTAGCTCCAAATGAACCCAGCAACTTGTGGTACGAAGTGATAAGTGTGAATGCAGCAGTGCTCTGAGTGCACCATACACAAGAAAAAAACTGGAGACATTCTGCCAAGAAACATAATCTGAAGTGCATCGATCCAGTCAGTGGCAGATGTGAACATAGCAATGCCTCGGATGTAACAGACACTCTGGCTAAAAACAGGGCCTCCATAAAGGATCTACACAGACCCCCAGATGCATCCCAGATGCGTGCCAACCGGCGAAGAAAAAAAACTAAATCATAAAACTTTCATAAGTTGAAAAATATGGCGTGCACCGAGAGAGATGTGTAAAGGTTGTAAGGTGGGGTCCCCAGCTCTATGGTAGATAAGAAACCAAGCAAGAAAACAAACTGAAACTGGGGAATGTGAGGGGTTTAGAAATCAGGCTATTGTTTTGTGCCAACAGATGGAACTAATTTCAGCTCAAGTCAACCAAGTCAAAGCAATCATCTTTAAATTGATCTTTTGACGTGCCGTTACTGTCCCTTTTTGCTCCTATCATGTTGAGGGTGTTTGATTTCAAGGCCATGTCTCTTTTGGGGATAAAAACATTTGCCGTTTGTACCCTCCCTCCCCGTGCCGACAAAGGAGGGACATGGTCGGTTTGGGTGCGCATCATTAGGCGTGAATCTGAGAAGAGGCATAGCTATAGAGGATTAATGGACTATGATTACAACCAAAATGTTCTCAAGATTTTGAGTGGTTTCTTCGCTCTTGATTGAATACTTAGCCTAAACTTTTTTTAAAGATCAAGGACGTACATTGTACTATTTGTCACTGACCAGAAGGAAGGCGGCTAAATATAACACTTTCTTGATCCGACTGATTGAACTTAAGTTTCATAAGTGACACGTTTCACATTCAATTAAAATTGTAGGCATGAAAGGAACATCTTTAAAGATATCTAATCAATGAACCAATCATACTAACCCCAAAGAAAACAATCACTGTTTATTTAGTGTTTTACAGCCTTGTATATAGCTACACAAGTCTTCGAAATTATGACCAAATAAATGTTGTTTTCTTTTCTTTAATTTATTCCAAAGAAATAGGTCTTTAAATTATCCTGTATTTATAATAGAATTGCAATTTTATGATCAACCTTGAGAAGTCACTGGAAATGCATTGTATCATTCAAAAGAAGATAAATCTTTGCTTTGGTGACGTCTCCCTTTTGTCAAGTGCATGCTATCAAAGAATAAAGTGCAACATAAATCTAAAATAATTATTCTTTCCTAAACAAAGAGAGAGAAATAAACAGACCCAGTTCAATCATTTTTCTTCTTCTGCTTTCAGTATTTCTAAATCAACATGATGGGGTCTCCAAAGATATCATTTAATTATATCGGTCGCATGTGCCCCCTTTTTTCTCTCACCCTTTCTGCCGAACTAGACACTTTTAATCACAGACTGACAAAAATGAGACAAATTTTCAAAGAGTTAATATCTTGGCGAACACCTTTAGGCAAGAGACATTGTGATAGCACGCCATGCTCCTCAAAATAACCCAACACCATCAATCACTAAACATGGCTTCATTTATTTTTCCATTTCATCGTCAATTCACTGCCCCATTCCCTCCTGTGCAGTGCTCTCAATAGGTATTGTTATTAATCTAAGAGCCACACAACAAATATATATCTCTCTCCTTCTCCAATAAACACACACATATCGAAGAAAGGAGAAGAGTAAAAAGAAGATATATGCCCGGAACAGTTTAATGTACTTTAAGTAAGAAGTGGCCGGGAGTCGCGGTGTACTTTTCATTTGGTTGGATGGTCTGTGTGTGAGAGAGAGGAGCAGGAAGAAAGAGAGAGAGAGGGGGAGAGGAAGAGAGAGTTGGGGAATGACGTGAAAGGATATGGACATAGTTTGTGAATCTGCCAAGCATAAATGTGTGTGCTACGTCTATTGACTCGGTTTCCGAACAAAGAGCGCTCGCATGCATTGATGGACACTCGGGGGAATACTCCACGTTTCACCCTCCTGCCTCTCCCCCCATCCCATATTCATAAATTTGGGGCATGTCGTCATACGTTAGTTTATCCTTTTCCCTTCCTCGCTTCCTTCCTTTCTCTCTCTCTCTCTCTCTCTCTCCTTGTAATTGTGTCTATATACTCTACCGATTCTTCTTGTTATCCTCACCCTAATTCATCTTAATAATCAAACTTGGAGTCCGGCTTCATACCCATGTCTTGCCTGTGACAATAGTCTAATGTGCCAATCAACCTACTTCGTCAAATTTTGTTTCCCCCTTAGGACCACTACAGCCCACACAAAATGGGCTCACACCCCTTCCTTAAAATAACCCAACTTTTTCTACTCTAAATGCTTGTACTTGTTTTTCTCTTAAACAAATTCTTTCTCATATACAATATGGGAGGTAAACACAAGCCCTTCTCTCAAATTTTTTGTTTCTTTTTATCAGAACGAAAACCCATACCACAACTATTTTACTTTATTATTATCATAAAAAATAGTCATGTTGATAATGAATGAATATATATGTAACTGCTTTGTTCAGCTCATTCATCATTGAACCTTTTTTAGCTTCAAATTTTAAATCAAAACTTGAATTAATAAATCTCTTCCCCATATGTTTATTGAATCATAGCACATCACCTAAAGCATGCAAGGAATTGTTTCACTTTGGAAGTTTTTGGTTTTTACTTCAGTGAACCCAAGAATCTTATTCTGCCTGATGCAACAGAAGCTACTGGAAAAGAAGCTGGAGGAAACAGAGCAAAGAGACAAGTAGCAGTTTAGAGGAGGCCCAAATAGACTCTGTCGTGGATAAGCCTGTCTGGATTACCAAGACAAACTCTCCCGCTTATCACACAGCCTACAGTGCCCCCACAAAGCCCTTCAAAAAGAAGAAGGGATTCCAAACCCATCGGTATTGCACCGGGGTGGCAGCATCGGGGTAACCCAAAACCCTCCTCCGCCTCCATAAAACCGGGTCACGCATCTCCTTACGCCGGGGTCAGCTGAAATCCGCTATGAGCCGCGCCGGGGTCAAACGAATACCATCGAATACCATCACAGTGGAACCAGAGCCGACCCCACCCGGAGTGCAACCGAAACGTGATCGAGAGAGGAGGGAAAAACTTTGAGGGATGCAAGTTGGGTTGATGTAAAGAGAAAGAGAGGAGTCGTGACTGGGCGAGGGGCAGACTGTTTGCCCAAGACGGCCGGCCCGGTGTGTGTTTTGTGGTGTCATTTAGGGAGTCTTGATTCCTGTGATTCCAAATAAATGCTTGGGCCGGCTCAGGGCTTTGTAAAGACAAACCACACGCAAAACATAATATTTGGTATTCACACTGAGTAAGGTACACAGGACACTCCCTTTTTTACAACCAACTATTGTCAAGATCAGTCAATGCTTGTAAGAATGCAGGTTTATTTCCTTCTCACAGTGCACATGACTTGACTTGATAAATGGAAAACTTAAAAAGAGAGATGAACATGAAATCAAAGTGAAATACTGTGTGTTTCACCATGTAGTTCTATTCAACCAATGGTATAAATTACATTCTATTAAATTCAAAATACAATGTAACTGATGTCTTGCATCTTTTTCTTTCTCTGTAGTGTAACACAGAGAAAGTTTAATACTTATTAACTACATGAGGAAATGTGGTTTACATGTTAAGTATATCATGAGTAGATGTTGAATGAGCAAATAATCGTGGTTACAAAGTCAATAGCAATAAAGTTTAATATTCTAATTTGCATAACTGTACCAAGATATAGTTGGTCATTTCAAACAAAAGCTGCTGTATCTTTTAAATGACTTTGTCTTAAGATGAGTGACATAGTGTATTTAAGAAAAGAGTCCAATCTTCCACCACTCTTATGTTGAGTTCATGACCCTGAGACTAACTATGACACCACTGACCTGCAGCCATCTACCCCCTGATGTGGGTAGGGGTGCATACCAGTCATTTGAAGGGAACAGGAGAGGGGAAAATAACCATCAACAAAAACATCAGACTGACTGCAGAAAAATATGAAAAATAAGACTGGCCGAGATGATTTTGGAGTAAGAGTAGACCCGGAGGGCCCTTGGTCCGTGCTGGCTTTCTGGAATTCCAATTAATTTGGTTGGA
Source organism: Strongylocentrotus droebachiensis (assembly GCA_035222895.1). NCBI lineage: Eukaryota > Metazoa > Echinodermata > Echinoidea > Camarodonta > Strongylocentrotidae > Strongylocentrotus > Strongylocentrotus droebachiensis. The sequence continues at coordinate 137,875 of JAVYIG010001523.1, read as the reverse complement.
CCAATCAAAGGCAGTCACTTCATATACCGCCAGTCATTATGGTCTACTTGTCTTTATAAAAAAAAATATGATAAAACGTAGTTAAAGCTTGTGCTTTAAAGTTCTCCAGTTAGAGAATTTAATTGACCTTGGAGTCCAAATAACTTACTGTTCAAGGTAAGTTTCTACTGATAGTCTTAAGAATTTGGACATGCTTACATCACGGCTGTTTTCTGGCATTGCCAATGCCTTTTGGTACTAGAGATCTGTGGTTGACTGAAGGGTCATAGATTGAATGAAAGATTCCGCGCTACACCCTCTCGCATTTCTTTGAGGTTCTAAAACCACATCCAGAGAGAGTATTTAAAACCATCATTTATTCAACATGATTCCTCCTGATGCGGCATTCCTGCATGGCCCATAGTTTTCCTTTTGGGAAATCCAAATCTAGGAACAACATACCCGCAAGATATATAGCAGGCAGTCTTCCAAGACTAGCTCCGAGGATGCATCTGGCTGTGACCTCCATGACCCGGCCATCTTGGAAAATAACATTCCCTTCTTTCGTTTTGCGAGAGCTGCCAGTCACTCAAAGCCAGTCTGGCTTGCTTGCTTGCCTGCTAAGCTTGCCTTGCTACTTACATACAGATCTTTGCTTGGCCTGACATCACGGCTCAGCATATGCACACTGATTTTATTAAAGGGGAGTGACTACAAATGCCAAGAACATTTTTCATGAATATATCTCATGAGGGAATTTAAGATGGTGGCTATAATCTCAATATGACATCAGTCTAACTGCTTTATACACTCTCCTCACCAATCTCTTTCATTTCATCTCCTTCTCTACTTCATATTGAATAGAAAATGTGCATGTACTTCTGTTCCCCAAACTATTAATATCTTCATAATAAGGCGTATGTAAATATATATTTTTGTCATCATATGATAGTAGATAATGTTGAATCTCCCTAGAAATTCTCAAATCAGAATTACTCAAATCAGCATAACCCAAACTGGCACAATGGAAGGAATGACACTCAGGATCTATCCAAGGGATGGGCCATAGAAAATATCATAATCACTGTGCCAAAGAGAAATAGATTCATTCTGCTTTAATAATTTTCACTAGATGACAGTGTACTATTGATCAGTTATCGGACACAGTCTTTAAACCTACACCTCTTAGAACTCAAGCCGTGCGACAATTGCACACCAACCAGGATGGAACGTAATGACATGGGGATAAAGCTTGTTGCATAGCTAGCATGGTCTGGTGTGGCACAGAGCATACCGTCCCGCTCTCGGTCGGCATCTCTGCTTGGCTCTAATTGAAGTCTTCCAAGCAGACGGGGTGAGAGTATCCAAACCTGTAGGATTACCTCCTTCAGACAAACCAGGCAACTAAGCAGGAATCTAATTCCTCACAATGTATCACCCTGCCGGTCCCTTGCTGATCGCAATTGAAGGCGTAATGGTCGCAAACGGCGGGCGCGCAGGGATTGTAATTGTTATCTCAGTTGTGCCCTCTTAAGCTCATCTTATTTGTGCTCAAATGCTGCGGAATAATTTACCTCTTGAGTATATTATAAGTCTGACTCACGCAAAGCAGGCAATTCTTTTACAGTCGAATTCCCTCTGTTTTAAAAGTCAAATTCTATTCAGATCTCATTATCATTTTCCTTTTGGTCTCCCTTTTCACAGAACTAATAGAAACAGAATTTCATCTTTTATCATGTTTGCACTTTGTGGTATACAAAACTGCCATATCTTCTTTAAATACTTACAATTTCTTTACACTTTGTAGTCATATATCGATTGATGTGACTACTGAAAGTCAAATAAACACTAAATGCATATATATACTTTCAAAAACAACACCTGTACCCTAAACATAACAAGCTAGTAAACTCGAGATGACGGGATTGTTTTTTCCAATTTTTGCTTGGAAAGATGAAGCAGCGAGCATGAATGCACTGCAAATAGTCTGCAGCGAGACGTGCCTCCTACCCTTACGCATCTATTTGCTTGCGAGGGTGTGGAAATTCCCACCATTTTGTCTTCAGCTGACGGCCTGACACCTACCCATTAAAGTGACCACGTTCTTGGACAATAGCAGACAGCGTTAAACACCTTTTTCATTACGCTTCCCTCTCTCTATATCTCCCCCTCCCTCTCTCTTCTTCTACGTAGGTTTTTCCCTAAGCACCTTGCATGCAACAAACAATTCATGATCTCTGTTTGCTCACGTCAAGTCCTAATATTTCTCAACCTCACATTACATTTGAGTCAACTCCTTTCATGGCTAAAGTGGAAATTGTATTAGTAAATTGTTTTGCTAATTTGCATTCTACATTTTCAATGTGGAAATAACGCCTATTAATAACATATTAAGTTATCAACACTTGAAATGTACACATTGGTTTCAACAAGATATAAACATTAATAAAGACGAACTTACATGTAAATAGCCTGTTATTTAAAAAAAATGCCTTTATTATTGGATACTGGATAGGGTTGTTTAAAGATAAACTTGAGTACTGGTAAAAAAAAAAAAAACATTTCTCACAGAATCAAACGAAACTTACACTGAATGTTCAAGATTACAAATAAATGACATGTGCCAAACAATTTTGGAAGAAAATGTATACTGGCTGAGTAATGAGCATAGAAAGACAAGGAATCAAGGTAGTACCAACCCCGACACCATGCGTGTTGTCCCATACATAGCTTTCTGTGTATGTGCTTGTTACTTTACCAAGACTCGGTCAAATTTATTATGATTTTGATGACTCCAGAACCTTGCAGTGCACACCAATACTTACATGCTACATGATCAACTGTTTCTGATCCTTTCCACACCTTTTCTTTCACAATGCAATCGCATTACCAGTACTAAAGTTTATCTTTAATATCCTTTGATAAAAGGGAACAATATCCCTTAAATGGCTAATTGATTGTTCTCAGTGTTCCCACCCTGCACCAGCCTCTGTGTTTGTGGAAGCTATTGAATGTGCCAAAAATAAATGTATTTCTGTATCTGCAACATTTCACAGATTTACATGACGACTGTTGCTACCCTTCTCTTCCTGTTTACTGAAGAGGATTAGACTTGTGAAACACTAGACCACTTAAAGCCCATCTACTGTAATTGCAAGCATGCAAATGAGATAAATCTTTTTTGTCAGAATGGGCTAAAATTAAAGCGATGTATGAAATAGAAGGAATGTCAATATGTTTGCAAATCTTTTTATATTCTTATGATCATGTTTTTCATGATTTCCTGGAATTTTCCGTTTATAGAATAAATCACATCACAGGATGACTATAAGATATTTTCTCCTAAAATGCAATTCATTGCTTTAACGAAAGAAGAGAGAGAGAGAGAGAGAGATGGCATGACGCTAGGTTTCTAAGAAGAGATTTTAACTCCAGATATCAAATGAAAGTAATACCAGCACATTAATCCAAGAGTCTATGTGCAGTTGTGACAGAGCACTTCATAACGGCTATAAGAGCCTCTGATTTAGTATGAGTGTGGCGGAATGAAATTTGTTAACCATCATCATCAACATCCTTTGCTTTACTGGTATGATAAAGATTTCAGACTCTTTGTTAATATTTCTTTAATGGAAATCAATTTCCAATACCACAATGTGTGTTATCTGAGTCAAACTTACAGCTACGCTTTTAACACCAATGCATAACGAGCAAAAAACAAATCATATATTCCAATCGATATTTTTAAAAAATGAAATTATTTTGTTTAATTTTTTTTTTTTTTTTTTTGGGGTGGTCTCTACTTTGCCTAAACATACATCATTCTCTGCAAAGTTGGTGAATAAATTAAGAGTCCCCCAAACTGCATGCAGAAAATGCGGGTAGGGTCACAAACAGACAAGACAGTCCTACCTGGGCTAGCTGAATGGCATGCACACCAGTCACTGGACCTCCGAGCATCACCCCCTTGATGCCATCTGACAGGCCATCCCATCCCCCTCTATTTGGAGGACGTAATACTGTCTTAGAGCGCAAGCAACAAGCTTGGTGGAAGACCGACCTGCCTAACCAATCAAGCCTCGTTACGTGGCCAGGCGATAGAGATAGCAGCGGCGGGTGTTGGGTAACGGGTCGTGGGGCGGCTGTACTATGTGGGTAGGCCCAACGACGTCTTGGATTGCGATGCAAGCGCAGGCAGGCTCTGCATGTGTAGCACTAGCGGCAGAGATGCCCATGCATTGTGTTATCTACTATTAAAATTGCATGATAACGTTACTTGGACTACTAACTGTCCTAGTATTCATTGACCCTGTTGGTACCAGAGATAGAGAACCATTTAGTAAGAATCAAATCCACAAAAAAGGGTTGTATTGGTGACTGGGTCTTGGCGTTTGTAAGGGTGCTACAATACTAATTAAGCCACCTAGAAAATGTTTTTAACATTTAAGTTTTACATTTGCCATGGCAGTTTGCAAAAGAGGATAAAAGCACCTATAGTCCGGCAGCCATCACGATATACCTTGTTTTAGGGTCTATAGTTTTTTTTTTTTTTAATTATAGTTCCTTAGACCATCAATTTGAAGAATCCGATTGCTGACACTCTGTCAGCCTTGAGCAATTTGAGATATGTGACGTCACACAAAATGGCCGCCAAAATACCCTTTTTACCAAAATTAATGATAAAAAAATTGTTTACAGTATTTTGCTACATTAAATGTCAGTCAAATATCTTGATTTTTTTCTAGGATCATCACTAAATAAAAATTGACGATGTTGTATGATAAAAAATGGCATGTAAATTTGCATAATTCAGATTGGCGCCCTCTATAGACACGTTAACTTGCAAATTTTAAATGATGGCCAAATGCCAATTTCTAACATGAAATTAACATTTTTTATAAGTCAGACGCACTGAATACAATTAGTAAAAATTGTGAACCACATTGTGGTGTGATTTTTTTGTTATTTTGTACTTTAAAGGTAAAGATCAGTTTTGGAAACCCCCCCCCCCCCCCTCTCAAAAAATGAAATCGAAGCTCTTATCACCAATCATGTGAAAGAATATGTTTTGACTAATACGTGATGAAACAAATTTTGCCGAGAAACCGCCTACTAATTGATATATTTGGTAAATTATTATATCTATTTAGACCTGATAGATATCGCGCACGTGTCGCGTAGTCCCATATACATCCTTCTGTGTACAGTGCTTGTAACTTTACCAAGACTGGGCCAAATTTCTAATCGTTTTTATGATTCCAGAACCTTGCAGTACACAACAATACTTATAAGCTAGATGATCAACCTTTTCTGATCGATTCCACAACGTTTCTTTCACAATGCAATCGCATGACCATAACTGGTCTTTATCTTTAATACTTGAAGAAAACAAGCTAGAATTTCATGCTCTCTGTCCCATAGATATGAGGTACCATATGGTTATAAATGCCCGTTTTCAGTGACAGCATTCCGAAATTTGATTAGTATTTTGAGGTAATACATTCTTTTATATGAACCTATCATGAAAAGGTTCCTCTCTTACAAGGGAATTTATGAGTTTAATAAAGCGAAATATCCACCCAAAATGACCAAACATGGTTACCTTCCAATGGCTATCATTTGCTGCTTTAGTTTGATCGTTATAACACTCGACAGAGGCGCGAAAACCACAGAAAATTGTGCATGCTAGTTTTGCTTTGTTGCATTGGCACCGTGATGATTTACATAGGCTTCCACTCGCACAAGTGCACCGTATTAACCTTAATATGTTGTCCGGTGCGAGTTATACATTTGTAAGTACTGTGACAGGGATCAGGGATTTGGTTTCCTCTTCTTTTGCATAGCCATACTTTGTAGGATCCAATGATGTGGGTCGTGACTGCAAGGCGTGCTTCCACACACATGTTTGCAGATGAGCTCTCTTGCCAACTGAGTCCAAAGGGAGTCAAATCTTCTGCTTCATCACTTTTAGCAATGCATGTACCTTTTTCAATCCCAAAGTATGCCCAAATAGTGTCGCATCCCCTCAACGCATGTCCTGCCAACATCGATGGAATGATATCTTCTAACTTGTGTACAGTGGCAGGGATGTCACTAACCGTTCGCTCTTTGATGACGCCATGATCATTGGCGTTCTAAGTTATTCATGTAGATGATGATGGACCATAACAGCCAGGACCCTAACATACCTTTTCTCATTAGCAGCAATTTGAATCGCTTGCTGTACTATGATGTTGTCTGCTTCTTCATGTGTTATGGAAAGATCTTCCCTTGGCATGACATCGCTGCCTGGTATCACTTCAACAGATACCTCATCTTGACCGGTAATGACCAGCTTGTGCTTTTGCCTATTTCTGAACACCTCATCATTCTGCAGAATCACGCATACCGGTATTATGATGTCGATCAACTGTAGTTTGTTGTCAGTAGTTTCTGGGAGGGAAGCAGTGAGGTGGGAAGGAAGACTCTTTTGGATGACTCTCGATTCGTCATGACTTCTAGAAACCCTGGTGGCACACCAACCAAAGATCATCAGATTTTAATCCAGAGTAGAGCACAACCATCAAACGGGCTGTACAAAGGTTGCTCAAGTGACACGTCAACCTTTGTCAAATTCTTCAAGTTCGCCTTTGACCTGGTGAAAGCTTTCATGACAAAATATTCTTGATATTGACATATCTTCAACTTGCCTGCAGTCCTATTACTCTAGAGTAGATCAATTTGGTGTCATAGACTTTTGAATCCTCCAATGTTAATTAAACTACACCCTCCAAGTGGTTGAAAACTTCACCTACCTCGGCTCCATGTATTAAGCAACCTCTCCCTTGATCTCGAGCTCAACGTTCACATTGGCAAGGCAGCAACCAAGATTGCTAGACACTCAAAGCAGGCCTGGAAGAACACTTTACTATAAACCACCAACACGAAAATGAAGATCTACCAGGCCTATGTGCTCAGCACTCTCCTGTATGGCAGTGAGTCGTGAACCCTGTATGCAAGTCAGGAGCGCCGTTTGAATGTTTTCCATTTCCGCTACTTGAGGCGAATCCTAGGCATCAAATGGCAGGACCACATTCCAAACAAGGATGTCCTCAAAAAGGAGGGATGATGACCATCTACGCTCTTCTATCACAACGACGGCTGAGATGGCTTGGTCATGTCAGTCGTATGGAAGACGGCCGCATTTCAAAAGACATCTTGTAGGGAAAGTTAGCGACCAGAACCAGGACTGTTAGAAGACCTGGCCTTCGCTTCATGGATGTGTGCAAGAGGGATATGGAGGCCAGTGAAATCAACCCTACAAAATGGGAAGCCTATGCTTCAGACTGCCCCAAATGGAGATGCGCTGTGAAGACATGTATACAGAGGAGTGATCAGAAGAGAGTAGAACAGTGGGAGGAGAAAAGGCAACAAAGACGGCAGCTAGCCACGGCTTCAACAGCACAGCCACACATTAAATTTGTCTGCAGCAACTGCAACAGGACCTGCCTCTCTAGGATTTGACTGTTTAGTCATAGCAGGAGCTGCACAGCAAGAAACTCTTGCTTGAAGCTGTTAAAAAAGAGGTACAATTGACGGTGTTCAAAGGGAGGGAGTTCCAGAGTCTTATTGTATCCGGGAAGAAGCTCCTCTTTTAGACAAGCATTCAGGCAAAATGAACAATTATCTTCTTGGAATGCCCTCTGAGTGAGGAAAGTATGTGAAAAGTCTTTCAGCGGGTTGTTGATGCGAAAGATCATCACCACCTGAGCCTGTACCCTGCGTTCTTGTAATGTTGGCCACTTTAGCTGGTTCAGGATGGCTTCTACTTTGCTTGTCCTGCACTAGTCATTGCAGAAGGAGCGGACATAGCGCCGTTGACCCATTTCAAGCTTCTTGATGATTGCTAATTGTTGTAGTGTTAGGGTCCCATATAATTATGATGATGGCATACTCCATGATTGGTTGAAGGCGAGTATCGTAGCACAATTATTTAACTTTTCTAGGACATGGTTGGATATTTCTTTGAAGAAAGGCACGGGTGGAGTTGGAGTATTTGCTAATAATGTTGATATGTGGGTTCCAGCTGAGGTTTTTCTGTGACTCAACACCCCGATACTTTGCTATATTTTTGTCATCTAGGGTCTGTCCGTGAATTTGATGATGGATTTGCGTTTATTGGTGACATGTAGAACCTGACATTTATGTGGGATGAATTCCATCAGCCAATAACGCTCCCAGCGTTGCAGTGAGTCAAGATCCTCTTGGAAACGTTAGGCGTCTTCCTATGTCTTGATGTTGCTGTATAGCATGCCATCGTCAGCAAAGAGCCTGACTGTTGGGTTTGGGGAGAGGTACGGTGGCAGATCATTGAGGAAGAGGAGAAACAGCATCTGGCCGATAACGCTGCCTTGCGGGATGCCAGATGTTACTTGGCTGGTGTTGGAGATTGGTCCTTCCAGTAACACCTGCTGGGTCCTGTAACTCAGGAAGCCAGAAAACCAAGCATGTGTGGGTTCCCAGATTCCATAGAATTGGAGCTTGTGTAACAGCTAGCCTTCCATGGGGAACCTTGTCAAATGATTTGGAGAAACCAAGGAGTGTCATGTCCAATTGGTCTCTGGCATTGATGCCTTTGGCAAGGTCCAGGACAGCAAGGACAAACTGTGAGACACAGGATCGCTTCTTTCGAAAGCCATGTTGTGCATCAGACAAGATGTTGTGGCTTTCAAGGTGGTTCATGTTGCTGCTAAGAACGATGTGCTCCAGTACTTCACAGGTTACTCACGTCCGAGAGACAGCTTTGTAGTTCTCTGGCTTGCTATGGTCACCTTTCTTGAAGATGGGATCAATATATATAGCCATCTTCCATTTATCAGGTATGCACGCTCTGGTTAAGGGAGGCTTGGAAGAATAGAGGGAACACATGTGTCAGTTTGGTGGTCAGAAGTCTGGCTGGGATTTGGTCAGGACCAGTGGCTTTATGAACATCAAGCTCAGACAGGATCTTCAGAACACCTGGTGGCGAGATAGTAATGTGATCCATGGTTGGGTAGGGGCTTCGTCCTTTGTCTCTCAGACTAGTCATATCTTCATTGCAGTTGAAGATGGATGAAAACTGATTACTTAGAATGTTCGCCTTTGAGAGGCTATCTGAGTAAGTCATTCCATTAGATTATTTCAATGGAGCCAACCCTGAAGCATCGCATCGCTTGCCGTTTATGAAACTCCAGACACTTTGGTTTACAGTTGGTGTCTGGGCTGACAATTTCTGTCAGGTACCCGTTGTAGACTTTCTTGGAAATTGTGTCATAGAATCCACCAGGTTACTTCTGTTAAAACTCATGCATCTGTCTGGTACCGATGCCAAATGCTTTATCATCATTCACTGACGCTGGATCAATGCTGGTCTAAATAAAGCCTATGAATGGAACAATAATGTACCGTAAAATCACTTTTCACTGATTCTCTTGTAGATCTTGGTTTCTTTACATGTATCTTAATTTAGACAAAAAAATATGTAAGATAAATGCAGCACAATCGTAATTATTTCATGCATACGAAGCATATAATATGTGTTTAACGTCACGTAGATCTAAGAAATTGGCATTTGGCTGGCACACCTATTTTTATGCAAAATTAATATATTTATAGAGGGCGCTATTTCAAAATATGCAAATTAGCTTGTCATCTATGGCCGTGCAACATCACGAAACAATTTTTAGTGATGGTCCTAGAGAGATACAGACATTTGGCAGCCCAAAATTGTAGAAAAATCCTTGTTTTATATTTATTATACATTTTTAGAGAAAAATCATGTACTTTGGCGGCCATTTTGTATGACGTCACATATCTTAAATTGCTCAAGGCTGACAGAGTGTCAGCAATCGGATTCTTCAAATAGAAGGTTTAGGCAATATAATCCATTGAGAAATAAGAAATTGGCATTTGGCTGGCACACCTATTTTTATGCAAAATTAATATATTTATAGAGGGCGCTATTTCAAAATATGCAAATTAGCTTGTCATATATGGCCGTGCAACATCACGAAACAATTTTTAGTGATGGTCCTAGAGAGATACAGACATTTGGCTGCCCAAAAGTGTAGAAAAAGCCCTATTATATATTTATTATATATTTTTAGAGAAAAATCAAGTACTTTGGCGGCCATTTTGTATGACGTCACATATCTTAAATTGCTCAAGGCTGACAGAGTGTCAGCAATCGGATTCTTCAAATAGAAGGTTTAGGCAATCATAATCCATTGAAAAAAAAACTATAGACCCTAAAACAAGGTTAGGCCAATAATCTGGATTTGGCTGCCGGACTACTACATTAACACCTGCTTATTCTGCAGAAATATTGACTTTAAATATTTGCAATATCAGAATCTGGTAATAGTCCCAAAATTAAGAGGGGTACAGCAGCATGAAGCATTAAAAAGCAGTTAGGTTCCATTTATTGGCTTCTGTGGTTGGTGTGGTTTGAGAAGTGTTGAGGCGTTGTAATGAGGGGAAGGGTGGAGTGGGTAGGGGGTAACATTAGGGGGGCATGACCTGATTTGGATCTCATATATATTTAGAAAAAAATAAAAGCATAATGGTCTCGAGTGATAATGATAGCTCACAGAATGTAATCTACAACATCTAGTTTTGCTACTTGTAGAGTTGCTGATCATTAAGTTTTGAGAACAGCCCTTTTTAAAAAGGTATTCATCAATGATTCAGAGAACACCAAATATTTAAGCACTGCTCAAAACTGACAAAATCTTTTAAAATATGTTTATTGTATCGCACCTCAACATATTCTCTTCCTTTAACACCCAATTCCATTTTCCTACCGTATTAGATCAACCTGGTTTCTGTGAGTGATTCGACTGATGCCTAATCAATACTAATCACCTTCTGAGCAAGAAAGAAAATATACTGTCAATACAACGGGTGATATCATCAATCACTGATAAAATAGGGCCAAGATATCAAAGAGAGAAAGGAAAAAAAAGTAGAATGGTGAGGGGAGACTTGATAAAAGACACTGTCTCTAATCTCTATGTCTTGCTGAATTCAAAGCTTTTGAAATCAGATGAAGATGAAGATGATAAAAAAGTAATTGAATCTGATGAGCGTTTGTAGCCCCTCTCTTTCTTCGGGGCGCACACCAACACGTTCGCCGCCCCGCGAAGGCGACATCCCCCCGTTTTGATGAGCCTAAAGTGCAGCATGACCCTGTGGAGACCCCACACAATAGCAGGCAGGATTGATATGATCAGTGTGAATAGATAGAAAGGCACTGATCTGAGTTGTGATAAAGCTTATTGAGTGTTCTGCTAGAGTATTGTGGTGATGTCAGAGCTTAATTAATGGGGTAGCCCAGTCTAATGGGGTCATAATTTCAATCTATAATCCCTGTTCATCCCTGCCTGCCAGAGACACCCCTTCCAAAATTATGTATTCAGCTGTCTTGTGTCGTACAAGAACTGCTTGGGCTCTTCTCCCGCGGCAAGTTTTACCTCCCCCCTCGTCTCTCTCATCATCTTGGTTTTTTTAACTTTAAGTAGATGGATGTCACTTTGCCAATAATGCCCATCCTATTCTAGAGGATGAGCCGTTTATGGCAAGCAGTATTTGGTCGGCACACCGACAGGGCGGCTAACATCACAAACGGGAACGGTGAATAGGAGAGCGCGAGGAGCCCGGTTCGTGATGGAGCTTCGGGGCCCGGCGCGATCCGCCAAACGAGAACTCAATAGCAACGGGGGTGCGCAACAATGGCTTGTCTGTTTAGTCAATGCGACTAACAAGCAATAAATTTTTCTGCTGATGCCACCGTTGCCTTTTCTTTTTCAAACTCAATGCTCTTTCTCTCTACTTCTTCTTCAACCCCCCCCCCCCCCCTCCTTCTCTGTATATTATATATTGGCTTCAGGGAGTGTGTCATAATTTTACAATAGTGTTTGTATTGAACTTGAGAGAATAACAAACCAGTGCATGGAGGTGCATTTTTCATCGGCAGGATTTCTTCCCCTTTTATGCGGCTAGGTGTCAGTGACATTCTTGCGTGCCAACGAGGTCCTGTCGAAGTCGCCTGTACTTTCCCTCACCAAACCTGCCCTCATTCCTGTACAACCTTGAGCAACACCACAAAGAACCCTCAACAAAGCTCCCAACCATAAAAGTGACAACTTTTGTCTCAGCTTCATTCTAAGGCCCTCTATTTGCGGACATTCATTTTGTATCATTTGAACAATGATACAATAAGAACCTTTTGAATGAGAAAGAATAAAAGAGAGAAAAAGAGAGAGAAAGAGACTTGGAGTGGGAGAAAGAAAAGGTAGAGAAAGAAAGAAAAGATTCAAGCGAGAGAATCTCTCATATATCATAACTGCAGAGAAAGAATCCTTATTATTTTAGCCATTTTGAGTCACCAAGGCTACTCTCTTTATCTCGTTTAACTTGATCATAAATACCGATAAATACAAACAGAGATCACTCCTAGAACTGACTGAAGGGTGGAAAACAGTTGCAATTTTGTGCGAACGTTTTTGAGGTGAACCTTCTTCAAAAGAAAGCAAGATGGCAACAAAAAGTTTGGTTTGACTGGGAGTAAAAGGAAAGGTGGGCTAGCTGTAAAGTGCAAGCAGGTAGGGTCATAAGCTACCGGAGGGGCTAAAAACACTGGGCAGCGAATAATGGGGTAGGGGGATCAAAGGCATAATAGAGCAGGTCTAATATGTCCCCGATAAGGAGTATGGAAAACATGTGAATAGGTAATGGTGGGGGCTGAAAATAGAGGGGTGGAGGTTGGTAAAATGGAGGTGTGGATCGAGGGAACTCAGAAATACAGAATGAAAATATTGAAGACATTATCAGTTTCAAAGTCGAATGTCTTCACTCTGTTATTGTATTGAGCCAAAAACCTGTTTCAAATGTTGCGGAAATCAAAGATTCAGGGAAAACTCTTTGAATCTTTTGTGCCTTTTTCTAATGGCTATACAAAAAAAAAAGGAATGAGAAAAATGAAAACGTAACTTATGGTAAATTATTCTTTGATCTTGTCCCATAGGCAATAATAAGGGGGGAGGAAACCTACTTTAAAACATACAAGATATGAGAGAAGACAATATCTTAAGACTGACTAAGGATTGGTTTCCTGTTCAGCCTGAACAGCAGAAGGGAACACAAAAGACTTGTTGGGGGGGGGGGGGGGAGGGAGGGGGAGTAAAGTAACTGGCTTGAGACAAGAAGAAAAAAATACCCCTTCAAAAACTCTTCCACTACATTTTTTTTCTCTTCCTGTCCTCCTCACTGCGAATGTTTACCTAAGACTGAAGTGGTAAGTGTTTGAGGAAAGGATTAAAATACATTACGGATAAATCAACGCTACAAAGCGTGAAAGATCGACAGAGGCAGGGGAAAATGGTTACAATTGAATGCTAGCTGTTTTTCTTTTTCTGTTTTGTTCCTCTCTGGGTCTTTCTCTTTCTGCATGCTATTGACTCTGAGATCAACTTTTCATTATTGATATGTTGACAGGCATTTGGATCCAAAGGGAAGGGATGACTCTCAACTGAACTCCATCCAAGACGATGTGATAACGCAAGACAGGAGAATCTAAATTGTAATTCAATGTAAAGTCTCCCTCACACAGTGACCAGATGAAAGCCCTTATGACACCTGGTAAATTCAAGGAGCTCAATCCTCAAGTTACAGTCAATAGCATAGCCTACCAGCAGTTGTGACTTTATAGCTGCATTTACCAAAAATCAGGGATACTTTTTTCACATTCAGGTGTTTTGCTATGCAACTTCCGGCAAATTAATACAACCAAAAATCAAAAAAGTATGGAGTGCGTTTTAAGTGTAAATGGGCCTTTATGATACCAATCGGTTTGAGAGGAATACATCCTGACCTAGTGCACTATAACATATATAATCATGTCTTCCATTCATTACCCTGACCGGGTTGGCCGATATGAAAGAACGATTATAGTTATTAAAATGAGAACGAAAGACTCAATCGTATTTTGACTTGAACAAAACTTGTCATAATGATTTGCTTCAAATGACTCTTGAGCTACTTCAAATACTATACCCATACAACAGAAAGTACATGTAGCTCAACACTTGAGACATATGAGAGTAATTATTTGCAGCCTCATGTTTAATTTATTACATAATTATATCAGCTACTTTTGTCTAGACCCTACAGATATTAATCACTAATCTGCCTGTTATTAACAAGTCTCTCAGTCATCGTCAGCAAGGCTGAAGAGGTACTTGTGAATGATTATAGTGCCTCTTTATATTCTCTGATCAGTCAATGGCTTTATTTAATACACAATTCCTTTCAGATTACGTAAGGGCGACATTGCTATTATTGCAGGTATGTGTTTTCAAGTTTCATAAGATTTGACCCTGTTGATTATGCAACAGTGCATGACACAGAAGAAATCTCAAATTCTCCCATTTCCTGCTTCATACATGTAAACATCTATTTCTCTCTTACTACTCACATCGTCTTTTTTTCTTTGAGTAATTTCATGATACATATTACTGTAATTAATTTTATGAAAACAAAAGAGAAATTAGTCAATTGTACTATCCTGTTGACCTGGATAAGATCTCAAGCCATGAATTAAGTTCAGTTTCTGCTTATTAATTCAAACATAATTTGTATCAAAGTTGCATGTACTATTAAACCACTATTCTCTTTCATGAAATAATGTGTTAAGACAATTTGCACTCATTGAAATCTAAGATTTCAAATGTTTCATTATAATCAAAATGATTGATTTTGAAAAAGGGCAATATTTTACATGGAATATTATACCAGACATTTCTCATAAATTTCTAGCTAACGTGCACTGCCATGCTAGGTAAGAAGTACAATAATTAAATGGGTTTCTAGCCACTTTTCTTGTTTGACCCCTGTTCCTTTAATTTGTTTCTCAGCCTCTAGTAACCTGCAGTAGATATCCTGTTTGTCCACTCTGATGACTGCTTTTCCGTTGGCTTTCCAAATGCTTCTTCCAGGGTAGTCAAGAGGAAAGGTGGTAAGAAATGACTTCAACAGCCTGTCAATGGTCCCATGTCTCTTTTGTTCTCTCTCTCTCTCTCTCTCTCTTTCTTCCTCCTGCTCTCTTTCTCTCGCTCTTTATCTCTCTCTCTTTTCCCCTCCTGCTCTCTTTCTCTCTTCCCCTCGCTCTTTATCTCTCTCTCTCTCTCTCTCTTCCTCCCGCTCTCTTTCTCTCTTCCTCCCGCTTTATCTCTGGTTTTTATCTCTCTCTCTCTCTCTCTTTCACTCTTTCTCTCTTCCTCCCGTTCTCTATCTTTGTTTTATGTCTTTCTCTCTCACTCTTTCTGTCTTCCTCCCACTTTCTTTCTCCTGCTCCCTATCTCTTGTTTTACACTGTTCTCATTGAAATGTGTACTAAAGGGCCACCTGCCTATAAAGAGTGCTTTTCTAGTGGATTTTAGGTTTCACTGTAGTAGCATAGGATATCCTTTCCCTCACTGACTTTCAAGTTATCAACAACTATTTTTACCATGTGTATTTGACCATTTGAGGCATTCCAAATAATCTTTAAATGTTGATTAAAAGAGAGCATTACATCTTTATTCCTCGTAATATAATGCTGTTGTAACCAATAAAAGGCAGTACAGAAATAGCCCATATAAAAAACTTGTTCATGCTTTTAAGCGATCAATTACATTTCTCAATAGAAAACATTGAGAAGAAAAGTAATCATCCACATGTAGCTGGATGCATGGACACAGAGTTCACGGATGACATAGAAAAATTACTTCAGAATTCACCATGTACCTACAAACCCTGCCAGCAATTTTCCTCAAGCGGCTACCCTCCCAAAGATATAGTCCCCTAAATTACGCCATACAGCAATTTAGAGTCACTCAGGCCCTGCACTGCTCCTTACAGTGACACACAACATGCTAGCTTTAGCTGTCTACACTGCGGGTTCTTTGCTCGTAAGAGAACACGCCAGCCTTGGCAGTAATTCCCCGAAAGCCGACTTAAAAGCTTTGTGCAGTGAAATTGAATCTCTCGTATTACTAGACAGCCTGAGTTTAGTAGGGGGACCTGCTTATGTTAAGTGTTTGTTGTGTCATTGGACAACATCTATTTGTATTTACCCTAAAATGGCTTCTTTAATGACAGAAACAAGATGATTTGCAAGTATGAAAACTAGAAATCTTGTGAGCGTGATGAGAGTTTATACTAGCTTTCAGGTCTATTTCTGCATAGTCCCTAATCCAAACAACAATGAAATCATGGCATGAAATATCACAATAATCTTATCATCATACCATCACTAAACACTCATATATATGGTCTTATATTTTTCACAATACATCATTTTTAATAGATACCCAGAAACTTTTATGAGGTTTAAAGTTTACCTAGGCAAATAAAGGAAGGTAAAATTTCAAAGGATTCCAAGTAACAATACTTGTCGTAAAATAGATGGAGAAATGAAATATAATCATCAATCATTCATTTGGCAATCGTACCCTAAAGACTGAAATCTAGAGAGGTTTAATTGCTGCTGACGAATGATGAATTTAATAGTGTCCCAGAAATGGATATCTGGTCCAAGGCAGAATAGTACAGTTTCAGCTCTATACATGACTATATCGAGACCTGACTTTGATGGTCATAGCTAAAAACCTATTTCAGATTTTTTTTTTTAAATAAAAAAGCCAAATACCAACTTGTAATTCCGGCTAAAGATAAATTTCCTGAGGGACTCGTGGTCTATTACTAAAAACCCACAGACATTTGCATATTCATTGTATGGAGGTTACATGAAATAGCCCAGAAAATTATGCCACAATTATTCAAAAACACAATAAAGAGATGGAGAAGGGGTCATCTTTTCATTTCCCAGGGGGTATGAACGGACTTGAATGGTGATCACAACAGTAATGGTAGTTATAATGGAGGGATGTAAATAGTGAGTAGGAGCATGACCTAAATGCCAATGTGCGTTGGATTGTGATGCCGGCTGATGGTTGAATGCGCCGCTGTAGTAGCGGCTGCCGTCAGCCAGCTAGGGGTCGGGACCGAGGAAGCCAAGCCAGCCGTCATCGCTATCACAGTGTGTACACATTAACACTAGGATTGTAGCAAAGCTGGAAAAATAAGACTATTGGGATAGCTGGGGTTGGGGAGGGCGGCCGCGCTGCACGTGCTCCAGGGTAAGCTAGCTGCCTGCCGCTGACTGCGCTGCCTGCTGCCTCTATTGTTGTCCTTTTGGCCTAGGACTTGGGGATAAACTCCAGAGGCTCTGAAAGTAATCACAGATTTAGGGAAGGGCAGAATGGGAAGTTGAAGCCTGCCAGGTCTGCGTAAAACTTTTTTTTCTCCCTTTTTTCTATGAAGCTGAGAGGTGGTTAGGTATGTCATGTATCATAAACCCTGAGGAAGTTATCTAAGGGGTGCAGAGACTGTAGGCAAGACTATCAGATCTGATTTCTAGGGGACATGACAGTTTTAGGGTTGATTTGTTTCATTTTATAAGAAAAACATTTTAAAAACTCATCATTACCTAACTTTGAATAAATGGTTCTTCATAAAAAAGTGAGCACATTTTTTTAAACAGGTTTAATCATCTCAGCAATTTCATGTGTTTATTTCAATAGTGCTTTTTGTATTTAAAGGTTTTGTCTAAGTCATGAACATGATAAAAGAGGATACACAGGGCAAAGAATTGGGGGAGGGGGTAGATGGGAATTTGAAAAGGGAGATCATCAGTCATTCAATTAGAGCAGATTAGTCATTTTCTTCCACATCTGACACTATTTCATGCGCTCTCGTCTTGATTATTTGCAATTTCCTACCATCCGCCCCCTTTGTTTGATGAAATCAAAATCGTTCAAAAACACGGAACCAGACGCACAACTCTTTTTTTCTTTCCATATCATGAACGTTCTAATTTGTTTAAATTTGTTTGCTTAATTGATTGTTTATATTGGTTAATACAGTTAAAATTCACCTTGAGCCAAAATCATTAATTTACCTGGCTCAACTCGAACCAATTGCATGTCTAAAGTAATCAAATTTGGAAGGTAGCAGACACACATACATACACAGAAAACCAGGCAGGTAATTGAAGTATACCTAATTAGCCTTGGTGAGACTGACTCTACGCATCTTCTCATGTTCATTCATAAGCCTGATAGATTCAATGTACTTTCTCAAGACTAAATATTTAATTCTTAACCTAATTATGTGTCCAAACTTAATATTATGATTTTAGAATGCTGTATCTCATATGGATTGGTATGTTTCTAATTTGTATTTTCAATTAGCCCTCATGTGCACTCTGGTTACAATATCAGTAGAAGCGAAATAACTAATATTCTTTGAAGTGTTGATCATAAGCATACCTGCCAACCTGAGACAAGAGAAATTCGGAGTAAATTTTTCTGGATGGACTACGAGGTCGCAAACCACCGAAGGATTGGGGTAGTAGCCCGTAGATTGGGGGGGGGGGGGTACACAGGACTTTAGGGTCTATTTTTATGAACAGCACGAGTCTTACCCATTTTGTCCTTCAAAAATGGAGAAATCAACGAAGAAGAAGAATATAGTAGTAGTAATCCAAAATAAATCTGAGGAAGTCCGGTAAATAACAAGCTTCCACGATCGCAGTCATCGCACAAGCATTGAAGAAAACACGCCAATGTATAACAGTGTTTATGCACGGTGTATCAACTGCACATGTAATATAAATACACGTGGGATATACGCATGCAGTCTATGCACAACGCTGCATGTATAGTGTATGTATTAGTACAACGTCCGCACACACTTTATTGATATATTAGCGCACGTGCTTCCATGTACTATACATACAGTACATGGATAATGACTGCGGAACTAACGATCACGTTCGGGCTGCGCTGTGTACATCTTCTATGAGCGCGGATGTCGGCGTGATCTGGTTATCAGTGCTGTGTTATGCTTTAGTCTTATGCAACAGTCGTTTGTTTTAAAAAATATTTTAAAATTACAAAAAATCTGAGTTTTGAGGCATGCAATCGGAATTCGGAGTGGGTATGAAAAAAGCGGAGTAACTCCGCCTAAATCGGAGTGGTTGGCAGGTATGCATAAGTTGTAAAGAAAAAGACCATGTTTGCAATATGTTTTCATGCAACTATTTCACATCTCTTATTTTTTTCAATAAAAGTGAAGATAATGTATCTGAACTTGCACGGTTAAGCAGCATATGAATGTCACAATATTTCCCTGCAAAAATAATACGTAAATTAGATAATTCAATATTGTACTTTTGAAAGATATAATAATGATGTTCGACCATAATCATATCAATTAAAAACGAATTATGTCATCAATTCTTCAACAAAAGGGCCTACATTTACTGTTGGTCAGGAGAGAAAGACTACAACGTAAGGAAACTGGCAATGAGCAAGAGATAGCTTGAGGATGAAGCCAGTGAGATGAAACAGCCAAAAAAGAAAATGGATGACACGTGAAGAGGAAACCCAGATAGGGAAAAGGAAAGAGGACACCCCTTTCTTGCGAGGCACAGTTTGGCTGTGACTCATGATTCTTATCACCATTCTCAAAACGTCTGGGAGACCTAGCTAGAGAGAAACCGTCCAACTTATATATTCGTTCAAAACCACATAGCTGTATAGTCACACACCAAGAGCAAATCATTGCACCTATTTCCCCTAGTTCCCTTCGTCGTTGACACCACGCATGAAAATCCTGAAAAGCTAGCAACTGTAAGCAGATACCTCCAGTCAATATCTGTCTAAAGCCTGTGTTCGGTCTACAAAAAGTTGTTGAATTATTTATCTAGGATAGCCGGCTTAGTGTAAATTTGACATAAATATAGTTTTAAATACCCCCCAAGCCCTCGGAGGGGGTTGCCGTTTTGGGCAAGTAGGCAATCGCACGGCTGTAAGGAAAGCTAGAGTGTAGATGAATATGGAAGAGATGTAACGCAAGTGCCACAGTCTGAGCTCAGCATTCGTGCCTTGGCGCGCAAGAAGACGAGTGGACAGTTTGAAGAGCACGATCGCACCTTCCAGTCAGCTGTACTTCTGTAAAGTTATATCATTCCATAATTTTCTCCCCTTTGATCATTTCTTAAAGCACAAGTATTCTGAGGTATAACCAAGCTGAGGGTGTCAGAGTGCAGAGCAAGATAGGGAAGGATTGGTAAAGGCACAGTCAGGAGTAAGCATTGTAGAAGCGAGGATTGAAGAGTGGATACGTAATGCCTCCCTATTGGATAGGTCACTCTGATTTGCATGCCAAGCTGAATTACATATATCTCCAAGACTCGATGGACCGTTATCAGGCTGTCTGACTGTTTCACCTTTTCAAAATTACAGCTCAAGCATGCTCTTTCTACATTTTTATCTTCTACTTTGAACAAATAAAATCTTGCGATTAACTTATCGCAAATTAAACCATTTTTCACATATTGTTATCAAGTAAAATTCATGTAATTACATCCTGGGGAAAAATAAAATAACACAAAAAGTAATCAAATATTGCCAGCTGAAAGATTTCAATTCAAGTCAATATACCATCAATTTTGGCAAACAATTCCTTTCTCTAAGACGATACTTTTCATCAAGCAGACAACAATTTTACGATTTAAAACAATAAACGGTGATCCTCTTAATGCTAAAGCTTTGTTTGTTTCTATGAATACGTCGTAATGAGAGAAATAATGTGATTAGACAGATTGACATGTCTGTCATATTTCAGGCATGTATCTTTCTCTACAGTCTACAATCCATTATTACTCGTACTGTCAGTGTTTCCCCGCAAGCATGGCCGACCGGCGCAGATGATCCCTATGCTTGAGTGACACGGTGCCCCGAAAAAGAACCCTCAAAGCAGACGGCTGAATTGTGGTGGACCACAAAGAAAAACTAAAATATGCTAATAAAGAGACCTCGTCAATTGGATGCCTAGCTGCCATTAGAGCCAAGTGTTTCTTAATTCATAATTCTATTCTTCCCTGGACTATTTATAAATAGACTTACATCTCTGTGCCCTCTCTATGCGATTGAACGTGTAGTCGGCAGCGTCTTTTTTCGTCTTTCTTGTCGGTGGCGGTTAAATGGGGAAAGGGAATGTTAGGCTAAGCCGCCAAGCTTACGGTGTAGCGGGAGCTGAGTGAAGGTAATTTCAGTGTCTTAAGCAAACATTACCAACCCACCATCCCCTCTCTCTCCTTCTTCCTCTCTTTCTTACTCTCTCTCTCTATGTTTCTGAACCCCCCATCCCTCCCGTTTTCATCCATCATAAAAGAGGGAGAAGTATTCATTTTGATCCACAAAGGCAACGAAGCAGCCAGCTCCAATTAGGGTCATGTCCAAATGTACCAATCAGCGTTACCATTCCTGACAGTTCTAAGCCTACGAGCAATATCTTGGGGTGGTTGTTGGATGAGAGAGGGTGGAGGAGGAAAGGAGGATGAGAGAGAGGATGAGAGAGAGAGAGAGAGAGAGAGAGAGAGAGAGAGAGAGGGGAGGGGAGGGACGGAGACAGGGATAGAAAGTAAAAGAGTAAAACACAGAGAGGGTTCAAAGGAAAGAACTAGTAAGGAAGGAAGAAAGACAGTGCACAGCATATAAAAAAATGAAGAGACCGATGAGGAAATGGTGAAGAAGAGGATACGAGAGTGAGAGAGAGAGAGAAAGAGAGAGAGAGAAAGAGAGAGAGAGAGAGAGAGAGAGAGAGAGAGAGAGAGAGCAAGGGGGGAGGGGGGGGGGGGGCTCACACAAGGACAGAGGTCAACCTGCCTTCTGTAAATGACAAAAGGGTCCAATTTTTTAGTTAATGGGCCTATAATGGGTCTAAGCATAAACGTACAACAATGGTCTAAGCAACATATTTAAGAGCTGCATGCAATAGCCTTTGCAAAACAAATTCTTATTTTTTAACCGTGCACAAAGAAAAAGTCAAAAGAAAGAAGAAATACAAGTTTCGTAGAAAGACAGAAAGAGAGACAAATATTGGTAGTAAAATGCTACAAACCTCTATGACCCTTTGGAAGTTTGGTACTCAAACTTAAACTTTCCCGTTTTTAAATGAAAGTACACAAAACTTTCAAATAAATCTCATCACTAAATGAATAAAGTAGAAACTATGATTGACATAATGTTACCAAAATCATGAAAAGAAATAAAAGGGGGGAAAAAGCCTTTTTGTTAAATAAACCAACTAAAATATCAGGCTACTTTCTTCTGGAAATCATAAAAAGAGTCTTGTCACTATCAATTTCAAGTCTTTTTAAAACTGTATCTACCTGCATTAGATTTAACAAGTCAAATGGAAATAAGTGCATCATAAAGCGATATGTCATATTCAATATGATCATTGAGAGAATTCCTTTTACCACTGATTCAGTGATTGTACATTTATACAGTTGCAACTTACATTTCCCACAAAATGAAACAAAAGATAACAAATGTCCTTGGGAAGTCTTAAAAACATCTTGATCTATTCCTAATTTTGTATTGCATTGTACTTTGATGCATTATTTCAATCTCTCAGACAATGTTAGTTTAAAAGTAAAATGGCAATGATTTAATCAAGCAAGACATGACTCTTTTGCTCATAAGAGCGAAAAATAAATAAATTAGACTACAGTACAGGGTACATCATCGTAGCAAAAGCAGAATACCAATTATTTTCATCAAACAAGACCAGACACTTCGCTCATGAATTGAAAAAAAGAAAAGCAGCCCCAGTAATCAATGAACTACAAGGCAGGATAAAAAGATTAAAACTAGCCCTGACAACATGTCCAGATAGACCCAAGCATTATGTAACTCCCTAAGACATAAAACCTACATATAAATATTACATGTAAACATGCTGGTTGTACAAGATAAAATTTACCTTTGTATATTAAAAATAAAAAAACAAATATAAGGGACCCAGCATAAACCTCTTCCTAACCCTGCAAAATATTTAGGCAGTATATTGTACACAAATGTGCTGGTTATGGTTATGTGTTAGTACATCAGTAAAACGTAGGAGTGAGAAAAAAAGAAAACTCTACAAAGTCTTTTTATTGTATTCCTGCAGTTATGCAGTTTTTCACTTTTACCCATATTACAGGAAATGAGTAAACTGTGAAGTTAGCATCCTAAAAACAAAAACAAACATTTGCAGGGGGCCTGTGAAACAACAACAACAACTAACTTGCAATTCAGGTTGCGACAAAGTGTTGCCAATTGAGGATGCCATGAAGATCAACGAGCCTATACAAACCAGGAAGGAGGGAGAAGAAAGCACGCACACAATAGAGGGCTCAGGAGTATATGTCTCGGAAGCTAAGACGAATATTGCTAGTGACATTATATCTTCCCGTGGGTTGGGCACAACTCAAATTGGCAAGGCAATGACTTCGGTTCCTGCCCCTAAACACTCACTCCTCCCTTTCTCTGCATGCTATCCACCTAAATTGGCTTTTATCAAAATGTAGAATTTTTCTCCTTCTACCTTTCGCCACATAACTTGCTCAGTGTAGTGGAATTTCATAGGGATTACATGCATTGTTTAGATATGAAAAAGAAAGTAAATAAGCAGTATTTTGTAGAATTTAACAGAAACTGCACTGATCAATAAATTCAAGATGCTCACTTCACTAATCACATATTTGAGCATGTTTTCTGTATGATGGCAAAATGGAAAGTACACAGTAGACAGACATGATTAATAGAGTGTCGTTTGTCTTTATGTATATCTGAGCAAAATATAACTGCAATTAAAAGTTGACCGGCGCCAGAGAACCAATGCTCAATATTTTATCTGAAAGTGCTTTACCAAACTTGACTTGACGTTGGGAGAATAAAAAATGAACAAAATTCTAATCAGGTTCCGAATTGCCAGCAAACAACTCAGCTGTATGCATTTAATGATTGATTATGTACTTTGCCATTTGATTTAAATAAGGTGGGTTTTTCATGTTTTCACTTTTATCTTGTTTTAGGGACACAACCAATTTCAACCACATTGTACAATTTTGGTTAGCACGAGTGTGTCTAATGTTCAGCACTGCTAATTTAGTTTTATTTTTCCAGTAATGCGCAAAGCTTTTCAAGAGAGTCACGTTGCAATAACTAATTAGACGCTACGTGATTGATTAGCCAGAGAGGAAATACAACAGTTTCAGTTCATTAGGAAAATTATGTGAATTCAGTTTTTTTTTAAAGCAAATTAATTTGTTTCTTGAGACTTACCCTGTGAAGAGGTCGTCGTTTTCAACCACTTTCTTCCAAAATACCTCCATGTCTGTCTGCTTTGTGTTTCAGTCTTTACACTGAGCCACTGTGGGACTGAGCCAGTCGGCCACAACCACAAAAACAGGATCACAAAGTGTAAGAAGGCGAAGGTAAAGGCAGTATCAAATGAAAAACCCAGAACCTTTCTATGATTCTTCGTCTTTCAAGTCCAGATATGGGATGGGAATGATGGAGGCTGCGTACAATAGGAGACACCGATTGTATGGATGGAGGGCAGGCGAGCTAGAGTATCCAAAATATGATGCATGCAGTCCTTGTGGAGTTTGAATACAGAAGAACGCTTTGGCTGATGGTAGGTTTATATTTATATCGGAAGGAGATGGTGAGGATGAAGGATGGATGAAAATAAGAGTGTCCGTCCGGTAGCTATTGATTCCTGCATCAATCTATCTACTATCCAGGCATGTGCTATGAATGAAGCTAGAGAGAGATAGCGGTAGAGCTTCACCATCAAAGCTAAGCCTGCTAACTAACTGACTGACTGAGCTGTGCCGGCTGGCTAGCTAGCTGTGTGTTTCTTGCAAGGGTCCCAGTCAACGTTATGAGAAGCCGAACAAGACCCCGTAACGGTGACACACAAGCAAGGAGCGCTCGCTCCGTTCACGACGACGCTTTGCTTATTTATTGCTCTCGCCTATAGCCTCCAGCAAAGTACAATGGCAGAGCAGAGCAGAGGCTGGCTGGGCAGGCTGGCTGGCTGGCTGGCAAGATGCTGGAACTCACTACTATCAATGAGGGCAGAGCAAAGAATGCTTGCTTGATCTGACCCAAGATTCCTTCTTGCTACATTACTACCTCATATGAAGCAATGCAAGATTTCCTACTTGCAAGCTCTATATCCAGTTTTTAAATCTTTCCTCCTTATAAAAACAACAACAACAGAGTGGCGTTCACATGAGCTGAGCTGTCCGGCCAACCTCAATCGGGACAGTTATATACTCGTGCTTACAACAGAGCTAAAATCAGCTCGCCAGAGTAGAGAGAGTATCCAAAGGCCTGCTTGGATTTGTGTGTGCTCGTGCATTGAGAAAGAGGGTATTGTGTGTGTCTGTGCAGCACTAATATGTGTGTTTTGCACTACTCTATGCCCATCTCTCCCAGGCGTAGGTGGGAGTGTATGGATTGTGTATATTTAGTGCCCGCCTACTGCCCATACACCTCCCGACACATCAACAAAGGGACCCGAAGGTCATTCCGGGCATCCCTAGCCCAGCTAGGCTTAGGGGGGTTTTCACAGCCATCTTGCGCCCATTCATACTCCAGCCCACAATTGTTACACCTTAATCAGGTCATTCAATAGAGTGGTATAATTAGACTTGCAACCCCTTTCTCTCAAATCTTTTGAGTCAAAGCTTTTTTCATTTCTATTGCACATTCTCTCCTTCTCTGCATACCCCCTTATCTTTTCACTCATTGTTACCACGTTGCTCTCAATGTTCTTGTTTTAAGAATTTTTCTTTTTCTTCCTTATTCTAGATCTCTCACTTTCTTTGTATCTTTCCTAGCTGGAGAAAAGCACAATCTTTTCCACTTCTCTTTCTTTCACTTAAAAAAATGCACAAAAATGGACCAGATTCGGCTCTGATTTGGTCTTATTTTCCCCTTCTCTTCCTTCTTATTCAACTATAAGCCTTATTTCTGCATCATTTGCTAAGACTTAGAGAGGTTCACAGATGCGGCAGTAATACAGACGCTTCATTACCCGCGAACACTGCCCACTTTCTGACACCGACGAAGGACAAAGCCAGAGTGTGAAAAAGGTTTACTACAAAGAAGATCAGATGCATAATCACGATGAGGGGGAAATAGAATAAAAACTGGGGGATGAGAGGCATTAGCGGCTACCGATCAGTAGTGAGGTATAGCGCGTAAATAGCTTGGGATTGTATACAGCCTGGGTTTGTGGTATTGGGAGTCTGAAAGGGGAGATGGTGAATTGATATGGAGAATAGAATACAGTGAAAAGGGAGTATCAAAATTATATCCTGAAACTGGAAATTATAAGGCCCCTTGAGGAAAATACTTCACATAAAAATGAATCAGCAAATAGATGCTGAGTGGGTAGAAGGTGGATTGGCATGTAGAGAGGAGAGGAATGGAAAGGAGGAAGAGAGAGGAGGAAGAGAGAGGAGGAAAAGAGAGGAGGAAGAGAGGAAGAGAAATAGCAAGAGAGAAAGGGAGAGCAGGAGTAGAGAGAAAGAAAGAGGGAGAAAGACAGGAAGAGCAAGAGAGAAGAAAAGAGAAAGAAACAGTAAGTTAGAGCAATGACACATAGAGATGAAAAGAGGGGTAGCAAGAGAGATGGAGAGCAAAATAGGAAGGAAATGGAAGGGGTGGGGAAAACGAGGAGATGGAGAAAAAAACCTTTGTGTAAGAAGGAACTTGACAATCAAAGTTTAAAGCCAAGACAAGTAGACTGCACTATTAAATATGGCAAATAATATGCTGATACACAAACAGCATTGGGACATGTGAAAGTAAAGCAGAACTAAAGACACAGATGAAAGCTCATCAACATGGTATCAGATATCCTCATTCTCTGACAGGCTTTCAACTCCTCTAACCATTCCTCCAGACAACCAGAGGTGAGCTAAGGACACCCTACAGCTCCCTCCATCCACACAAGGCTTATCATCACTGATTAATGTCCTTGATAAAACAAACACTTGAGAACCAATCCCTGGGCCTGCCTGGGTGACACCACCAGTGGACATGCATGGGAAATGGTGTAAGACCCTCTCAGCAACAGCATGTAACAGGGACTAATGGGTCCCCCATCCCCAGCCAGCAAGCCAGACTAACTGGTTAATCCAATTATGGATCTATAATCCACCTTGCCAGGGTAGCACTGGATCAATAAGGGTGTGCTCATTGGTGGTGGAAGAAAGCAGTCTGTAACTGTGGAGGGTTATATGTAAAATAGGATTATCTTTGTATAATTATCCATTAAATGGTAGGTAATATTTGGTTAAAATAACAGACAATTATCAGGTGTCCATGTGAGTAATATACTGTCCTATTTATGTATGGGTATATATGAAAAGTAACTATTTTCTCTTATTACATGAAAATAATCAACTAGTTTATAATCTGCTATATTAAAATGAAAAGGGAATTATGTTAAATGTGATATTATAAGGAATCGTTCATACAAATTGCGCTCTAATAATTTGCTCATTTTTGTATCTAAAAGAAGTCAGAGAAACTGTAATAGGACAGAATATTGCAGCAGGGCTTTTTAAATGATGAGTTTAGAATGATGATGGCAGCTACAGACTCATTTTTATAAAAATACATTTAGTGTTGTTTGTTAAGGAGGGGGACAGGGATGGTGAACAAAATAGCATAAGTGGTGGAAAAGTATATACTCAGAAAATGGGACAAAAGAGCTGGCTGTGGATTATGGGAGAAATGGGTGGCAGAGGAGAAAAACATTATTGATTTGCTTGCTTGCTTGTTTCAACCAACCAGACCACTCAGCTATTTCACAACATCCACTATTACATAACCAAACATCAATTAATGGCACTAGACAATTCATCCCCTCTGTCTCTTTCACTGTTTGTCTCTAGATCGTCCCTCCCTTTCTCTTTTTCTTTCTCTTTCTCTTTCTCTTTCTCCCAACTCCTCTCTTTCTTTCTCTCTGCCTCTTTATTACAGCATTGACAAATTATATATCCTTTAAATTGACATTCTCCCCACCCCCCCCCCTCTCTCCCTCCCTCCAGTTCATGTACAATGTCAACTACTGTTTTGTACTCATGTCAAGCTTTTCTTACACCATTTCTTGCACTCTCCCTCCTCCCCCCTTCCCCTCTCCTTCCTCTTTCCATGGACCCTTCTAGTAGGGTCCATGCTCTTTCTTCTATCTATCTTTCACTCTCTCTACTAATATGCTTCTTTGTCAATTGACTGTGTGTTCTTGTAGAGCTTTTTTTATTGTAATTTGTCTCCCCTCCCTCCCCCTCCCTTTCTCTCTCCCATGCATTCCCCCAAAGTGTGCTTCAATGTGCTAACCTGACCATTGATATGTATTCTTGTGACGCTACATTATTCCACTGCCCTTTGTTTGGGACACTTCAATTCTTGCTCACTTTTCCTCTAGCCTTGTTCCCCAACAATAACAGGTTATGTAATCCATTTCCAGGCCAGAAGTAAGAGGGTTTCCTTCTTCGTTTGACAAACAGTCTTGCTTTCCTCCTCCCTGACCTCTTCGTTAATTACTCCACTTTGTCCTAGAATTGCAAACCGCTTGAAAGAGTCTCCTTCGAGGTTTCTCTACCTTTTCGTTGAGTCAACGTAAATGCTGTTTCACTCACCTGCATAGCTACATCATTGACCAACATTAGTCATAGAACAGCATGTCGGACAATTATATCATACATAGAGTCATTACTTAACCATTGCAAACCATCCTAATTCAATATTTAGATTGCTAATTTGGTATTTGCATGATAAAAATTGTAACAATTAATATTTTTTCAAACTGAAGTTCCATATTCTTTTGATTACAGATACATAAAGAAAAATCCTCTTCAAAATCAACCCATTTTATATGTTTTTATGAGTAACTGGAAGACAAACTGCCGGATAAAAATCATGTACATAATGTATTGCCTGGAAAATACCTGTTCAAGGCTTTTATAATATTATGTTCACCATCTATTTTAGTCTTTACCTACCCTCTTTTCTTCCAACATGTTTTGTCTTCATGGCATTGGAAGATCGTGTGTGCTTATGTAATCTGCAAGTAGTTTTAGGTTACAAACATGCTTCTATGTGATGGTATGATCATGGGCCTACTATGTAGTAGGTCCATGGTGCGATAGATAATGACAACTTTGTTTACTCAGAAAAAGAAGGGCATTATTAAATTAATATCATGTAACAACCTTCTTGCCATTAGAGTTTTTGCTGTAAGAAAATAATACCGTATGTGGGGATAATGCTTATTCTAGTATCTTTGATTAATCTTTGTTGTAAGGAATGTGTAATTATATTAAATGTGGCAGGTCGATCAATTAAGCATCGACTATCAAACATCAATCCGATGAAGCCCACCATTACATGATGTAGCGAAGTAACATTTGCACATATTTCTGTAGATCATTTGGGTTTCATTCAGCATTATAAATAATAATGAATAATAACAATGGATCTTCTGGATTCATATTACATGAAATGTTCAACGAGATGCACCCTAATATAGGGCAAAAAGAAGCAATTTCAGTCCAAACATAATAGACATAAATTGAATACAAAACGATGCATTAGTTTGTGTACTGTCTACTCTAGAACGACTCTTAATCAAAACTCTCACACTCTCCATTTCACACCTTTGCAGACCTGTTTTAGGTTTACCATGTTTTTGTTAATTTCTAAGCTCACTCATGCAATTGTGAATGGAGGCTATTATTATTAATTTTCTCAGCCGCTTTGGAGCACAGTTTGTGCCAAGTGACCGGAAACCCCAGCTCTTGGTCAGGAGAACTAGAAGTGGCCCTGGGAACTGTCATAATAACCTGATGACTACAAAGCTTTCTGAGAAGGCATCTATATGCAAGGCTCGGCAAGATGAGCCCTTTCGTCTTTCCAAGAGGCAAGTGTCTTCTTGACCACCAATGTTTTCCTGTCCATGAAGATATTGTCTGCTGAGAGCCAGAAGGGCAGTAATTTTTATCCTTTAAAAATATGGTTAAAATCCTTCTGGCCCTCTACATACAACATGAAAAATGATGGAAATAGAGGAGATTGATAGACGAATCCAAACATCCTTTACATCATATTTCTTGGACAGGTACACCTTTTAAATATAACAGAATCCTCCAAAGGTCTCTGATAATTGTCTCTACTTGAGTACCGCTAGACTGCCTCTATGATGGTATGATCACAACATAGTGGTTTCTCTTTTGCTTTTTTTTTAACAGCAGTTAATTACACAACTAACAGGAATCAAAGTTAAACAATTGACATCAATCAAGGAGTTTTTACAGCAAGCTTGTATCAAGTAGACACCCATTGCACGAGAGCGAGTTTAATTGCGGAAAAAATAGAAGTCGATCTGACCTTTTATTACACGGGAATAAGAAATATAAGAAGAGTAATACCTCCTTGATACAACCACAATGGTTTTACAAGGAAGGAAATAGCAACCTGGAGAACATTTCCTAATCTTCAAGGATATACGAGGTTGATCAATTATCAAATGCTATCTTCAACAGCAGTATCATATATGAAGTGGTTTAGATAACCAACCATTTGTGGTTATGACCATTATTTATGCAAAAGACCATTCAGGAAGTAATGGTGAAATCTTACAGAAGTATGGAATATTTGTGGTGATGCTATGTTGTTTCATCAAGTCTTTATTTTTCTCAAGAGATTGTGAATGCATTCAGACCGGGTCCATGGTCTCTTGCGTGCCAAGCAGAAGACACAAAGCCAACTTTTGGTCCTTTTTGTTTCATTTTTAAACTTTGAAATGGAGAGATAAAGAAATGATATTGAGAAGTCATACCCTTTCACTGTTGACTATGTACAGACTGATATGTTTTGTATAGATGAGTGATACTGTGAATTTTGTGTCCTAAACAACATTAGGCTTTCATTGATTTACTTCATAAAAAAATGAAAAATATCTTCATATGATTCTTGTCCAATGGTTCTTTCTGCTAACGCTAAGTCAAAGGTCAACAAGAGATTTGTCCACTTTGTGATGTAATGAATAGATACCAGACCTATGTCTTACAGGGCAATGCAGCCAAACTTCCCAAGGAAGATCAAAACTTTTAAAAAACAAGTAGTTGTAGAAATTTGTTGGGCGTTCATGCCCTTCTGTCAGGCATACAACAACGATATCTTACACCACTTTGGCCTTCTTCATGAATTAAAGAAGGAGCTGAAAAACAATGACAAGGTTGTGGCATTCTGGGAATCGCTGATTGAAAACAGTGACCTGTCTCGGCCGAGGCACTAATGGGACCGAGAATCGGCGGGAGGTAGCTTGTTACCACCACCAGGCTGAAAGATGCAGGGCGAAGAACCCCTTCTATTTCTACCGTTCTCCACTGATGTAACTTGTTCAACTAACCAATATCTGTCCCTTCCTTATTCTACTACCAAGTCAGGCGAGGGGGGGGGGGGATCATCATACAACAAAATACCATATTTTTTCCATTAAGTTGAGAAAGAGAATGGAAAGATAGTCAAATCAGAAAGCAAAGGGACATTTCATCTATAGTCTAACAATGTTTATCTTATATGTCTCCCATGATCTTTAAACTACAGCTTTTAGTTCTGCAACTTAATATTGTAAATTTCCCTATGACTATTCCTTTAAAAAAAGATAAATACTTGGATGTTGAGGTGGATATCTTCAAGCACCAAACGTTTTCTTGTGGAATCCTTTCAGGCTCTCTCACTGCATTCAAGGATGTATTGCAATCTTTTCTAAACACATTACACACAAATACAACAAACCAATTTGGGCAGTATTACATCATGATGGTCAATATGGAAGCAAGAAGGTTATCATTTTCCTTATTTCTCAATGAAAAAATGACTTTTTCTTTTTCTTATTGAATTCAACCTAAGAGAGTGCACTTTTGATAAAAAGAATTAAAACCCCATACACTGACCATTTGCAGGCACGTGGCAATGGAGTAGGAGGCTTGACCATTGGAGAGGTCAACCAGCCCAAAATGGCTGAAAGATTTTAATGAGGTTGACCTCATCTACAATCAATTTTCCCTCATTTACCCCATAATTTTGATTGTGATGACAAATGAAAGAGGTCTCATAGCATATTATAGTTCTCCCTTTATTTTGAGAGAGGAGGGGAGAGTGAGTGAGAGTGAGAGTAAGTAAGAGAGAGAGAGAGAATTTATGAAACATATCTAAAAGGTCAATGATTTCTGCATTTTTGTTGAATATCTTTTTAATGATTCTCTGTGGAGTCATATGGCTTATGCAGCCACTGGAGAAACAAAACAGTGGTCGTAAAATGAAATGAAAAGAAACAGTAAGCAAAAATTGCACTAAAAATGTAATGGGCAATTAATGGCCTTTTTCTGTAGTTTGATAAAAAAAAATTGTTTGAGGACAAATTTATTAAGCTTCCTACAAATCTGGGTAGTTCTAAAGAATACCTTTCATAAAATTGGCCACTGAACACTGGTAGTGATTAACAAATTTGGTTTAAGATGAAGTGATTTATGAAGTTATTTTGTATTCATAACAATTTATTATATTTCATAAGATATACCTACTTGCTGGTAAGAGAAGTACCTGATATCATATCCCTTGTTAAAAAAATGTAAGGCAACAAACTCAAGAGATATGTTACCAACACAACTCTTCTCTCACATCTGGCACACTGTGAAAAGGTTGGGCAATATTTTCCAACACTTTGCCAATAGTCAACCCAACCATCTATTGGGCAATATTTTTGTATTTTGCCCAACAGTTGGTCAAGATTTTCCCAACAAGTGGGCTACCGTAGTCGGGCAGTTGAAGGGTCATATCTTTGCCCAAATTTTGGTCAAAATACGAAACAATTATGCACGTGTGAAGTAGGGTACTTATGTTTACCAATACCACTGGTCAAAATATTGCCCAATAGATGGTTGGGTTGACTATTGGCACAACGTTGGGCAAAGTGTTGAAAAAATATTGCCCAACCTTTTCACAGTGCAGGTACTACCCCTACCCCTTGTATCACACACACATCCAGGGCTGCACACATCATCTTGTAATTGAAAACAAGACAGGATGATTTATTAAAATCTGATAGCTGAAATCTAAGAGATTTTAATGAAGAGGGAAGATACTATTCAATTCAATCATTTGAACACATCACAGATGTCTCCACATCATCACCTTTCTTAATTAATGATACACATCTCCAGACGTGACAATGACGGCAGCAAGAGAGCAACAAAGAACCTTCCCACGTTAACTTCAGGTGAGGTAGGTGTGTTTGATAACTACATCATCAATCTATTGATTTTATCTCGTTGATCAGATTGAACATGGAAGATTGGAAGAGACCTTGGAGTATTCTTCACACCTCTTGTATGATTATGAGAATGATGTATGATGCGCCTCCACATCAAAGGGTACTGGAAACAAGACCTGCACAGGTGTCTTTAAACCCTGCAGGTGGGCAACAAACAAATTCATATCAAGGAATAAAATATCTAGGCAGTCGGTTGATTTATACGGTCCTAAACTTGGCACTCTGTACAGTAATATATATAACCCCCCTCTCCCTTGTTATCGTAACTGTCATGTACTTTGATTAAGAGAAGATTCAAATATTTTTTTACTGAATTCCTGACTTAATGTAGGTCCTTCTCAACATGCCGTAGTGTCATGTATTTGTAGGCATAAATATTCTTCATTCATCTCACTTTTTTTCTTCTTTTTTTCAATGATCTTTAAATGAAATTTAGGAGCTGGCCTTCAACAGCTTTTGCTTTTGCTAGATCCTTCACTTTTAAATTCACTTTCACATATGATTATATTTGAATATAATTTCATGAGTGGAATTATCTTGAACTAAAATTGGAACATGAACAAATTTATGTTTAATAGGGAAGACAGATTAATGATGGAGCAAAAACGTATTGAGCTTTAGAGAGAAAGAGAGGGAGGGGAAAGAATGAACGAGAGAGAAAGAAAGAGATGGAGAGAGAAAGGGAAAGAGATGGAGAGAGAAAGGGAAAGAGACTGAAATGTGATTGTAGGGGAGGAGGAGCACCTAACAGTCAATATACAGTGTCAAGATTGCCCTCTCCCACCCACCATCCTCCCAATGTTTAGTCAGGGAAGCTTGGGTTACATTCTCGTCTCCATGGTTACACGGAGGCAGATCTGAAACAGGAGCTCCACGAGCAAACACCCCACAGTTGGTACAGCAGTAACTTCTCCCCGCCAAGAGTGATCAAAATCAACTCCCTGTAAAAACTCCCTTTCACGCCACAGTTTACATTTGGGCTACCGCAGATTTTGTTCTCTGCCGCCGTCACCCGATGTATGTTCATCGCCCCCCAAAGAAAAGTGCAGGAATCTGATGTTGAATTTATTAATCACCCAAATAAATGATTGAATTTCAGCCTTTCAAAGAGATTTGTAGGTAAATATGGTGTCAGGGCATAGGGAACTATTGATACAATATGAAAGCGAGAGAAAAGAGAGGATTACCACCAGGCTATTATGGCTATTGACTCCTGCGCAATCATAAATCAGTCAGCTCAATGCCGAAAAGGAAATAAATTTACCCGTCTGACGCACCTGTATTCTAAGTAGCACTATTTGGACGCTGGGAATAAAGAATGGCAAAGAATTGGATCAGAGAGGTATATAATCTTATTAAGATCTTATCACTGTAAATCATTCCCACCTGTAAAGAGCTCTACCTTCAACTCAATACCACAGGAGTCAAAAGGAAAGAGAATAAGAAAGAAAGGAACTTTTTTTTTTTACCCAAGTTGCCGCCATTAATAGCATCATATATCAAACCCTTTTCATGGCAGGCTGACAGGTTCTGCCAAGCACAAAAACTGCTTTATGATTATTCCCCAGGAATAATAGCACAAAGTCTGTGACATTTCGGTTAAAATGACATATTAGCGAGTGCGCCGAGGTAGGTAACCCGGTGGCCCTCCCGTAAAGGGGGGCACCTGTACTTCTATTGAAGGAGGCCCTCGCTCTGTGAACTTTGTTCATCCCGCCTATTCAGCTGCAGCCAGGTGAGACCGATACACTTCCAATCAACTAAATACCTCTCATTTTCTGTGTGACTAGTGCCGAAGAAAAAGCAGGGCTACATCAAACAAATATTTGGATTTGAATGCGCGATTGTCCGCCCAGCCGGAGACTGACTGAGCTGGTTTCGTGACTGGTCGGGTTGTAAGAGAGAGTCGCACCGAACAATGGGGGTGCGAAGGAAACATGTTGTCTGAATGCGGGCTGCACATGACCTAGAGAGGTGCTATGTAAGGGACACCTCCTCATGTGACCGTGGGTGCTATAGTGTTTAGATAGACCTACATCACTTAAGATCAGAAAGCTCTGCAAACTCCGCATCCACATCAAGGAGCGTTTCTAATCAAATTTTCATAGATACAAAAGCTTCAATTTCTAATCAGTAAAGTATTTCTAACGTTTTTCTTACAATTGTAGATATTCATTGTTAGGCACCTTTATTTCAATTAACAGTGCTATCAACTATGATGGAATCAACTAACAACTTGTCATGGTTTGTCCAAAGATTGACTTCGTACAGAGAAACACTAATCGTAATATTATTATCATTATGACAGATAATGATGATATATCAACATTGCACTAGACTTGTGGTGATCTGAAGCGACCAACGCGTATCCCTGGGTGTCAGAATTAGCAGCTGTCTCACAATGCTTTGTGCTGGTGTGCACGCGCTTTGTTCTAGTTATTATGAGGAGGGAGCAGTGGACCGGCAAATATTCTCCCCTCCCATCCATACAAACACGGCCTTATACAGAACATCGTTCTCCCTCTTCCTTCATCCCTCTCACGTTCATTTATTTTCCTTGCCTCTTTCACTCGATTTTTGTCATTAAGCCTTCTAGAAAGGAGTAAACTAAATTCCATAATAACCGATTGAACTCTTGATATTAACGTTTCCTTCCTTTAATATCTTTTTAGATATAAATACCTCTTATAATATATCAAAATAAATGAGTATTACCTCATCCCCAAAAAATTATCCTTTAAACTAAATTACAATTAAATAATAATAATTCTCCTCTTTTCTACTGTTTTCCACTCTTTTAACCCTATCTTATATCTTTAAAAGCAAATTTCCTTCTCTCTTTCCTCTTCCTACACTCATACACACTCGTAGTAAATGAAGCCACAACAAATGAAAATAACGCAGAAGGTGAAAGAGGACAGAAAGGACGGTCCAATTGGCTCATATCCTACGCATGAATGGCAACACGCCTTTCTCTCTGTCTCTGTCTGTCTCTGTCTCTCTTTCTCTCTCTCTCTCTCTTTCTCTCTCTGTCTCTCTCTCTCACACACCCTCGCTCTGTCTGTATCTCTCTCTGTGTGTCTGTCTGTCTATCTTTCTCTTGAATCTCTCTCTCTCTTTTTCTCTCTTACTCTCCCGCTCTCTCTGTCTCGCTCTCTCTATCTGTATCTCTCACGTGGTGGTGAGCAACCGAAGGCCATTGTTACGGCGAACCAACCCACGACTGTCAAAGCAAGCCCCGGATCGTCCATTCATTCACAGAAACGCATGCACGCTCTGATATCATCGAGGTGTTAATCAAAACCCAAGGAGGTGACACTCGTCCAAAGCCCAACGATATGTTTGCTTGTACCCTCCAAGGCCAGACCCTGTCTGTGTTATTAATTTCCATTGATATAGAATATAGAGGGTAAAAGAATAGTACAACCGCAGGAGTTATGAAAACATGTAGTGTTTCATCCATATCAACAGCTATTGTAATGAAAGATATCTCTTTTTTTTGCAGTTGCCCTTGAAGAGTTTTGTTCTCTTTCAAGTAATACAAATGTAGATAATAGATAAATATGACACAATTGGAATGTAGAGTGTCTTTCGATGACGAAACAAATGGTTTATATGTTTTGTGGAAAATAAAGACCATACAGTATACAAATAGATCTCAGTTGCATTTTGTGACAGTCATCATCATACCAAGCTATCAAAACAGAAGATATGCGCTGACAATAGAAGTTTGTTTTTTTTTCCCCCAAGACTTTTATTATGATTGTACAATGGTACAGAGTTTGCGACTTTGTATGACGCATGATTCGATAATGATAGAGGAATTTTAGGTGTTTTAGAGATACTTAGGAAATTCCTTTTTTTCTTTAAAAAAAAGCTTGTTTTCTTTAAAAAAAAAGCTTGTTTTCTTGGGAGATTTTTCATCATTAACATTATTACTATATGAAAGCCTGAAAACACACTCAGACAGCAAGCATATTTTTTTTCAAATTTGGTCCACGAATACCCTATGACAACAGAGATACATTGGAAAAGGACGATTGTATCCATTTCTATTGCAGTTCAATTCTTCAGCCAGCAGGAAACATGAATTGATCAAGCGTATTCTATTTCATAATGTTTGTTCATTCGATACCCACAAAAGATTACTCATGGAATAACAGATTCCTCCTCAGCTGAAAAACAGCTCTTTGGAGGGCTTCAAACTTTGGTAATTGTAGCAGCAGTTAGACAAATGGAATACTTTACAGGGTGCAGTGAGGAAACTCATAGGAGCAGAGGGCAAATGTGGCCCGGGAAGTGTATCAACAGCTCTGGATTAAAAATAAAATCTATGGGGAAAATATGAAAATATTAATATTTTAGCTAATAAAACAAATTTGTACAGAAAATATGAAAAGATGTGGAGGAGTACTTTTTCCACAGAAGATTGTAGGGATATAGCGAAAAAGAAGAAGAAAATAAATGGTTTAAAAGAGAGAAAGCAAGGAAGATTGATAGAAACATGAGAAAACTAGATGGAATTCTACTGCGCGCAGTCGAAAATGATGCCTCCGTTATAGAGCAATTTTACAAACCAAAACAGAAAAAAAAAATTGAATTACTCAGAATATTGTGATTACAAGCAATTTCTCATATACATATATGACCCTTTGATCTTTGACCTCATGACCATAAAATCTACTCAGTTCATTGGCTCTGCAAGATGTTCTGAGTTAAATAGTAATCCATCTGTCAGTTCTAATGAGAATGCGTTCACAAGCTATTTTTGCATACATAATGGGCCCATGACTTTTGACCTTTGACCTTATGAACCAAGAATCTACTCAGTTCATTGGCTCTGCAAGTAACAAACATGACCTAATTTTGGCATGAATCCATCAATCGGTTCTTGAGATAACGCGATCACAAGCTGTTTTTGCATTCATAATGTGCGCTGTGGCCTTTGACCTTTGACCTACGTGCTCCAAAATCTAATCAGATTGTCTTCCTATGGTAATACACACTATTATTAAGTTTGAAGTTTAAATCTCCAGTGGTTCTTGAGATATTATGATAACAATCTCAATGTATGGAATTTCATAAGTTGACCTCTGTGACCCTTGACCTTTGACCTACGTGCTCCAAAATCTAATCAGATCGTCTTCCTATGGTGATACACACTATCACTAAGTTTGAAGTTTAAATCTCCAGTGGTTCTTGAGATATCATGATAACAATCTCAATGTATGGAATTTCATAAGTTGACCTCTGTGACCCTTGACCTTTGACATACGTGCTCCAAAATCTAATCAGATTGTTTTCCTATAGTGATACACACTATCACTAAGTTTGAAGTTTAAATCTCCAGTGGTTCTTGAGATATCATGATAACAATCTCAATGTATGAAATTTCATAAGTTGACCTCTGTGACCCTTGACCTTTGACATACGTGCTCCAAAATCTAATCAGATCGTCTTCCTATGGTGATACATACTATCCTTAAGTTTGAAGTTTAAATCTCAAATGGTTCTTGAGATATCGCGCTAACAAACTCAATACAAGGAATTTCATAAGTTGACCTCTGTGACCTGTGACCTTTGACCTACGTACTCCAAAATCTAATCAGATCGTCTTCCTATGGTGATAAATACTATTCCCGAGTCTTAAGTTTAAATCTTAAATGGTTCTTGAGATATTGTGATAACGGTCAAACGGGACGTACGGACGGACGTACGGACGGACGTACGGACGTACGGACGGACGTACGGACGGACAACCCGAAAACATGATGCCTCCGGTACCACCTTCGGTGGCGGAGGCATAATTAAGAAAAAATTAAGAGGACTGAAATAAAGGAAAATGAAATGAAGGAAATAAAATTAAAAATGAAGAGAGGATAAAGTGGTATTGAAAGAAGAAAATGAAGAGAAAAAAATACATCAAAAAATGCAACAGATGGGAGTAGTCTCCACAGATGAATAAACCAAATACACATGAAGAAATTAGATACACATGAATGTTCATTTCATTTCAGAGTAAGGTCACGTGCAAAGGTTCTGTTGTTATTTAACCATTGAATCTTTCCTTGTATTTCTTGGAACCAAAACAATATGTGATAGACAACCACCTCTGACATCTACATTCAAGGGAAATGGCAATGCACTCGGAGGACCTCAACATGGTTTACTGCAATGGGGAGGGGGGGGGGGGGGGGGGTTTGGACGATCTAAGGGAGATGGAACAACGGGTAATTAATCATTAGAACGAGAGGTACAGATGTGTCCCGTGAGAACAGTCCTTGACTCTGAGGTCTGCTGAACTTATTTTATTGTGAGTTACATGGGAATGTTACATGTAGATGCTAAAGTTGTCATAAATATTAGGCTGATGTTGAAAAGATTTTTGATGCAACATATTAACGTTTTTTTCAAAGGAAATTTTAATATCTCAAGGTCGCTTTAACTCCCTGTATCACTGTATCTTGAGAAAAGACAAAGATTAACTTTCAAGATATTAATCTGTAGCTTAAACTGCATTTTCTCCTACATCATTGTAAAATATTGCATGAAATATCTTTGACGAGAATTATCTTAAAAACTGTGCACAATGGGATGGCACTGCATTAATTTCAACTTACATATTTTCCCCACCCTCCCAAGCTGTACACTTTAAAGTAAATGGCTGGAAAGGAATTGAATG
Source organism: Strongylocentrotus droebachiensis (assembly GCA_035222895.1). NCBI lineage: Eukaryota > Metazoa > Echinodermata > Echinoidea > Camarodonta > Strongylocentrotidae > Strongylocentrotus > Strongylocentrotus droebachiensis. Next base: position 97,896 of record JAVYIG010001523.1, on the reverse strand, counting down.
AAATAAAATAACACAATACTCTGCCCCTCCAACCGATGGTCTTCACCCCCCCCCCCCCCCCTCCCCCTCTCGATCCCATCTTTCTAATATCCATAACCCTTTAGCCCCAGTACCTTCCTCCTACTGTCTTCCTCTATCCTTATGTATCATAACCTGTCTTGGCTGAGCTAGCTCGATCATGCAGTCTGAGTGAGCAGGCAAGCTTTGCTTGGTGCTGTCAGCAGTCAAATTGTCCCAATTTCCTGTCACAGACTCGAGCTGATTGGGCTATATAAACTGTTTCATCTTGATGCGCGAGACACGGATAAACCCTTCCCTCGCCAAGTCCTGTCCTCCCCCATGCCAAAAACCATTTGGAAGTCACAGGAAGATAATGCTCCCCGACTTGATTCCTACTACAGAAAGTTGTGTTGACAGGCAGAGGCGTAGTAGCTGGGAGCATGTGCCCACATCAATTGACCAACAAAAAATAGAAGTAGAGATAGATAGATAGAAAGAGAGGGCAAGGGGGAAGCAGAAGTGAAGAGAAGATGATCGAACCACCTCCCACCCTCATAGTACTTGATGTCCTTTTTCTTTTGCATTTTATCCACCGGGTAATATCGGTACACCCTACCCTGTCGGCCATGATACTATAATGCCCCCTGACTGGCTAGACCCCTCCTACCCCACGGTTGACCAGTATCAGCTGACTGAGAGAGAGAGAGAGAGAGAAAGAGAAAGAGAGAGAGAGAGAGAGAGAGAGAGAAAGAGAGAGAGAGAAAGAGAGAAAGAGAGAGAGAAAGAGAGAAAGAGAGAGAGAAAGAGAGAAAGAGAGAGAGAAAGAGAGAGAGAAAGAGAAAGAGAAGGGTTGGGGTGGGCTAGTGATATATTGTTTATGTAATCCGGGAAAGGGGGGGGGGGGGGGGGTGGGTGAATGCATACGTACAATTTCATGACCATATTGTAAGAAAAAATTAATTCCAGCCTCCATGAGAAACTAGTCAAAACTGATCTACAAGTCACAACCAGACTATAGCATTTATCAATTTCATATTGGCGATGAAGCGCTGACAAACTACCGATGCTTTCACACATTCTTGCGGTGATGCTCAAATCTTTTGTTACACACCAATCAGTGGAATTAAACACCCCACAAAAATGTAAAGAGGAGAAGAATATAAGAACAAATGAAGGAAGAAAAGAAATATGGGAGCATCCACGGAATGAAAGTAGATATTACCGAGCTCTCAGGAGACTTGTGTAAGTCGTAAAGTGCGCAGTAGCACTTTTCCAACTTCACCGCTATGACCGAACCTCACAAATCACATCATAGATGCATCCATTCTCACCATCTCTTCAGTCCTGGCCGATTTCATCCTCTTTATCTCTGTTTTTTTCTTTCTTTCACACTTCTTATCTTTCCTTCTCTCCCTGTCTCTCCTTTCTTACCCTCTTCTCCAATCTCTCTTTCTCCCTCTCTCTCTCTCTTTCTGCTGTCTTTCCCCTCCCCCTTCTCTCCATTTCTTGTTTTATCACATCTATCTTTGTATCCTATTCGCTTTTTTTATTGAGCCTTTTTCCATCATATCTTGTCCCTAATGCATCTTTGAACAGTCATTGTCATTCTTAATTTTGTATCATCCTTTTTTTCAAATCATACTTTCATCTGTTCTTTCTCTTACTCTTAGTCATGTTTCTTTCTCAATCTAACTCCTCACTCACTCATTTTATTTTTTTTTAGTTTTTCTCTAAGCTCCTTACTATTCTCCCCTAATGTATTTTTGTCTCGACCCCCACCCCCCCCCCCTCCTATTTTTTCTTTCCTCTAATGTATGAACATCAAACCTCTGTTTTGTGTAAAGCATTTTCCCTTCTATCTGGACTTGTTTCTTATGTCTTCTTCAAAGAAATACACTTCACTATCTTTCAATACCATTTCATCTGCCACTAACCTCACCTCTGGTACAAAATGCCTTCAGAAAAACAATCACTATTATTTATGGGTCTTGCATGACATCTGACCCTTTCATTTTCATTTACAACATATTCACAATATTTCAACATTTGATCTTTGACCTCCAAGAGCCCTTTGTATTTTTGTTAACAGGAGACCAGATGAATGATGGGTAAAAGAATATTTTACAGGCATTGATCCAAGAAAAGCTCCACCTGTTTTCCCATCAATCTTCCAAACGAGGATGATATTACCATGGCAACAGAATAAAGCTGACTTTACAGAACAAAATATCACTCTAAATTTAGCACTCCTTGATCATTAACATGTACATGTTTCTAATCACATGGTCCATTAATGTATTTAATATTCACTTTGCTTTTCATCTACTCTCTAATTTATGCATGATTGTTTAAAGCTGTTCACAAAACATGCTATTGATGAATTGCTTTAAAGGATTAGCTATCTTCCAGCAATAATCTTTTTTGAATATCTTTTGCATGAGAATAAAAAGTAAAAGATAAATATTTTACAGAAAAGAGACGGCTGAAATTGTCTCCATTCTCATTAAAATCTGGACAGTATTCAGAACATCAATCAAAGCTAAGGATTTTTGTATGTTTTTGTCCATTACCTTTCTCTTTCTAAACATCAGCTCAGCTGTTGGAAGGGATTTGATTTGCAATGGACTTTGTGTAAAATTGTAATTAATCATCTGCTGAGGGCCATAATAGTATTATCTCATATAATATCATGTACTATATTAACTCACCTTTGGCTCTCAACTAACAATTAATACATCTTTTTAAGAAGGAATATTTGTAGTAAAACGTGATGGCTTCATGGTCCTATTATTTCTTTTCTTACTACATATGTAATGCTGTTTTTGTATAAAAAAAAATCTTTATGATATACAACCTGAAGAGGGAAAGCAGCTCTTTTTACAGTTTTCTGCTGGTAGATCAAAGATGCTTGCCGATTAGCAATAGCCAAGAGAAGAGACCAAAGAAGACAAAACTACCATTACTTGTCATACCTTCATTAAATACTACATGTATTATTATATCATACTGATCATAAGATAGTCATCGAAAAGTTTATGAAATTGGATTAAATGTAGGAAAATACATTACCACATGTTTAATAAAAGAGATTGGCACTTGGTATGGGAAAAACTTAATTTTCTCATTTTCAACGAAAATAATGGGAATTCTATTTTCACCATTATTTGAATGATCATAAGATGACAGACTGCAGCTAAGTAGATGAGTAATTTGAAAAGAATTTCATGCTATTATTCCCTTCCATATAATCTTCCCCATCAATTTTTCAACTGATTTTCCAGCATCTAGTATATAAGTTAAATAGTACCTTTAAAATTACTGAGAACCCCCCCCCCCCCCCCCCAAAAAAAAAAAAAAAAATCCATCTACCCCTCAAATCATGAAGTCACACTTTCCCCCTAATGACCACTCTCATTAAAGCCCCTCCACCATTGATCTGTTAAAATTGTACTCTTCTACACTAAATCCCTACCCTGCCTCCCATTTGTCTTGCCCTGGGAGAATAAAGGCTCTCTCACAATACCAAATTTGCTTTCCAAAATTTCATATCTGAAAGGAATTTGACAGGTGATTTGTAATATTACCTAATGTACATCATATACACTGGTTTACATATAAGATCAGAGACCGTATCACGCACTTTATATCCCCAAAGGGTGTCATATCATGATTAGGATTAGTGCTTTCTCTTGTAACCAGTCCAACAGATTTTTTTCTTTACTCTTCATATTTTCTAAATCATGAAAAGTGGATGTTGGTAAATTGCCCCTCCTTACATCACATCAAGTTTTGGAAGATCAAAGAGAATTTAACTTTCTCCAGAAAATTTCAAGAGGAAATACATTGAATAGAAGAGAATATTATCTCCTGACAACCAACCATAAAGGTACCAAGATCAAAGAGAAAAATAATTTTGACCTGAAAATTTCAAGAGGAAATACAATGAATAGAAGAGAATATTATCTCCTGACAACCATAAAGGTACTAAATCAAAAACTTTCCCCTCCAGCTACATGAAAGTCCTTGTAGCTCTCAGCAGACCATTTTTAATACACAGTGAATTTTCATGAACAGCAGCAAAGATACCAATTCTTTTACTTTTCTCTCTCTCTCTCGCCATCTTTCATGAATGAATGGGCATCAGCATGTATTTAAGTGATGGCACTCTCTCACCAATTACCCCCACGCCAGCCCGCTAATGAGCGCACACCACCTTCACAGCGCTTCCACACACCTCCGAGGGTGGCTCCGGTGGCGCGCTCCCCATCACCCTCTTCGCATCCCCGTGGAAACCATCATCAACACAGTGGAGGCTGATGCAAGAGGTGGGATGGAGCACACCATGACCACCTTTTGGTGCTGCTTTTAAGAGTTTTCATAATATACAGTGGGGATGAATGAAAAGTCAAGACTGTCTATGAAAATGTTCTGTTGGAAATATGCAAGGTGAAATCTGGCACTACGATTTATTGAAAAATTAAAAGATGAATTTTCAGTTCTTCAAGCTATCAGATTCATACTTTCTACGGTTTCGTTTACTGAAAAAAGGTATTTCAAGTAACTTGTTCCAATCATGAAACCCGTCTTCAATTCTGTAACACGTTGAAGTTATTCTCTATCTTTTCCCAATGTCATGCCTATTCCTTTACTGCTGAACATTTGGTTTATACCCTGGGTATCTGCAAACCTTGAAAAGACTTCTCCTTATCAAAAGCACCCATCAAAAAGAAAACCAATAAGAACAGGAGGCAGCTAGAAATTTCCTCTTTCCTGTTACCCGTCAAGAAATGTTCGCAGTGAGTTATAAAACATTTACAGAAAGCTTAATAAATGCCTGCAAAGCGGTCAGCGGGCGGGCGGTTAGATAACGCACAGCCTTGAAAGAGACATGCAAGCATGCACCTGAAATAAAACAGGATCGCCCTCCAATCGTTAGCTCCCGGATCAGTCTTGCAAGCGATGATAGAGAATTCAAAAAGCAAATGAAACAGAAAAAGAGAAATGATCTAGGGTTTGAGAGCAAACAAACACACAGAGAATTAATTAAGTGATGGAGAATAATTTTTGCTCTTGCGATCATTATCTATTCGATGGTGAACAATGGTGATTATTAAATCATTGGGAAAGTGAACGGTACTGCATGCATGCACTCCCCATGTGGTAGAGTGTGAAAGATGTAATTACATATTGGAAGTTCTTAACCCTTTGGTGACTACAAACCCTAAATGTTGTTGATTTTATGCAAGGTCTTAGTGTGCATGGCACTAGCAGGGTTCAAGCTGCTTATATCAGACACAACACCTCCGTTAGTGAGGTGGCATTAATTATCGTACTCTAAATCAATAGATTGATTTAACTACTCCTTTTTCATTTCAAGTGCAACTAGGCGTTACTCTTTGGGTGGTTTCACACCACACCACTTTAGAGAAAATGAAGTGGAAATCAAATGCATCCCTTTTGCCTACTGCATGCATAATCAAACCCCAAACTACTTTTAATTATTATTTATAAAAATAAAAAAAAGAATTTAAAGATAACATAACATAAATCTACTGTGTATGCCTCAATAACAAAATGTATGAATACATGCAGTCTGCAAATTAGGTGTTATTTTCAAAATCTTCAACTACATACTTCCCTTCATTAAAATTCTTTTCAATCTCAGACAAAACCAAACCACAAAACCACAATCTTGCATTCTTGTTGAAAATGATACTACTGAGAACAAGTAATATTGCACTGGTATTTCAAAACATTTTTCCTTTAAATAAAATACCACTCACTCCCTCACAAAGACTTTAAAGGAGTTGACTTTGGAATAGGAGACCTTGAAAATTAATGGGTTAGACTTGGGAATTACAGCTACCCCAAAAAATGTTTCCAAACAATAGGCCATTTGTTATTAAACTTTCAAATGAATTATTCTCCCTGTAATAATATTTTGCCTAGTTTTGAATAATGCAAAAGTTGAATAATCCTTCATCGTGGATTGCATTTTTTTTCAATTACATTTTGGATTCATTTCTTTCCTTGGTTGTTGTGCTCAAAAGTCAAAGGGTAAACATTTCAATATTGCAATATTTTTTGTTTACTATTTTTAAACATGACATTTCAAGGTAACACCTCTTCCTTTTTCTTCTGTTTCTTTTGCAGCATTCACACACCTACATAAAACCAATAACGTCATACATTGTTTGTAAAAATGCACGGGAGAAAAATGTTAACCTTTCATGATCTATTCCTAATTATCTGCCACCCACTCTTAACCGATGAAAATTAAACACTTAATATCCGCAATATCTTCTCATCTCTGTCGTTATTCTCTGCCTATTGGTATGTATGTTTGTATGTCCATCTGTCTGACTGTCTGTCTGTCTGTCACTCTCTCTTTCTGTCTCTTCTCTATTCACAACCTCCTTTCCCCATTCTCACTTCTTTCTTAATTTTTCCACCCTCCATTAGCCAGAAAGCCAAAGGCTGGACAGAAATGACCCACGAAAGGGAAAAAATGAGGGGTGGTGCGGAAGCAAAATTTCTAGAAATAATATACGAGGCTTGGGTTCAAGGGTCACGAACATAGCTTGGAGATACACTGTAGTAGGTGAGAGTGAACTTTGTTAGAAAGGTGGGTCTGTCATTAAACTCTCTGTTGTTATAACAAGCATTTCACTAGGGAGAGAAAAAACTTTTTTCCAAGTTCAATCTCTCAAAGTACTAAACAGAGTGACTACTGTATGAATTGCTAGCAGCAACAAGTTGAAAGGTTTCTCGCTGAGATTAGAGAGGATTTTGGCTAGGTTGCTGTTCCCTTTTTTTCCTTCCTTAATATTTCATAATGTAAACTCTGAAGACGCTACTCAGTCTTACATTGAAATCTCTAGGAGATACACAGGAAAATAATATTAGTTTCTGAAGTATGACAAGAATGGAAAAACAAACATTTTGTGTTGTATTGCAAATAAATTTTAAGATAGGGGCCCCACACATTTAATTCGCCATTAACTGCAACAATGCAGATCAAAATATTTTTAAAAAATCAGAAAGCTTGGTTATTTTGATAAAGTATGCAACTTGGGACAGTTCTGATCATGTCCTTAGAATTTAGCTGCTGAATGGAGGAACTAAAATTAAGATAATTTTTGAAAAACAATCCTAAGAAAAAGAGGGAAAAAATGTATCACTTTGTAACATTGATCCTTTTCTGAATCTTATACAGCTTTTTTTCAAGAAAATACTAGTTACAAGTTAATAATATTATCTCAATAATTATCTCCACAAAAGAAACCTGAAATCAATAATCTATCCCTTTCTTCCTGATAAAAGAAACAAATAACCAAAGTTCAAAAACCTCCTTTGGGATTCATCCCATCAAGCTAATCGAAATCCCCACCATCCGACTGTCCAAAGAGTCTAAGCCCTGACCCCTACACCCTGAGGACACAGGTCAAGGGTCATGGGAGACTCATGGGAGTCTGCGGCATACCTTGGGTAATGTGAAGGGCAGGGGCATGAAGGGCAACCCAAGTCCATGAACAATGCTGCCACTTCAAGACCCAAAGAAAATGGAGAAAGAGAAGCCGAAGAGAGAGGGGAATATAGGAGAGAAACATTATTGCTAGAGTAAATCATGTCTGGAAGAGGCAGACCTCCCACAGATTCGTTACTTGAGAAATTGTTCCTGTTTAATCATGTTCCGCTGACTCCCCCCCCCCCCCCCCCCCCCCTCCCATCAAGCAAAAGTGGGATCCTAAAAGTATGGACATGGACAGTTTACAAACTACCCATAGTACCCAACAAAAGTACCCACAATGCTCAGGGAAAAAAAATTGTGATCATTGCCACAATGTATACGGAAATATTCACAATAACCATGTTTTGCTGACATCCCCCTTGAAGTTCAAAGGCAAAGTTCCTGGGAATTAATACAATGAACTTTATTCAAAGAAATAAAATATAAACAGATGTTTATAGCAATGATGTAAATCAAGTCTTGATCAGAATTGTTTATGATATGCCATCACTCAGATGAGGATGTGGTGGTTTTTTTGGAATAAACAAAAGGAGCTTTTGTTGAAGAGCAGTAGTAAACTAGAGGCAAAAAAAAAACCTGTGACAGTGCTGTGATCTTGCAGGAGGCCCCTATGGCAATGCACTGCTTGGTTGTTTGGGATCATATTTAAGTAACATTGACCTGTTCCAGAGAAATGCTGAAAATCAACACCATACCAAACTATGCCAAGTTCGGACCCAGGGGATGAGAAGAGAGGAGACCAAGATGAAAAAGAGAAAGAATGGTCCAATCGAACTTGCCCCCCTCCTCCGTTTTGCATCTTTTGTTTTCCATTGTGCTAAATATTACTTACTCCCTTATTGCTGTACTTTGGTATCATCCTTTCTTTTTCCGCTCTTTCTTCTACTCCCTTTATTTCCAAAGCAATAATATTGGAAAGTCTGCTCTCTACCCTTCCCCCTATTTCCAATTCTCCCTCCCATAAACCTCCTCCTTCCCTGTTTCTAAATTCTATTCGTCCCTCATTCCTTCCTTCTCTCTCTCTCCCTCTCTATCTCTCTCTCTCTCTCTTTATCTCTCTCTCTCTGTCTCTGTCTTTTACTCCAAAACTTGTGGCACTGCAACTTTACTTCCATTGAGTTCTGCTGTTGTTTACTAAATTATTTCATATTGCAATTTCGTTTTCATCTTTCTTGACCAAACATTCTAATGCCTCTCCCCCATCTTTATCGAAAAGGAGAGGGGGGGGGGGGGGGGTTGTAGTATTGATGGTGCATTCAATTATTTCTTCACAATTTCCTATTACATTGAACAGCATTAATTCTATCGCGGGTGGGGTGGAGCAAGAGGAAGAGATAGCCACTTCAACCCTCACAATTGTGGGGGGGGGGGGCAGCATTGCATAAGAACGTATGGATGGGGGCAGGAGAGAGGGGGGTGGGGTCCATTACCATCTTACTCCACCAAACCTTCAAGCTGTCATCCAAGTTCATCATCTGGAGCTGATTCTGTTCTCAAGGCATGAAGCTATTCACCGCATCTCGGAGGGAGGTCTACCCGCATCCATGTCTTCACATACATCTCATACCTTTCATAAATCAAAGAGCAAATCCAAAGCCACGCTAATTTCCCTTGCCTTCTGCCATGTCCTGCCTGTGCTAGCTAGACCTACAAAATATCATCTCTAACAATGTAGTTATTCAATATGGAATGATAACCCTACACAATTGTAATGATTACGTCCTTAGGTATTTAAATTAGTCAGAATGAAAAAAATACATTAAGCTATTTAATGTTATGAAGATTTTGGTTGGTTTTTACAATCTACACAAACAATTCTTTGAATATTCCATCCTAAAAAAAACCTCATAGCTCATTAACAAGCCTTAACACTAGTAGCTTTCAATCAATACATAGACATGATGATAAGTCTAGATGTTCATTTATAGCCTTCAAGAAACCACTCCCCCCCCCCCCCCTCTCTCTCTCTCTCCCTCTCTTTCCACATATCTCTTTCTATTTTACATTACTCATCTTTATCTTTATCTCTGTCTCTGAACAGGTTCATCAAGTTTCATACTTTCTTGGTTCTAAAAAAAGAAACACATATGTAGATGAAGGAGCCAAAGCTTCCCTGTGAATCTTTCCTTACTTTCTAATCACACCCGACACATCACACCCCTTAAACTGATTTTCTCCACTTTCCACACACTTTTCAATGCACTCTCTTCCTCCGAGTGCATCCTCTATAAAAAGATGAAATAGAATTAAAAGCTACATCATACATGGCAAGGCCGACCTGAAAAAACAATGTCCTGACCATTTCACATTTCCAAGGACCCGGGGATATGACCGCTTCACACTACAGACGCTTAAACTGGTTTAAAGCACAAAACATTTCATTAATAGGGAGTATTCACATTTTAATGAATTGAAAGACGTATACAATTTATGTCTCTACCCTTTTAACTAATATAGCAGTAATTTTTGCTGAAGAATTGGAGTGGAAAAGCCTAATTAATCAATAAAATTAATATATGAATGCATGAAATGTATCAAAGCAATGAAACATAATTGAACAGATACAAACGATAGTTAACCTTTTCAATGAAAAGCAAGTGTTAATAAGCAACAGGTAATAAGTACTTTTTACATATAAATTGACACCTTCCAAGTTCATTTTATGCTACTACAAGCTGCTTTCATTTTGTATGAAAGCAGTTTTTTATTTCTTTATTTTCTTTTGTACAATAAAAGATGACACCTCTTCCACATTCAACTATCTTTTGCACCTTCCTGGTGTGACTACCACTTTCCAGCTTCAAATGCTTCTATTTTAGAACAATTGTAATTAAGATACGCCTTTCCAAGGTTGAAAGGATGTCTCGGACACTAAAAGCAGGAACTCAGGCAATACAAGTATTACCAATAGCCACATTTTCAAGGCCAGGCAGTCTGTGTGAATATCAAATGAAATTAATGAAGATTCTTTTTTTCCTCTCTTTTTTTAGGTGCTCTGCATCGAGATGGCCGAGAAGTTATATTGCTATTAATATTGGATGCACGCATGAGAAATTCAATTTGAACCTTGCACCCCGTCACTTTTACACTTCCTCACCAGGCGTGGCCGTCATGGAATATCACACTTTCAACCTGGTCCCCGATCAATGAGCCCAGACAGACAGAGGAGAGAGATGGAGAGAAAGGTGGAGAGTCTGAGAGACAGGGAGATAAGGAGACTATGAAAGGAAAGAGATTTAAAAAAGGATGAGAGAGGTAAAAGGACACAGTGAGAGACACAAAGGGAAGAAATGAGGAAGGAGGGAAGAAAAGAAGAGAGATGAAGAAGATGAGGGAGAGGGTGAGATAGTGAAGGCGTGAATGTCTGAGAGACGGAGGGAGAGAGAAAGAGAAAGAAAAAGAGGGCGAGAGAGAGAGAGAGAGAGAGAGAGAGAGAAAGAAAGAAAGAGAAAGAGTGAATGATAATAAAAGAGAAAGTGGGTGGGTGTGGGCACTAGTACCAAACATGATGAATATATATAACACAAAAAAAAAAACCAACAAAAAGTTTAGATGTATAATAAAAAAATGCAATTGAATAGAACAATGAATACAATAAGAGCTACAGAAAACTGTAAATAAACACAACTGTGTTCAATATGGAGTGAAGAGACAGCTAGTAAAAGGTCTGCTGCCCTCACAAGGCAAACATTCACTCCCACATGTTCCCCGAGAACGTAATTAAAGAGACCATCTCGCAGGCATTGCCCTGGCTATCCCAAACCTTGCACGGGGAGACACTCTAGGCACTATTTAATAAACCCATGTCAGCATTTGGGTATCGAGACGGAAAAATGAGAGGAGATGTTTTTAAAAAATGGAAAGAGATGGAGCAGAGGGAAGCCAAAAATCAATATTCATATAGTTTACAGCTTGCATCATGCCTCATATATACAAGCTCATGCAGACTCATAAAGCAACTAAGCAAACTGGAGGTGAGCTAGGTGCAGGGGAACGAGGATAGGAAAGGGACAGCTCGGGTAGGTGAGGGAAGCTCCGCGATCGGATGTTGGGGAACGTGCACGGTAGCATCCACAAGTTATTAGGTTAAGGGGAAAAAATGCGATAAAAGTAGGTTATGGCTCAGAGGCAGAAAAATATGACGGAATTATAAGAAACGGAGACAAGCGCTGCCAATCGAAGCGCAGCGCCTGCAAAAAACGAGGGAAGAGAGAAAAAAGACGGGTGATACTGGCTGGTAAATGTTCGCCTTTCTCATTGATCCAATTCTCTCGCACTTCAGATCGAACAATTATTGACACAGTCCTAGATTTGGGATATTGAGAAGGAGCAGTGATCCAGCGCCACCACGATGGAAGAGAGGCCCATGAATATGATCATGAAGAACAACCACAAACAGGAGACTTCATTACCCATGTTTTCAAAAGATGGAAATAAAAGATGTCCCTTGGTGGAATAACGGGGAGCGTTTGCTTGCTTTGGGTAGGCGTGACGTCACGCATTTGCTCTGAATATGAGCACCTTTCGGGCTACGTGTACATAATATTTCCTTCTGTCAGCACTGTTGAATAGAGGAGAATTATGATTAAGTTTCATATCCCTCAAGTGAGCCATGAATCATTTCCAAGTTCACTTGTCGACACCAGGATCTTGATGCAATACCACATTGTTGGCACATGCTCATTTACATGCAAAACACAACTATATCCCCTACTCCTAAATTCAAGGTAAAATGACTTGTTATCCAATAATCATGACTTTCTATCAAATAAAAACATGAGTATCCTAGAATTTTAGCACCATTGTGACTCTGGAGGATTGGTCAATCCCCCTCTTGCCCCCAAAACAAGAAAATATAATATTAATCATATTACAAAGAAAAACTTTTCCTTTCATCTTGGATTATAAAGTAATTCATCATTTCTAACAACCTGCAGGTTTAATAACCTCACTTACACTAATATTCCAATAACAGGAGCCATCTTGCTATTCTGCGATTGCTACAGATTTTCAATATGTAACAGAAAATAAAACATTTCCCCTCTCTATTGTCATCCAATGGTACACGTCCAACTCAGGCTCATAAAAATAAAATGAATATTTCATTCCCTAGTTCTGTGGGGGCAACTTAATTGAAGAACAAAGGAGACCGACCGACCGGCGGTCATCTCAACTCCAGACAACCCTCAAGTCAATAAGGGCTTATGACGTAAGAAATAGGACTGCTGATGATCTCTCTAATGAGGATGAATGATTAATTTTCGCTGATCATGTCTTATTTTACATACAGCTCATGGGTCTACTGTAGAGATAGAGTGCTAGGTTCTGTGAATCTTACACTTTGTCTGCTGCCCGCAAGGCCATCACTGCCTCTGACAATACATTCCTAAGGCTTTCTTGCGGGCGGTTGGCAAGTGGTGTAAGAGTCTCATGTATGATTGAAAATATAAGTTTAGGGCAAGGATGAAGAAGTAGTAGCTTTAAAAACACTTCTTCAACGGGGGCAAAATAACTTGAGAGATAACAATGAGAAATTAATTTGCTGCAAGACGGGGTAAAATATTAATTTCCTCTCCTTATAAATGCCCTTTTTATCTCCCCCTTCCCTGCTTGCGTTTAGCATATTTCTGTCTGTCTTTCCATCTGCCCATTCCTTCTCTCTCTCAATCTCAAATTTTTAAAGGAAAAATTCTCTTATAATATAAATGCAAATACAACTTCTTTGACACATTCAGTATCAAGAGTCTATAGATAACAAGAAATTCAATAAATAACACATGTAGTTTTCCTTCCCCTAATGAAAGAGCTACTGTAAACATGAAATTGGCACACTTTGCTGGTCATTCAAACATTGAAATGCATTTCACACAAAGGCGTGGGAGACACAGGGCAAGAAAGGGAATCAATTATAAGCTGCAAAATGAATTTGAATGATTTTCGTTTTCAATGTTTACCTCAGTCATCTCATCAATGACAGACCTATGTTTGGATTCCTGGGTGAATGAATGCCGATTGAATAAATTCATAGTACAAATGATAGTTAAATAAGTAGCAAAAAGCCAAGGTAGAGGAAGAGTAAGCGCACAAAGAAAACATAAAATACATGCACACAAATATATCGTGGTACATAACAATAACCTTTCATGGAAAATGAAGGTGCTTTGAAATTATATATTCTTACAGTCCTGTTTTAACAACATTGGTATTATCATAATGATCATAAGAGTTGAGTTGACCACTTTACAGAATTTTTACTATAATAAAAAAATAAAAAAATTAATGTCATGTTATTATCATTTGTAGATTGAAAGTTTTTTTTTTTCTTCTTCTAACCTACACTCACCTGATCAGAGATTAGAATGAAAGGCGTCAATTCAATGTTGGTAACCATGGAAACAGGAGGATGAAGAGACATCACCATGGAAAAGGGGAGAAAAAGAAGAAACACAAAGAGATATTAATTAGTGTTGTCTGTTCATTTATATCATAACTTCAATCTGGTTAGTATTTTTGCACATATAAAATAGGTTTTCATCTTCATGAAAGATACAAACATTCAAATAATTTGCAATACAATGGCCACATAAACAAACAATTATTTTACCATCACATGACACCTTCTTCAAAGTATTACAAAAAAATGAAGATCTCATGTCCATATTTTGTCAAAAGAGGGCAGCATTAATATTTTCTAATGACTGACACAGGTCTTGGTTTAGAACTTATGAGTTCATTTCATTTTCTTTTCATAAATAGTTTTAACGGGGCAAGAAATATCTGGACTAGCTGACATATGGTCAAAAGAGGGAGCCAAACAGATCTGTAAGCTTGAGGTCTGTACACATGTCTGCAAATTGCAAAAGATTGTGACAGAGAAATGTTTAAGCCATTCATGGACACATTCACATTTACTCTGGTTCCTTCTCTCTTTCCCCACCTATTTATGTACAACCCATCCCTCTCTCACTTCTTATCTCCTTTTCTGTCCCTCTTTCTCTTTTTGGGGGTATATATTTCTCTCTTTCTTCTTTCTACTCTCATTCTCAACTCCCCCCCCCCCCCATTCTTTTCTATTTCTCCTATTTCCATCTATTTCAATTGTTCTTTCTGTATGTTAATGGATCGATCTACTCCTTTCTCTGGTGATTCATTCTATTGCCTTTCAAGGTTCATGAATTTGACCTCTACATCATTTGCTATATTTTCTGATATTGTTTTCTGTTTCTTTATTACAGGTGGCTGGCAGAAGAAATACAAGAAAATGTACATACACAAAATACAGGGCTAGGAAGGAATCTTTTATGCTAAGAATGTTGTGATTTACTCCTTTCTGATATGTTTTGGTGAGGATTTCTTCAGGTCATCTATATTACTTATAGTTGTTGCTTGGGGTTATGTTTTCTTTAAAGTATAAATATTGTGTTTCTTTTTTAAATGAGATTGATTTATAAAGAGACATTAGGATAAGTGTGAAATCTACTTGTTCTAATTTGCCATGTAAAGGCGGTGAAATCTTAAATTGAAAACAATAGAAAGAGAGAGGGGGTGGGAGAGGAGAGAAAATGGGAGGAATCAAGAAAGAGAGAGGGAGGGAGAGAGGGAGAGGGAGAAAGAGAGAGAGAGAGAGAAACTAGATAGAGAGAGGATGATACATAGATGCTTCAGTAAACTGTAGAGCATATATATTTAATATTTCAAAAAAGATTTCTTCATACTGATTTTAGTGCTCACAAAACCTCATTCACCAAAGACTGATGTTTATGGGTTTATCTCTTTTAAAATAGGCCCTTGCTACCTACACAAATGGAAGACATCTCCTTCCAAATCCTTGTAATAGGCACTCTGATATAAATATATATATGCCTGCATAAAACGGTAGGCCAGGAAAGACCTTCCCGCCCCCCTACCCAGACTGACAATGACTGACGTTCATTGGAATAGTCACTTCAATCCAATCCGTCCAAATAAATGGATGTCAAGCAAGCTCGGAGGGCTTGGAAGATGCCTATTCCAATTTACAGCGCTTGTTTCCGCTCAAGCCCAATGGCATTTATGTCAAGAAAGCACACTCATTCTTTCCAGGGCAATTTAGAACCGTGAGGGAGGGAGGAAAAGAGATATGTTTGTCTTATCCGCAAAAAACGTTGAATGAAAACAAATAAAGAATGGTTTGTATTTTCAAATGACTACCGTAGTTGTTCTGCACAGCCACTATTTTGAACAAAAAATATTAAAATTTCTTGCACATAATCTTTTTAAGGGCCAGAGGATTGGCTTTTTAAATATTGAAATCATATAGTCAGAAATGACAGCTTGACGACAGAATATTGGCTGCACGATAGAAATGACAGTATTCCTTTCTTGGTCGTGTAATCAGTCATCAATTTCTTTTCATGACATTTTCATGACATTTTCATAAGATCTTCCAAGCCTTTCTGAGAAAAAAATGGACATTATTTGTCTGATTCAATAAACATCATCCACAGATGACACACGTACCTGGCATGACATACATTAAAGAGTAAAATCTCACACATCTTTGTCAATATCTAACAAATTTACTAATATGTGAAGAAGAAGTGATTTGAAGAAGTGGATAGTTCTTTCCCTTTAAGCATGATATAATTTCTTTTTTTAATATTAAAACAAAAAAAGCATTCTCGCTGAAGCAAAGTGGAGGAGGCGGGCAGGGATTATCATTGGACATTTAGCGAATGGAGGTAGCGAGAAAGAACAGCGTCTCTCGCTTACCCACAAGCCATCTCTAAGACGCCAAATCCTGTAAATGTGTCCAGTAGGCACACAAGATGGATGTCCTGGCCTCGTTTCTAGCGGGAGAAAACAAGCGAGTTATTGCCCTGCAGATGCAATCACACAATGCATTAACTGAAAATCACATCCCCCTACTCTCTTCTCCTAATGGTCTCGACATGGTAATGTGTGCTACAAGATGACTTTCTTTCGACGCAACATTAAATCACTTGCCTCGTTATTCATCAAAATCCCCTTTTTTTATCCGGCTGTTACCATATCTGACGATGTCATGCACAGTTTCCTAATAAGATAATGAATGATGCAAAAGTAACTTTTATTCATATCATACGGAAATCTACATGAAGACAACTATATTCTAAGATAAATTGTGATATTTTGGTGTAGACTTCAATAAAGCTACAACAACTCCAGTCAAAATCAGAAGTGAAAAGTTGTCATTGAATTGCCCTTGCCCGGATTCGTTCGATGGAACATTGGATAAACTCTTGCCACTATTAGTTTATCATCTGTTTTAGCTCCCTGCTGAAATGGCAACTGCGACAATTGCGGAGTCGATGCAATTAGCTCGCATTCGACCTGTCGTTCCTAAGCCTCTACCAATTCATCACAGAGACAATTCCAACTCTCCAGCGAGATCGCTAACAATGATAAAAAACCTCTTTTCCCTAACAGCAATCCTAAGCATCCATTCTGTTCAAGCATTTAATACCAACACTGAATTAATAAGTTATATGTCTGCACTGTATCGCTATCGCTCGGCGCGATGAATCAATTAAACGCCGTTTGATGGAACATCGATAAGTCCTTATTAGGATCGTAAAGTTGCACGTTTCTTGATCGGCTGATGTCTAATTGACTAGTGACAGCCGGGATTTCCCATCATTCATTTCTCCCATATTATCAACTTGCCTAGTCTCAACCAACAGCATTTTCTTTACAAAAATCCTATTTTGAAAACCATGAACAGTGGTTTTATTCATTTACATTAAAAAAACAGCTACTTGGTTTCAAATTATGAGAATGTGATCATGTCAATCATGTTTTTCTTTCTCTCTAATAGAATTAATCCTTAAATAGCAACCTAATTACGGCATATATCTTTTAACATGTGTAACAGTTTAAGTTTTCTCCTCATCCCAATGCATAAGAGTATGGACAGTTGACCTACTCACTCATTCCATACCATGCTGTTGGTTTGCATCTCAATACTTGATAGTAGATCTTATTTCCTCATTGTTAATATCAAGATTTCTCCATAAATCATGGACTCTAATTTAGAGAGCACCTTGTCCTTCAACAGTCATTACCAATAACTCAAACAATATGAAGCATTCTCGTATATTGAAATATTGAGTATACATGTAGCTTTCGATTGTGAGTCATTCATTACAAGAAACCCATCATTGAGGGAGGCAAATAGGGGAAAAGGATATCCTAATATGTTACTGCCAGCTTTTATGATTAAAGGGAGTGGGTAGTCAGTTTCCATGTGCAGAAGGTCGTAATTCGCTGACACCAGACTTGGTGGAAATACCATTAATGGGAGTACAAATCTGCACACAGCAAACCCGTTGGCCCGTCAAGAATTACCCCCTAGTCTCTCGGAGCATGCTCGGAGATTTCTCGGGCGAAGGAAAAGCAAAGCATTACATAAGGTCTAATGGTCATAAAACTCAAGGCTAACCCTGGTGATTGACAACACCTGTTATTGGGTAAACACTCGAACGGTGTCGAATTCCCCATGAGAGCTGACTTCTATGTGACTTTAATATCAAATCCTATGAATTGTGATGTTCCAAAATGAGGTTGATATCTATATCTATGCTGATGTATCAAGTCTGGGTCAGGTTCAATTTGGGATGGGTATATGATGCGAGTGGGAGGGATAAAATGATGAAGGACTCGCCTATCCTGGGTTCTCTGTATTTGACCTGATAGGTAATGAAGGTACAGTTAACAACTAATTTATGCATTCCCCTTTTACATTTGATTTTTTTTGTGAGTGTTTTTTTGTAACTCAAGAATGAAAATTGGACTGGTCGAAAGAGGGCCTTTGTTGAATACTTTTAGATGTAAGCTTTTAATATGATACATTCTCAAGAAACATAAATCAGGACAACTTAATAAGGTATGAATAATTTAGTTATTGACTGTGTGTCATCTAAAAAGATCTTATAATCTACCTCATACATGTATATAGCCTCACTTATAAGGCCAACAAAAAGAAGACAGAGAGGGTATACATACTCCAGACTCACTCAAACTTTTTTTTAAAATATTTTTCTAACTTAGGCTAATTCTTTCCCATAATCCTATCCCCAGTACTCCATTTCAAGACAGGAGTCACCTTCCGTCATATCAACCACAGACAGGTTTGGTGTCAGCGACCTTATTTCTTCCAAAAAACATCAATTCATGCTAGTCATACTGCCAAGTCTTTCTATGGCTTAATCAGCCTCTTCTCCATCTCTCCCTCCCCCTCTCTATCTCTCTCTTCCTCTCCGCCCCCTCTCTTTAATACCTTCTCTCACTTCATTGTAATGTCACAGCTAATTAGTGAGAATTAGAGCAGTCTGATCAATGACTTGACGTGGGTAATTGGAGGCAGCAAGGCAGTCTGACTGAGCAGACAACAAAGACGCAAGGTATCCCAAAGCACTAAAGGAGGAAGAAACCTTTCTTATGATACCCTTATTTAAAGCCATCACAGACAACCTAAGAAAAAGCACAATATTCTTACATTAATATCTATCTAAAGCTACTTTACCAAAAGTTTTTGAATTATGTTTGCCCACAATTTACCTGAGATACAAGGGTTGTTATAAGTGCAAGTACCTAATTAAATCAAAATGTTGCAGGTCAGTTATCAATGCAAGAAAAGGCCAATTACCAGAACAAATTGAAAGACATAACTAAGAAAAATATAGATATAGATAGCTATTACCAAAGCAAAACATATCCAGCCTTCTCCCATTCAACATTCCCAACTTCCCAACAACTGCTTACCATGAAAATGCACACTGCAAACATCCTTCCTACTTCAATCACTAAATAACAAGTTTCTTACATGCTGCCCTCTCTTGACCTAACCCAGATAATTGTATCCTTCCTCCCTCATTGAAATTCTCCGACCCTGACAGGGAAGCGCATGCAGCGTGCCCCATTACAACGCTTTGTGAACCTCTGCATGCACACTGGCAAGACACAAGCCCTCTCCCTAGGACTATTACGACTCTGGCTGTAAGAAGGTGTCAACTTAGCTCAGTTCATCAATTGGTTAAATTGTCAAGATGCAGGCAATAAATGACACTTTATTCAACGTGTGAAATCAACGACTCTCCTCCTTTTCAACTGATTGCATACACCAGTGAATATTCAAAGCCTCTGTAATCTTTACATGTAAGATTATGATACGATACAAGGACCAAATGTTGTGCAAAGAATAATATATGCTAATTTCATGTAATTTCACATAAAAAGGTAAATAAATCTTTGACAATAAGATTTTACAAAAGGAAATCATAGCAGTATTATAAACAGTTTTTTTTAACAATTACCTAACGCTACCTAAAGCCCTTGAAAAATAAGTCATCCAACTTCAACATACCCCTGATTGACATTCAAAGAAAATAATCATATTTAAATCTATGTATTTCATAGAAACTGTAGCTTTAAAAACAAATTAGATCCTGAAGTATGTATGACATGAGCCAACAATCACTATCATATCCAATGTGCATATCATAATAATATCTGTGGAAAGGCAGACAGGACTAAACTCATGAATAAAAGTCTGTCATGAATAAAGCTCTCAACAGATTATACAGTATATCTATATATATTTTTTAAAAACATTTGCTAAATGAAAAGAGGTAAAGAAAAAAAATCAATCTGGAATGAGTGGGAAATAAAAGTCGATGACAGAACATGAAATTATGTTTTCTTTGCAGGACAATAGATGCATTTACAGCAATGGTTGGCGGTACGAGGAGCAATGTTTTAGATGTTGGTGGGAGATGCCACCTCCATGACTGCATGGAGCTGGCAAGAGAACCCCGATAGACAAAGGCCAGGAAAGGGCCACAAAGCGCAGGGCAGCTGTCTCCTGTAACCCGATGCGCCAAACGGTCATACTTAACACCGACCCTTCTTGCGTCGCGGCCAAAAGGGCGTCATTTTAATTCACAGCCATGCCTTGCTCCAGAAAGAAGTAGGAGGAAGGCAGACAGAGAGGGAGAGGGGGAGGAAGAGAGAAAGAGAGAGACAGAGAGGGAGAGCGAGGAAAACATATCCATGAAAAAATACTGTTCCTCGAACACATAGGTCTTGTTCGAGGTCGAATTCACCCTTATGCCCTACAGATGAGAAGGTGAATTTAGAAACGTTACTTCGATCGAAATATTGACTTATTTGTCGGCTTTTTGTACTGGGTCAGAAGGGCATGTGTTCCACTGTTAGGTTCTCATCTCTCTTTCTCTCCCTTTCTCCATCTTTCTCTCTCCCTCTCTTCTCTGGATTTCTCCCCTCTCTCTCTCTCTCTCTCTCTCTCTCTCTTTCTCTTTCTGTCTCCCTGTCTGTCTCTCTCATTCTCTCTCCACAAGCATTCTCTTCCATTCTGCCCTCTTTTCTTCCTGGAGTTCAACTAACCAGAGTGATGAAATAGAGAGGGTATATCACATGTGTACATCAAGAACACAAAAGCTTTGCCTGACTAGGTTTTATGAATAGAGTCAATTACAAACCAAGCTTGTCATTTCCCCATTCAATGGCCATTTATCTGTAAGAATGATAAATGATAAATCATTTCTTGCTCAAAATATTCATGGAGCGTGTTCACATGCCATGTTAACAACCGAGTGCATCATTTTTGGTGTGATAAAATTTACATACAACTATTTCTGAATTAAATCATTTTTTGGTCGACATCACAAATCCGACTGAGATCAATGTCTTAAACAGGGAAATTTCAATTACTACATGTTGTTTCTTGAAGATACATACAATATAATCATGATGCGATGAAAATATGTACCTTTTCACTTAATGAATTAAGGAGAAAGTATTGAAATTATTCTTTTTCATTGTCCCTAATACTTTCATATACTATATTTAGTATTTAGGGCCTATACCTTTCCTTACTGGATAAAAATCATAACCCCAAAAAACAATGAGATTTATAGTACACTAAAAAGCTATTACTAAATATCAAGCTTACAAAATCAAAATCACATTCATAAAAGGAATCTTAAATCCTTTCTCCTAAATACCTTCCCAACTTTCCTTTGAAAAATAGGGAGGAACAATAAATATACTGTCCATTTATATTCACTTTTTTCATTAAGATGTCCAATCAACTTCTCAACCCCCTAACAAACACAAAACCATGTTTTCCTCATTATAACAATATCCAAGCTGCTATGCTATCATGATTTTCATATTCCAGTCATTATCCACTCGTCATACTGGCTTGTCAGCTGACATTGGTGTTCCTCGCGAGGTCAACAAACGCTGCGGTCAAGCCTGGATGATGGTCAATTGATGCTGCAGACAGGCTTGTGGTCAGTGTTATCATGAAAGCGAGTGGCTGTGACCTATATTCATCCAGCGAACAAGCGAGCGGTGTGAACAATGGCCGGTTGACCTACTGCTATTTCAAGCTCATCATCCACTGTGTGAGATTGCCCACCATAATGAGGAGACAATTTCCCCTGGATAACACAGCAGTTTCACACTGTAGACTCACAGGTCTTTCCAGACATGATACAATGTAGATCTAGGTAATTTAGCACAAATGCACAAGTGCAGATTTGCTCTTTCAAAGATATAATATGAAATTATTAAAAAGAGAAAATCTATATATCTTAGGGCTTTTAAGTTTTAGGGAATAACTTGTGACAATTTACAGGCTTTTATATTCAATTGTTATGCCAAAAAATACTTTAACATCTACCACGGATAAAAGTCAACATATGACATAACCTAAAAGAGCAGAAGCTGGTTGTAAACAAATTGGGTTGAATATATATAATATGTAATTGATTACAGTTCCCATGCTAAGGCCCTTCTGCAGGGGACAAAAAGACGCAAACTTTCTACCAGATACCATACTCGCATCACGAGCAGATGCAAAAGCTGTAGAGATACTTAACAACTGACCAATCATCAGAGGGGTGGCCCAGACATTACCTGGAAGCTGAACACAGACCTCTCTGTTAAATATGTCAAAGTCATTCTGTCAATCAATACTCAGTTAGGCCGAGAGATTTGACAAGGGTTTATCCCGCTTGTGATACACTGCATGCACGAGATGCCATTGACTTCCTGCATGGAGTTATTGTCCTAAAGGGCAGAAATATTTCATAGGGGTATCCCTTACTGACAGTTCTCTCTTTATTTATTGTGACATCCTTTCATATAAAATTATGCAGTATGCTACAGCAGCAGAAGGGCATAAATCCATATAATCAAGCCCTACTGCCTACCGGCCCTCAACAGATGATATCATATCTGCCGGGTGCTAGAAGGTGGTTATCAGTTTAGTATAGAGTTAAAGGCCTTTCTGGCACTCACCAGACACCACGAGGGTTTTTTAATGTTATTCGTCACATTTGATATATTAGAATCCATTATCATGTTTGTTTGGTTGAACTTGTAGATCACTAAGAGATTTCAGAAACTCAAATTCAAGGCCTTGTTTCGTAAAATTTGATATCAGTGATAATTGCTAAAATCCTATAACAAAACGATCAAATACTGCTTTCTAATAGTGTAGACAATTATTTATAAAATACAGATTTATTCATCTGAAGATTAAGAGGAATCACAATCACAAGATTTTATGTCTCTTTGTTATTACATCTCCTATTAAAAGAGCAGCCACAGACTCCAAAAACTTAAAAGCTCCAAACAAAATATGAAGGAAATAGAACACAAACCCTAGAGTGACCATACTATTACATTGTACAAAATCGATATAGCCGAAAGCAAAATCAGCGAAAGAGAAAAACCCAATGAATAACATTTTCATAAAGTATCAAAACAAGAACTAATAAAATCAATAAAACCTTGAGTAAGAATAGGGAAAGAGAAAGACAATATCACAAATCATGAAAATCAGTATTGATTTTATTATTTACGATATAAATCTACGTATCTACCTATTCTACTTTGCTATTGTTGCACCTCAACATTGCATAACCGAAACTTAAAACACATCGCCAAATTGCTCATACCCCCCGCCCAAAGGCGCCCTCCGTGACCCTTGCGTCCGAGCGCCGCCAACGTAACCTCTTCCTCTTATCACGAGTTCCCTAGGACACACCTTGGTAAAGGCGCTGGGGATGGAGGGAGGGAAAATAGGTAGATACGTAGATTTATATCGTAAATAATAAAATCAATACTGATTTTCATGATTTACATCAATAAATCAACGTATCTACCTATTCTACTTTGCTAAAGACCAGCACAGATTAAAGCCGGGTGGTAAAAACCAAGCAAACATATCAACTTGATGAGAAATAGACGACGAAGCCGACTTCAGAGAAGCGACCGCAAAAGCTCGTTCGCCCGCGGGCACATCTTTGAGGCAAAAAACAGTAAAAGAACTTGGAGACTTCCAAAAAGCTGCTTTACAGATATCTCGAACTGAAACTCCGATGAAAAGAGCCCAAGACGTACTGACACTGTGAGTATCATGGGCACGAGGAGTCCTGCCAGGCGTCAAGGCCTCAGGGCCCGCCGCCTTGATAGCCAAGACTAACCACCTGGAGATCTTATCCCGAGATGCCGCCGAAAGCGGCTCTCGAGAAACCAGAAAGAGCTGATCCGACTTGCGAAAAGGCTTCGTCTTGTAAAGATACCATTTGAGGGCGCGAACGGGACACCACAGTCCGTCCCCGAAGACCGAAGAAAAATCCGACAAGGGATGAAGCACCACTTCCACTGAACCCGACGTGTCAGACTGATTCTAAGCAATAAAAGAAGCCTTGGGAATCAAACGAACCCCACGTCCTTCCCAGCGGATATGCCCAGGGGTAACTGAAAGGGTATGAAGTGAGCTCCTACGCTGACCAGAAGTGATTGCCATGAGAAAAACCGTCTTGACCGTAGTAAGCAGAAGCGTCGCAGAACACAGCGGTTCGAAGGGAGGGCCAAAACCTTGGGTAAACTCCACACTGGCGTCAGAGGTCTGAAGAAGGGTCTCTTAAGGAAGAAAGACTTCAAAAGAGCCGCTAGCTGAGGAGCAGAAGAAACCGAAGATAGCAGACCGATAGCCACAAATCGTTGACAGAGCTCTCCCCTTGTCATACAAAGAGATCAGAAAGTCAGCAATAGAAGGTAAAGACGCCTCTCTAGGGGCGACGCCCACCTCCTCACACCAAGTGTGAAAAACATCTAACCATGAGCTGAAAACCGTCCTGGTCGACTCTCGTCTACTCTGGACTAGAAATTGTGCAGCACGTTCGGAGAAACCTGACGAACGAGCCCTCTTCCCGATAACCGCCAAGCGGTCAGACGGAGGATTTCCGGCCGCTGGTGTAGAAAACCAGACAGAGGTTGCGACACCAGATCCGGATGACACGGCAACGACCACGGAGTCCCCACCAGGAGGGTCAGGAGGTCCTGAAACCACGACCTCGCCGGCCACCAAGGAGCTATGAGAATCATCATCGCTTGATCTTCCCTGATCTTCCAGAGCACATGGGGGAACAACGCGAACGGGGGAAAGGCGTAAGCCCTCCATCCCTCTACGGGATCGCGAAAGCGTCCAGAGCAAAAGCTCCTGGTTCCCGGACTCTCGAGAAAATCGAGGAAAACGATGGTTGAGCGAAGTTGCGAAGAGATCGATGTCGAGAACACCGAACACTCTCCTCAGTTGCCTGAAGACAGTCGGAGTCAGAGTCCACTCCGAGGGAAGGCACTTGCCTCTGGAGAGAAAGTCCGCTAAGATATTCTCTTCGCCCGGGATATGTGATGCAATCGGGAACACCCTCGCCCCCTTGCACCACGCCCAGAGTTGAGAGGCCAACTCGTTCAGAGCCACAGAAAGAGTGCCTCCTTGTCTGTTGATGTACACCATCACCGATACGTTGTCCGTAAGAATCAGAACCGAACGACCCACCCGACGAGCACGGAAGTGACGAAGCGAAGCAAACACTCCCATGAGTTCCAACACATTGACGTGGGGCAGAAATTCCAGATGACTCCAGTCTCCTGAAATCATTGACCCCTGGCAATGACCTCCCCAAACCAACAGCGACGCGTCCGTGGTGACGGTCACGGAAGGGAGAGGAACTCGGAAGCGTTCGCCCTGAAGGAAGAAGGAACGACGAAGCCAAGGACCTAGAAGACCCTTGATTCTGGACAACAGGGGGATCCATGACAAAAGAGAACTCACGCTCGGCTGATAAAACTCCAACAGAAAGAGTTGGAAGGGACTCATCAATAGTCGACAATCTGGAAGCATGTCGACTAGACTGGAGAGAAACCCTAGCCACTGAAGCCAACGCTCGGCTTTCACCCGACGTGCACATCTCAGAGACCGAGCAGTCCTGACTATCGTCTCGACCCTGTCGAGACTGGGACGAGCCAGCTGATGACGAATGTCCAGCTGAGCACCTAGGTAAGACGGCGTGCGAGTCGGAACGAATTCTGATTTCTCCCAATTTATGAGAAATCCGATATCTTGAGTCGTACTGATCAGAATCTGCATATGATCCAACAGCCTGACTGACGCCACGACTCTCGTGAAAATCCGAGGAGCAGGGCGCAAACCGAACAGGAGCGCTCTGTAACGGTAGAATTTGCCCCGGCACATGAAAATAAGCGTCGCGAAGATCCAAAGAAACCGCGACGTCTGCGGGATTCAATGAAGAAAGGATGGTTGCCAGATGATCCATTCGGAAAAGAACCTTTCCCAAATGAAGGTTAAACCGCTTCATGTTGAGAATCATTCTCAAAGAACCCGAGCACTTGGGAATTACGAACACCGGCGACAATTCTCGTACCACCGACAGAACAAATGCGTCGCTGGTGATCTTCTCCCACGCCGGGAGAAATCTCCGGAGCCGCCCGCCGACCTAAGACCCAAGCACTCGGGGGAAGCCATCTCTAGAGAATGACTTCCCACCACCACGAAAGGGAGTCCGGGAAGATAGAAGAATCACGGTAAGAAGAACCTCGAGACGAAGGACGACCACGATCCTGGTATTCCTCCTCGGCCGGGTACCAGTCCTGAGGGCGGCCCTTAGACTGGACGACGTTCTTACGAAAAGAACCCGAAAACTTCAACTTTTCTTACGAGGTCTGGAGGAAGGAACCGGCTCTTGGACATCGCGAAAAGCAACGGACAGGTCTCGAGCCTGCTTCTCACCATCAATCTCGGCTTGCAGTAGAGTAGTGAAACTATCTCCACAAAGGTGGGGGCTGGCCACTGGAATCTGCGGAAGCAGTCCTGGAATTTGATGCGGTCGAATGCCCAAATAAGTGAGCACAGCCTCCCGACGATACTTCTCGATGGAATGCGAAGTCACCGCAAGCCGTGAGAAAAGATCAAACAACAAAATGTCACTTTTATCAAAAGGACCACGAGTCCCAAACTTCTTCCCCAAACGACTGGCCACCGCCACAAGTTTGGGAGAAACCCGTTTAGGACACAAAAACAAAACCGCATCCTGAGGAACGAAAGCGTACTTGTCCACCTGCCGCTTAAGAAATCCCGTCGATGACGACAAGTCTTCTGCGGCATTCACAAATTCTTCTTTGTGTAGATCAGGAAGAAACAGTCCCTGAACAGAGTCCGAATTAGAAGACAGGAAGCCCCGCCGCCCCGACGATAACACCGGGACGACACAAGAATCGGGCACATATTTGTGAAACAAGGCTAACGAATCCGCCGCCAGAGACACAAACGGAGTAGACGCATCATCCCCCGCAACTGAACCAGACGACGGAGCGATGGAACCAGTGTCCCAACGATCAACCGAGCCCCCCCTATCTTGACCAGATAAACAGGGACGATCCCCGCCTCTCAGAGCGCCCAACGAAGCGTGAGGCGGAGAAGCAAAAAGAGAGGACCCCGGCCGAATATGACAACTCGAAACCCGCACCGGCGACTGCTCAGGCGAGATCGATGCATCTTCGGAAAACTCCGAAAATAAATCAACCGCGATCGGATCCGAAAGTGAAGTAGGACGAACCGGAGGAGCCGACTCGGGCACCGAAGATCGAAAAGCGTCAGCAAAAGCCCGCATCCAATCCGAAAATTCCGGCGGGGGTGGAGGCACCGACGGAGGGAGAGTAGCCAACAAAGGCGGACCCCGAGGAGCCGCAAACGGTTCCGTAAAATCAGAGCGCGGATTCTTCGAAGGATAAACAAAATCCGAGGAAGAACCGGCCGCAGCGTCCCGGGAACCCCGCCTCTTACGAGACGTAGCGGTAACGTAAAAGGCCGAAGGAACGGGACGGTTATCCGATAAAAGCCCGACGGTAGGAGCTCCCCGCAAACCGAAACGGGAAAACAGAACACGCACCGACGGAGAGGCGCGGTTAGTTGAAGCCCCAGGATCCGACTCGGCTGCACGGGTACCCGGACCGAAATCCGAAACCGGCAAATCCGACAAAGGGATAGAAGAACCGATCGGTGACCGGTTCAAGTCCGGATCCACGGAAGCAACCCGAATATCCGTCGATGGCTTTGTGCACCGACCAAACAAAAGACCTGACGGAACAATTGTTGGCGGTGCAGAACTAAGGCCCGTTCCACCCAGAGTTAATACCTCTGGGTTTCCGGGAACCGTCTCGAGAGGAGATAAAATCGCCCCCTCGACCATTCTCATAGGCTTGCCTTGCCCGCAAAAATGTCTGCTGACATTTGCATCCCCGGGGTTTGCGGTGTCACCACCGCTCCCGAGGGGCGTAACTAACGAAGACTTATTAGTAGAATCCTTCGTCTTCGTATCCTTCGATGGATTTGTGCACCGACCAAACAAAAGACCTGACGGAACAATTGTTGGCGGTGCAGAACTAAGGCCCGTTCCACCCAGAGTTAATACCTCTGGGTTTCCGGGAACCGTCCCGAGAGGAGATAAAATCGCCCCCTCGACCATTCTCATAGGCTTCCCTTGCCCGCATAAACGTCCACTGACGTTCGCATCCCCGGGGTTTGCGGTGTCACCACCGCTCCCGAGGGGCGTAACTAACGAAGACTTATTAATAGAATCCGTCGTCTTCGTTCTCGCGACAGAACTTGATTTCTTGTTCGTGAAACCTGCTAAGAGAAAATAAGAACTGCGAGACATATTATAACCTGCGGGAAAGAAAATTAAACAAAGGGTACGAGCAATTATCAACAAGAATTAAATAAACTACCAGTGACTAAAACACCCCACCGACTACCCCCGCACGCACCCGAGGCCTCGGAGGAGTGAGGACAGGCAAACGCGAAAGCGGAAACGTAACAGTAGTCGGCAAGAAAACGTTCTAGAATACTGATAAATAAATAAATTCACGGAGTGAAACTACTCTCTAACGAACAGGAAATCGTAGAGAATATTATAAAAGGCGAAAATGCGAACCAAAAAGTGACTAAAGAGGAAAAACTCTTCAACTTTTGGGAGCGATTTTTAGTGTAACTTATCCGTTCGGATGCGAAGAGATAAGAGGAAGAGGTTACGTTGGCGGCGCTCGGACGCAAGGGTCACGGAGGGCGCCTTTGGGCGGGGGGTATGAGCAATTTGGCGATGTGTTTTAAGTTTCGGTTATGCAATGTTGAGGTGCAACAATAGCAAAGTAGAATAGGTAGATACGTTGATTTATTGATGTAAATAAGATTTTCATAGAGTATTAGGACGCAAACAAGTCATAGAATGAGCCACATACTAACAATGTTACAAAATCAATAAAACCAAAAGCAAGAACAGGGAAAGAGAATGCCATAGAGATGAATAGAAAAAGAAAATGACTTAATTCAGACGATGGAAAAATCTCAGCTAGCATAATACGAGCAGGAAAAATAACATCTGGGAAACGCATTGAGCATCAAAGACAAGGAAGAAGGGGAAAAACAGAAATCACTTCATGTCTGCATCAACATTTTCCAGCACAGTCACCATACAACCGCAGAATATCAGGCTATCCGGCTGATTTATTGAATGTGACAATGGTATCCAGCGATTGCAGGTGAAATATTCATAAAGACTGTTTATGAACGACTGCAAGGTTACTCCCGTTATAGACACAATGAAATGGATCGAAATCATTTTCTCATAAACACCGTAATCGTTTTTTGTGCTGCTTTATATTCCAGGTTTTTTTTGGTTTTGTTCACTCCTGACTTTCATTTCCACCAACTCTTTGCACCATTGAATTTGTGGTTATGCTTTTAATACAAGAAAGAGAGAGGGGATAAAGACAGCAATAGAGGGAGGGAGAGAGAAGAAGAAGGAAGAGAGAGAGAGAGAGAGAGAGAGGGGGGGGGCAATAAATGGACAGAAAGGAGAGAACAGGCAAGAGAGGAAAATGGACAGAAATGAAATGGAGTTGAAAAAAAGAATGGCAAAAACATGAAATATCACTTGAATAGTAGTGCAAAAACCACCTTTCCATGTACTGTAAAAGCCGGACATTTCCCCGAGCAGATGAAAACTTTCTTGAATTTTGCAAGTGTTCCTCCACAAATCGCAAAGTTTCTGGTTACACAGTAGGCCTGTTTTCATCAGACCGAAGTTGCAAAATAACCTGCTAATTTCAGACTCCAAATATTTTGGAAACAAGACCAAGATGTCCGCTAATTGCAACTGCAGGCTGATAACAATTCAAATTAGCTGGCTAATTCGAGATTGGGCTAATTCGAGATCGGGCTAGTTAAAATACTTATTTTGCAACTTTGGTCTGATGAAAACAGGCTTACTGTTGGCAATGTGAAAATCAAATGAGGGTGGGGTGGCTGAGGGAAGACAACCTACTCAGCTGTAAAATGAACACAAGGAAGCGAAAGGAAGTTGGATAAATCCAGAAAGTTCAAACCAGAGTATGGACTCGGTGCGGAGGAAAAAATATGGAAACGCAACCTAGATCAGCAGAATGAAAACTTTATTTAAGTGAAGAAAGTTTGTCTAAGAGATTACAGTGCACCTAGAAGTCAATGATCTATCCTGCATTACGAAGCCTTTTATGCAATATGTCATTTCCAAAGGAATATGTGTCCTACATACAGTGATGAATGACAAATCAATATTTCAACCAAAGCACACAGGAAAAACTTGGTTGTGTGTACATCTAGATTTGACCTAGAAGGACTGCTGCAGTAATTATTCAAGCAAGTATTCCATCCACCAATCTTGATAATGGAGCTCTTTAAGACTGGACTACAAAATTTGTAGTTCTTATACTTTATAGAATGTTAGGGAACTATGAGGACGGATGGTCATGAATATGATGCATTATCCATGAATAAAGCCCTACATGAATTGTTGGAACTGATAACTTTTGATCTGAATTTAATTTATTTTTCATCCTGCAAACCGACAAATATGAAGGACACTTCAACAAAATACATGGCCACTACAAGTATAATTCCTCTTGAAAAACTGGACAGCGAAGCTGTTTTTAATGCAGAGTTCACTCAAGTTTGAAGATGCCACCTACACAAATTGTTTACTTTAATGTCAAAATAATTTGATCAATCATTTTTCTTTCAAAGTCCACATGGCTAGTTTAAAAGTAACTTCTTTGCACCAAACAACACATCAGGTAACATTTAAATCAACTTATCTACCTCATTGGTGCCATTTTCACACTATGAGCTCATAACCGTAATGATGCATACTTAAAAGTAGATTTCGGGAGGTAACTTATTCAGCAGGGTATCCGTTTGGGGTGACTGCTCGGAGAGAAGAAAGCAGACAGAGAAGGATCATGGGATGGACACTGTTTATTACAAGGTTGAAAGGGTTAAAGGTGGAGGAAGGAAAGAGGAAAGGAGTGAACGAACAGGCACCATCGTGATGCACTGGGACTAAGTTCAAGGACCTTCTATAGAGTTTACTAGTTTACTAGCTCCCCCCCCCCCCCCCCCGGAAAATATGGGATATTGTGTTGCCCGGGTGTGGAGTAGGTAGACTAACTGTTACATGTTTTATAGGAACTCATGTGAGAGGTTAGTCTACAAATATCAGCCTCCAACACTTTTTCATTTAGAGACAGAGGGTAAACATTGCTATACTCTTGGTGTAGAAGAAATATATTAACTATATCTTCTGCAAACCATTTTTGATTTCACAATCCATTTGGGCTACAGCTGTATACACATGTACCTATGGTAGGTTTCTAAAGGTATAATTTGTTGATATTATGGAGTGACATACACCAATATAAATGGATTGGTCTGTTCGTAAAAACACAGACTGATGGTGGTAATAATGACGACGATGATGATGCAGGTGGTAGCAATGAAGATCGTGATCAACATCATTAGTGGATCTATCTTTTTGTCTTTGAATGACAAGGACCTGTCATTTTGTTTCATGAATTTAATTACTTTATCATGATTTTCTGACACGCCGTCTCTAACCTTGCTTTCTTTCCTATTTCAAACCAATGACATCAAACTAAAATGTAATGACATTGCGACTTTCACAACTTTTACAAAATCAATTACATGCCTTGTAAATATTACAATTTATTGTTGCATCTTTGATATCTCTCTATCATTAAAAAAGAGGGAAAGGGTTAATTACATGCATTAGGCGCTGATAACGATCTTTAGTACGTGCTTATCTTCATCTAAGAGAATCCCTTCTCCTCTTCAATCTCCAATCAAAAAGAAGATTACTCAGAATGATGAACCCTATACAAAACCATTTCCCTTGACCCGAACAATTAATAATGACATTACAAACCGATGAAATCACTTGCAAGGCATTGAAAAAGTAATTATAAGGCATTCCTGTTCAAACCACAAACAAAGCACACCATTTTCCTACAATGCTCTGGTTTAGCTCCCCTCCAGTCTCTTTTTTTTTTGTATAAGCAATCTCAATAACTGCAAATTACCCTTTCAGTATTTTGGTATCAATAGTAATGAGGATGCCATTAGTCAAATGGGGTGTAAAGAATGATCATATGATTTGACAGTTGGTGTTTTAACTGATGAAGTGTAATAGCATAAAATAACATTCTGCTTGACAAGGCAGAACAACATCTCCTTTTTTGTCTATTGGTGTACATACAAACATGTATAGTATACGGATCTGCAAATGACCAATGTCTGTTTCAAGTTCAGTATTTACATTTGAATGTAATTTGATTTCTTAATGGTGATGAAGTATGTTAATTACATTTCTTTCCTTTTTAATCCTAAAAGAGCCACATTTCCTCTGAAAAATGTGAGTGAAACAATACCACGAGCCCTTCTACTATTAAAACACTATGAACATAACTGACAAAGAAAGCGGACAAAATATACAGTTCCTCAGGTAGACAAAGGAACATCCCTTCATTGCTATTATGTAAAAATGTGTAGAACAGGTGTCACATGCACATTCACCTGTTCTACACATTTTTACATAATAGCAGTGAAAGGATGTTCCTTTGTCTACCTGAAGAACTGTATATCTTGTCCGCTTTCTTTGTCCGCTTTCTTTGTCCGTCATGTTCATAGTGAAAGCTTGTTCAGATAAGGAGCAGTAAACAGCACGAAAAAATATGCCGCTTTTTTTTAAAACGTGTACATGAATGGCAACTGTACGCAACAAAGGACTTGCGCATATTTGGTGAGCTTTGTGTCATAAGATATACAAATGTGAAGTGTATTACACTTTATGTCACATTAAAAAACGCCTCTTTTCCACATTGCATCTGAACGAGCCTTAAAGAGTTCAATTGTTACTAGTGCTCTCATTACCTCTATGCAGAAATTAAAAAATTAAAATATTTGTGTGAATAGGACTACGTGCACACACTGAAGGGAGGGTGAAGTGTGAAGATCGTTGTTACATTCCATCTGAACATGCCTCAACCCAAGTGAGTCACCCTGATCTGCCGGTCACCAAGAAAGTATCAATTTCACAATCAGCCCCCTCCAAGGAAATGATGGAAAGGAAGGAGGGGTGTTCAAGCCTAATTATACTGTTTCCCCCTCCTCATTCCTCCACCCCCTCCCTCCCCCCCCCCCCCCACCTCATTCCCACATGGATTGATCCTGTGTAGGTCGATGTCTCGTTGATAGTGTGAATATGTCCATGGATGCTTGAGTTTTCTTATGATAAATTATTGAATGAGTTGGATTAGGGAATTATGTTTTCATTTAGCTATATTACTAGTTACATTTCCACGGATTGGGTCAATGTTTAACAAAATAAATGACATTAACCGTTAAAATGTGGAATACATCTACCATGAAGGTTGCCCCATGTTTTACATAGCATTTTAAACTTCAATATAAACTTCAGCATATACATGTAGCTCCTACACTACAGCCATTTGCTTTACTACATATGAATGAAACAAAATAAGTGGGCTATTGCAGCCAAAAGTTCAATGTTCCTTCATGTTTGTCGACTTTTGAACATCTGATATCATGGCTGAAACATAATCTGTGTACCCAGGCCTGTGCGTATTCATACAACATTATCGGTAGCAACGTAACTCATAATGATTTATGCTGCACAACACAGGTGGGGATTACATTAACAAAGCAATACAATGGAGTGGGGTTTGATTACTATAAAGACAATGAAGTGATAAATTCTGCATCTCGCAGCTGACGATAAGAGGATTGAATATCACATTCGTGGGAGGGTTCACTTCTCATGAAAACTGGGTTAGGTGCTCCATGAAGCAGAATCCAAACTTCCTTATCTTGTTAGCCAAGTCGTGCATCCTGCAGTACCCCGAATTCAGGATAAATAACCGCACAGAGGAGGCGACAGTGATGGGTAACTGGCAACGTCCACGCCAGCCACGCACAGATCATCGTCATCATTTTTCCAGAAGTGTTTCAAACAATTTTTTTCTGCTATTCAGCAGACCGTTGGCATCCATCAATGTAATGGGGAAACAGCTTGATACGATTTGGGAAGAGATTCAAGACAGGGAGGGTAGGAATAGTTCCACAGGCGAGACATCTGGCTTGATGAGTAGGACGGTTTCAACTGAAAAGGGTCGTTGACCTTACTTTAATCAAACCAGCCCTGGACGTTACCTCCAGCCACCATCGATGCTATCCTACATGATGATGACACACGTAGATCTAGTTTTAGTCAGAATACCCATGTAGCCCATGTGACTCTGATTTGTTATCTACAAACTTTTTCACAGATAAACCATACATAAAGACTAATAGCCTGATTTATCATCCAGTTTACTGCTGAACTTCAATGTGTCATAATCTGATTATTTCCCTGAAATGGTGACATTCAGGCAATAACTTTTCTTTTCTGTTTCATATGTGAGCAATTTTCAGATACTTCATGAAACCTTTGCTAAGTGCTTTTAAAACTTATAAGAATTAATCTCTCTCTCTAAGGACTGTATGTCTCTTTATACAAATGTCTCTCCAAATTTCTCTGTCTGTTTCTCTACCTCCTTCTTTCGCGCTCTCTTCTCTCCGTCTTTTATGACTGCAACAATCTACCTATTTCTCTCTCTATATCTATCTATCTGTCTATCTATCTATTTCCATCCATCTCTCTAATTATATATTTGATTTCTTTTTCTCTCACTCTGAATCAAGTTGTTGTTCCCATTATATCCATCTATTCGTTCTCTCTCTCTCTCTCTCTCCACCTCTCTCTTCCTGAAACCTCTTTTCAAAACAGTTCAGATGGAGAATACAGTCTAATGGGCCTCCATCCATCTCCCTCACGTATCCAACTATCTATCCTGTTGACACATCCAATCCTCATAAACTCATCATCTACACTAATTGAATTCTCTGCCCAGATCAATGAACTTGAAAATCAAAAACACAGATTCTGCACAGCCACTCTGCTATTCACAGGGGATAAACACATTGAACCTTTCATAAGTAGAAGGCAGTTAATGCTAAATATTACTTCTTATTGCCAAATCAGTCTGTTTCTCTATTCTGGTATGAAAAACTTTTTCATTCTTTCTGTTTCAATAGATATTTCCTGATGTCGACACAAAAACTTGATCAAATCTGCAATTTTTCTATACCAGTAATGATGGAGTATACTTAATATATAACCCAGAGTCCTTATCATCAAATATCAATGTCAAAATTAATGTGGCATTTGATGAGCTTATAAGTGATTTTTGCAGTGACGGTTCTGTAGTTCAAGAGTGGACTCGAGATATATGCATACTTTTAGATGATCAGCTCTTTTCCACGCATCAAGCCAAGCTTGACAAATAGTTGTATCAGAGAAATTGTACACATGTAGTTATACATTTCCGGTATGATGACTATGTAAGAGTTAGTCTACAACTCTAACATTTCAGACCCTACTTTACTCATTACAACCAACAACCTTTTTTTTCTCAGACACTTAACACAGTAGCACATGAGTGACAGACATTCAATCAATTAATTACAAGGGGACTTGCGATCAATTTAATCCCAGGCTTTGGAGGGGCTTACTAGACGATCTAGGGGTTGGTTGAAGGCAAGGGATCAGGATGGGCTTAAGCTAATCATGGAATGGGATTACACTGTCATATCCAATATGTTAGGTGATTCATTCTCTTCCTTTTGGGCTTCAATGAGATAGGTAAGGAAAGGTCCTGTGGCATCACCTTCATTCATTAAACCATGCTTAAAGCTGTGAGAACAATGGCAGTGATATTAACTGATTTGTGAGATGAAAAGAAGAATTAGAAATTGAAGTGTTCACACTAATGATATCAATACTATGTTACAAAATATCATGCAAACATATTCATACATGACGCTTACATGGGAAGTGGCAATTTACAGCTTTGCACAAGGTCGGTGTAAAAATGATGCATAATTGCCTGAAAATCCCCAAAATGATAAAATTGATAAATTATCAATATTTTAATTCTAATACTTCTACATCTACTAAAGATACACACCCTGATGTGTTATGCCCAATACAACAAATAATTGATGCAACAATAGATTTTAAGCGCAGAGAAGCTTACGTAAACACTTTTGTTTCAATTATATCTTGATTTTCTACAGACACAATATCCCTTTTCTTATTCCGCTTCACATTTCTTCAATCATACCCCCCCCCCCCCCCCCTCTCTCTCTCTCTATCTCTCTGATTCATTATTAGTATACATCGAAACATTCATAAGATACACAGATTTGAATAATGCACCGCTTGTCAAAAAACAAGAGAAAACATCACAACTTGTGATCCAATTTGCTGGGCTTTCACTGAAGATGAACCAATCCAATAACAACGATAACCGTTTTACATGCCCATCACATTGTAAGATGGTTCCTGGGGGGATCTCACATGACCTCAAATCTTTAAAATAATATTTTGTCATTCACATCCACTCTTCACTTTTTTTTATATTTAACAAGCAGTTAACTAGAAATAAAGATGTTGCTCATGGAAATGATTAGAATTCTGTTTTGAAAATTTAATCAGGCTAAAGGATACTGTAAAAGAGCAGACACCTTCACACATGTAAGAAAAGTTATGGAGTGTTGTGAGGAGGTTCCATTCATTGAAGTTCTAAGCCACAAAAGAATTGAATCATATCTACACTTCATTACCTTTCTTTATCTTAAGTTACAGGGAGAGCACACCAATCAAATCAACTATTGGAAAACCTAATCAATTGGGATAAGGGCACAACCCACACTAAACATCAGTACTTACAAGGGGATTTATAATACAAATCTCATCATATTCTCCACCTACGATAAATACCTTAGTGTGAAATCCACTACTAATTGCATCAGGAGGGAATTTCCCTTCATCCGAACTGGTAAGGCATTGAACCTATACATAAGATAGGAGGTTAGCAACCTACTTTCTCTATCTTCATACTTAAAGCCAATCAGTTGAAGCCTGAACAAGCATCTCAAGCAATCTATTTCCCTACGCTGCTTGAAGAATAACTTATCAAAATGATATAAGTTTTGCACCTGCAAGAACCATGTGAGTTTGGGAAATGCAGTTATTTTTGTCTCAATTCCTCTGTGAAGATTTTAATTGCTTTTTACAGACATGAAACTGGCATTTAAAAAAGAAATTAGGTCTGTAGGATTTGAATCAAGCATTATCAAGGAAATTAATTCCCATTTACAAACAATATCTGATAATCAGTATGACATTCATTAAAGAAGCACACTAACCTTAATGCTTTCCTGAATGTTTCATGGAAATTTCATGAAAAAACAGACCTGCAAATTCAGCAGAAAGTGAAAATGAATGTTGCAAGTTCTAAACAAGCTCCAAGCAAATAACTTCCTTTTACACAAAGTGTTAAGATTTATGTAAATTTTTAAGTTTCATACTTAAAATCTAGTTTGCTTATATTATCAAACTTTAATAGGGAGGGGGGATTATTACTTGAATTTTATCAAAAAAATACATTACAAGGGACCGAAGAGCACTTCTCAGCAAATCCCTCCACGAACTCAGCAAAATATTGAAATAGATAGGGATCAGCTGCAACAAAATTGATAAAGATTATTACGAAAGCTTGTGTGAACAAATATTGTGCTTTGTTTTAAGCAAACAAGCAGATACACAAAAACCATCTCAAATGTGATGAAGGTGAATGAAGGAAATAATCACCTGATCACTCTTAGCAGAAAAAGAGAGAGAAAGAGAGAGAGGGAGAAGAAGAGAGAGAGAGAAAGGGTCTCTTTCCATGTGTCAGAAGGTGAGAGTCTTGAGGGAGGTTCGTTGACCTCTACCACTGACCCAACATGTAATCGCAAACAAACCACCAGGGGCTAATTCCATTGACGGCACAACTAGATCCTTTTCATGCCTTTTAATCTTTTTTCGCTTTCTCTTTCGTCTTTTCTGCATTTTCTTTCAAGTTTCAGCTTGGTGTGTCCGCTAAAAGTACCACACTCTGATCTAGATTTTATAGTTTTACATTTCCTTGGCCTTAAATGTATAGAAACTATGACAATAGCTCATTTTTCATGTAACAATTTGCAAGCTACAAGTAAATTATCAAAGCATGCACCAGTCAAAATATGATAAGAGTATGTATTTTGTTGATAAGGTTGTTTCACAATTAAAATTCAAGTCCATTTCAGTCACTTACACTTTTTTGTGGGTGATAAAAACTTAAAAGGTTTGAGAGCTAGAAGGCGTTGACTCATTAACATGGACATGATTTCCATTGGTCTCTCAGAAGAAGAATGGTAGTAAAATGTGTTTAAAAATGTGCTTTATATTATTCATGCATTATCGTTATCATCTTGCTGGAAAAACAAGTATTTCATAATGAATATCTTTTTCTTTTGTTTGGTGAGGTTAAATTATTACTTTGGCTAGATATTGATAATTCACCCCCAAACATGCAGTGACAATGGTTGATCATCCCAAGCCAAGGGCAAGGCTACTGATGCTACCCAACTCCCGATCATCAATATCCCATGAAGCACGACTTACATCGAGGCCTGACGCTATAAAACAATCCCTTCTGCACGAACAAAGGAGGAGGGGGAGGAAAGAAATGAATTTGTCCTCAGCTCTAGTCGCACTAATTCATCTCAAATTATCATCTCTGCGAATGAAGAAATATGACCCCCAGGGGTAGAGGACAAGCAGGTTTGTCCATCCCCATCAAATCAAACCCTAAATCCAAGAGGATGATGCCGTTTGCGAGATGAGAAATGATGTTTTTTCGCAATGCCGAGTTATATACAGGATTAAAGGCTATGTTGGGTTTCAGGAAACAAAAATGAATTTGAAAAGTGAGTGGTTAAAATTATTCTAAAAGTTTAATGATACAGTTGTAGATTGGTCATTTAAACCACCAAAATGTGAAGAAATATTTGAATTTTTTTATATTGTATATCTCAAAAACAAAAACACTGAAAAACACATATGAGACTACCATTACATATTAATTTGAGGCAGAATCCCGTTACTCTTCTTTGCCTTCAATACATTTTCTACCAAAGTCCTTTGTCAGATAACATTTCCTTGTAGCCTTCAACATATATGCTTCTTTTCTTGGATTCTGTTCGAAATTCTAATTGCCATTTCTACAACTCAAGCAAGACTCCCTTTAATGGCCGGCCAACCATCTCACGTGTCTGCTCTGCCGTAACCTTCTCCTAGATACATGACTAAGACATCCCCCAGGTGCTCCTGCCTAGCTGCCTGGTTCAAACAAATGATGCAGAGATATTGCCTCTCAAAGATACAACCAATTTATATCGGCGCAAATTGCTTTGGTTGAAGCCTCTACCTTGGAAAGTAGTCCTATCAATCACATATTACTTCTGACATTAATTCACAACGAATCGTTTCTTATGGCTGATTTGGTTATGCATACTAATACAGGTGAGTTAGTGTTCAGCTATGCCAGGCTCAGCTCAGAGTCAGACAGAGAGACCTGCTCGCATGAATCTGTCTGCTCGATCGTCCAGGCCAGCCTGCCTTGCATAATTGCATGTAGTTGATTGTGAGTGTGTATGTATTGCATAATTATCCTTTCTTCTTCCATCTCGGGGGACAGAGTCATCCAGCCCTTTATCCCCGCAAAATGAAACAGCGGAATGGCACGCGCCCGTAGGGGCACACTCACCGCGGAGTAGGATTCGGTGAGCGTTCGACGGCGCACCGTGACTAGCTGGGACGAGATTCCCATCTAATCTTTTGGGGAAATAGCAGGGATCTGCTTGCCTGGTGCCTTTCATTAGTCTCTCCGTTTTTACCCAATTTCTGATGATTGCTGAGGAAGATGAGGGACCCTGCCATGTAGAGATATCTGATGCATATAAAACAGATGCCAGGATCAAGCCAAGGGGGGAAGAGAAGCAAGCGAGACGAGATGCATTTATTCTCTAGAAAAACATCATCAATCATTGGCAAAACGTTGGCAAGGTTGAAAGTATGATCTAATATAACTGGGTCGCATGGAAGTGAAGGTCAAAAGTTCACAATCATTTAACTGATTACATTGTTCCACAAGACAAAATATTGAAAGCAAACCCTAACTATCGGTACTAACAAAATCTTACACCAATGCAGACATTTTGCAGTACTACATATTTTCATATCCAACACAAACATGATTAGTAAAGCATTAAGGCTGAATCACATTTCCAATTTTCTCAATAATGCCATGAGGACGTAATATAAAAATCTGAAATCAAGCGCTTGTGAAATGAAACAAACAGATAAACAAGCAAACTTGAGAGTAACAAGAACATGACTTGAGAATGGGGATATCATATTCAAAACAAACATGTGAAGCACATGATTATATTATCTGGTGAGAGCTAGATGGGTGTTAACTCCCTCTAAAATGCCATTAGCGAGCCTTCTTCTGACTCTACCAAAGCAGTATCAATTATGCAAAATTACTGCTTCGACATTACTGCAATAAAATTGATTGGACTTTTAGCAAGTGTTGTTGAATCTTGAAGCAGACAAGGATACAGAGATTGCTCTACATTGAAGCAATAAACAACCTCTTGGTACAACATATGATCCATGAATTAGACTGGAAAGTGGAAACACAGAAGATACTTTCTTTATCTAGTAACTGGGCCTGGATACAGCACAAAAACACCCACAACTTTACAGAGCTGAGATAGGGTCAAAGTAGATCACGACCCTTGACCCGATAATGAGACAACTGAGTCATCCTAGTTCGTTGACCCATTACCTGACCTGAAAGAAAACAATCCAAGGGGGGAACAGAGCTCTTCGCATTGGACACTGAACACTTTCCCTCCTGGCCCATCCCTAGTCTACCTTCCGTTACTCTGATGGCTCTAAAAGGCATAATTGTCATAAATGTTTGATTTGCTTCCAACTTCTACAAATAATCCTTTCAAATTTAGGAGGATCTCTGGTTTAAACTGTAGTGTTTATTTTAGATACATACGTTTTCTAAATGAAATATTACCATTAACATAACAGTTTGCAAGCAGCACTGCTACCACCTCGGTATTCTGAAATGCGGTAAGTGGTACAAACACTGGAATTCGTTGTTTTCAATGATATCATTGGGGGGTTAAATCCTGGCCTGCTGCCTATATCCTTCTACTGATGCATCTCATCCAGCATTGTTTTGCTTGATGAATACCTTGTGGAATGTCTTCCTTATCAATCTGTATGCATTTATTATTAATATCATCATTGGGGGAGGGATAGGGTCCGAGAGGGGTAGACTAGAGAGGGGGGAACCGGGCTCAATTTGAGCTGCTTGTGAGACAGAGCCCCAGGGATGAAGCCCCGGGATCAGAAGAGGATTGTGGCAAGACGCACTTTCCATGCATTCTGAAATTCCTCCTAGATTGTGGTATGGGTGTTCCGTTGCAGGGTGATGGAAGGGTCCACTTAAAGGCGGATCGATGGACCGTAAATAAGAATAGCACAAACATATGCTGCTTCTACCTTTACATATCATAATTCATATTTCAAACTGACATGTATTATTACATACAGATTGTTTAGAATTGAACATTTAGAATGATATGGGAAATGAGTGTATGTCAGTTATGTGAATTCATTACATCAAACTGATTTTGAGGGTCACAACATTAGTTTACAATCATCAGTATTACAATCATCAGTATTATCTAGACTAGACATAGGTTGCGTTTATCTAGCAAATTTTTGGCTAGAATTAGGTTTCTCAAACGTCTTTCAGGCAAATTTAGAAGTAGATAAACGCAAAGCCTTTTTTAAAGGGCTTTAGATATATGGGCATATCTAAAGACGCAAAAAGGTGCGTTTTGTATGTGACATACAGCCAGAATCACGTTTCTGAGAGATCGATAAACGCAAAGCTGTTTTGAACCTCACATACAAATAGGACCACCCAGGTGTTGTGTACAGTTGTTGTGTGAAGTTGACCTCCGAGAAACTGTCTGCTTCCCTGGTCAAAACAGCTGGGCAGACACAAGGCCTTTATTTTGAATCGTGAAGGGTCGATAAACGCGACATCCCGCAAATCACGATCGTATAGTGGGGTATGATAGTGGGGTTCAATAGTGGGGTACGATATGTACATATCTAGTGGCAAGCCTAGATAAACGCGCTCATAGACATATTTCATACATAGCAGAAATTAATGATAAAAAATGCCTTTTGAATGAATTTATGGAATACACTTTATCAGAAAACAAGCAAGCCATCATTGAATAGGATTTTCTCTCCTCATAAATTTAAACATTATTCATGTAAGAAGTAGAAGCGCACAATTTGAGGAAGACACCATTCATCACGGGGCAGTTCTCATGCCTTTAATATCAAGAACGGCTAGTTTAACCTTTCCAAAAAGGTTTGGCAGGGGGATTAGCCGTGCACGCACCGGGGCTTGGCCTGGAATGCCTTAGGCTCAGCTCACCTACGCCCTCCTGACATGGCCCCCCTCAAGTCCCCTTCCCAGAGTCCCCAATAGGCAGTACATGTAGGTAGGGAGAGATTTGCAAGCAAATGAGAGGTGATACAGAAAGAAGCACAGTGAGAAAGAGATACAGAATGCGAGGGGGGGGGGTGAAGGGGAGACAGACAGACAGACGTATATATGGAGAGAGACAGAAAGAGACAGAAAGAGATTGAAAGACAGATAAATAGAAGGAAAAATTGGAGAGACAAAAGAAAGAGGAAGGTTACATTATAAGACAAGGAGAAAGAAAAACATCTATGGTGCAATGCAGAAATTGACTAAAAAAGTTGAGAAAGAAAGAGACAGATATGTGACAAAAATATGACAAATTAAAGTTGGAGAAACAGGGGGGGGGGGGAGGGGAGAACTACATCGGTATACAGATAACAAAGGACAGATATATATTGACAGGCAGACAGAAAGATAGACAGAGAGAGACAGAGAGACAGAGACAGAGGGTGGGGGGGGGGGGGGA
Source organism: Strongylocentrotus droebachiensis (assembly GCA_035222895.1). NCBI lineage: Eukaryota > Metazoa > Echinodermata > Echinoidea > Camarodonta > Strongylocentrotidae > Strongylocentrotus > Strongylocentrotus droebachiensis. Next base: position 54,574 of record JAVYIG010001523.1, on the reverse strand, counting down.
GAGAGCTAGAAACCTTAGTAGTAAGGTGTCACCTTGCAAGCAGCTCATTTCACATTGATCAATGGAAGAACACAGAGTGATGACATACGTGCCACGGCACAAGAAGGAGAACATAGTTTGGAGTTCAGTGTTAGCTAGGGAAACCCAACCTTCACAGCGCCAAGGGCGATGCAAGCTGAGTTAGAAGTCAAGGGCCCTTTGCTACTCTGATATCCATTGGAATAAGAAAGCCCTAATTTAACAGCTAGCACAAAGTTAAGAAACAATTTTAAATTGCAAGATACAATACATTAATGACTTGCATTGCTCCAATATTTGTTAAATCTTTCTTTAATTTAAAAAAAATTATAACCTAGAGATGGAATAAGCCGACAAAAATAGAAAAACTATCATTGAATCACAATTTGCACTGAAACTTTTCTTCTGTTGTTTTAAACACAAATCAAAAGGCCTGGGCAGATTCAAAATTTGGGCCCTATAAGGCCAAATACACTTCAAATTTGTCAAAACATATTTAGAAATAAATAGACACTTTTATTATTATATTGTCTGTTGACAGTCAGAAAGCTTTCAAGTTTCCACCTTTTTGGCTCTGAACAGACAATATGTAAGTGAATGAATGTAGTATTATTTCATTGGTCACATTTTTAAATTTTTTTAAAAATTTCATTCAAATATGACATTTTTATCTCCTACAATCTACAAAATCTGTCTCAGATATTGTACAAATTTGTCACAAAGTACTGAATTCTGAAGAAATAATGAGAACTGTGATTCAAGGTGATTTTTCCTGGATGCAAGTCCAAAATTACTGCAACATTCAAACATCTTTTGCATCCTCTTTTATTCTACATCTTTTCTCCCTTGGTAAAGCCGCACATAAATTTGGGGGATATTCTGGGGGAAAAAAGAAGATAAAAAAACAAGTCTACACACTACGCAAATATGCCCTTTTCCAGAAAAAGAGGGAATTTCCTCTTTCTATCATTTGTTATTTGAAGGTTCAAGAATAGGGTAAGAAGTGTAATTGATCAAGCTCAATAAATACTTCTACCCCATGTAGACAGAGCAAATGACTAAGTGCAAATACTGCGACCGACTAAAACTTGTTCAACAAACGTGAAAATGAAAGCTGCAATTCCCAGTCCCCCCTTTCGTTTACCTCCATCTCTCCATCCCCCTTCCCCTACCCCCTTCCTCTATCTCTGTCTCTGCCTCTCTGTCTCTGTCTTTCTTCCTCTGTCTCTCTGTCTCCCTCTCCTTCTTTTTTCCCTGGCTCATTCTTTATCCAGTCTTTTCATACTTTTTTTTTTTACATCACCCACTAATATTGTCCTTGCCCTTGCTCTGCTTCAGAGCTCATTCAAATGTACATACGGTATAAAGAAATACACAGGGGAAATATCTTGGATGGACTGCACTAGGAGAAATGCCAATCATATGCAACGAACACAGGCTGGAGAAGAAGCTTTCCTTATTATGTGTATGGACCCTATTCACACTGCCCACCAACAAAAGCTTCTCGCATAGTTCTACTGTGTAGAGTATGTGTTGATGCCTATATCCTAGCTCAAGTTAAAGGTAAAGACCAGTTTTGGATACGCCCCCCTTTCAAAAAATGAAATGGAAGCTCTTATTACCAATCATGTGAAAGAATATGTTTTGACTAATACGTGATGATACACATTTTGCCGGGAAACTGCTTACTACTTGATATATTTGGTAAATTATTATATCTATTTGGACCTGATAGATATCATGCACGTGTCACGCACGTGTCGCGTAGTCCCATATACATCTTTCTGTGTACAGTGATTGTAACTTTCTTATCATTTTGATGATTCCAGAACCTTGCAGTACACACCAATACTTACATTCTAGATGATAAACCTTTTCTAATCGATTCCACTACGTTTCTTTCACAATGCAATCTCATGACTAGAACTGATCTTTACTTTTAACACCAAACACAGATAATCATCTGAATTACCCTTCACAGAAGGCTTCACACATTCATGAACTAAACGAAGCACCACAGTGTGAATGCGTTTCTTGGAGAGCTAGAGAAAGCTTCACATGTGCCCCACTTCTATCTTGTCTAAAACTGAACTGGTAAATACTCTGTCAATGGAATACAGCTGAGTAACTACTGCGCCTGATGATACAATCAGCCTGTGAGAATAATGTGTCACTTTTACAAATACTCGTTATCCCATTCACTGCTTTCTCCTATTTAATGTGTGAATGAATTTGTGATTTTTAAATAAAAGAAACAGAATACAATGTACATAATAGAGAGAGCGGGGTGAAAGAGAGATAGTGAGAGAGGGAGGAAAAAGGGGAGGGAGAGCGAAAGATAGAGGGATAGAAATAGGGGAAAACAAAGAGAGATTCTCTTTTTAAAATACTATTTGTGTAACACAAGTTTTTTTTTGCTTCAAAAGATTTAAAGATGGCTTGAGAATTATTTCTTTTCATATAGCCCTGCCATTTTTCTTTTAATTATTTTGTAAAGTAGTAATTTTTTTTTTTTTTAATCAATAAAATCACTAATTTTTTCTTAATCATTTTTGGAAGTAGTGATTTTTTTCTTTGTTTGGTTACCCTAGATATAAATATGACAATAGTGTCAAGATTTAATATATCTGAATTATCAAACCATAAAGTTTTCAAAGCAAAATGAACTAATGAAAATGTTAGGATGACACAATTTCTGAGAAAAATGAACATATCAAGCAGCTCTTTTCCACAATATCTTTGCAGACATGCATTGTAACACATTGCATGTAGAGAACTATATGGTTACTTAATAATAAGTGGTATATATGTGGGGACATTACGACAACCACAAATGTGTGGTAAAGCTTTAATACCATTTACAAAATGTTTCTCTCATTCACAATTTCACACATTATTAACCATGAACAATATAGTTTACCAAAACTACAAGTAAAAAAGAATTACAAGTAAGAAATAATTTGGAGAAATTAATCATGTAGATTGAAAAAACAAATAGAACCAGATTAAACTTCTATTCTACTAGGAATTTTCTTTGGTGAAATCATTAAGGTGATATCCATGGAGATAAGTTCTCCTCAACTAGATTTTAAATTTGACTGCAAAAGCAATATCATAGAGTAAAAGATTGGATAAGGGTTAAATTATGTATCTTGATACATAATACAAAAAAATCTAAGTCAGAAAATAATCATTCCATTTGGATTTATTAATCATATCGTCCCTATTTTCACGAAGTGACGGTAGTGAGGAAAATCGTCACGCAAAGTGAATGCAATTTTTTTTTCACTACCGTCACTTCGTGAAAACAGCGACGATATGTTCAGGATCAGAATGGTATTAACTCTATATATATACGTATTTGAGTTAACATCCTTCTGGCTCCAAAAAGACAAAATACTTGTTCAACATAACACGTTATGATACTGTGGTTAATTTAGAAAGAGAAGCCCGGGTACTGGTAGTCTTTTTAAAGATTACAACAGATTACAACTGATCTTAATGTAGACATAAAATAGTAAAAACCATGATATGTCGAAAGGAATGGACTTTATTTTGAATTTAAATACACTTCTTCAACATCAGTCTAAGATATCTACACATGTTCGGTTGATCAAATAAGATTAAAAACAGTATCTTTAGAACATGTTTTACCACTAATTTCATTCAGCAATAAATCCCCTGTCGCATCAGCACACTGCATCACCACAAACATCTACAGATATGTCACAAACATTGTTGGAAGTGAAAGAAAGCGCACAGGTTTTTATTAAATTTATAACTAGCGCATGAGCCTATAAATATTGATAATTGAATCACATTGCACTTCATCGCGATTCCCGCATGCTGGATACTGGAATGATTCCTTCATCTTTCTTTCTTGAGAAGTAAATGAAGCAAGCATACGTCCTCATGAGTCTATTCAATACATTGGCACATGCATCGACTCATTAATTTCATGATGCTGCAAGAGACGTTCATCACATCTTCGTGCCATCTGGGAGAATAGAATAGTTTCTCCGCTCAGACTCTTTCCTCCCTCACAGATTTAATTCTTTCCCCTTTATCTCCTCCTCCTCCTCCTCCTCCCTCTTCATTCTCTATCATTGCTTTTCTAATTCACTGACATGGGCATTGCATGGTGTGACAACATCCCCACATTAAACATTTTCTGTCAGCAAATTAATTTTGCTTCTTGGAAATTGTGTAGAGATGCCCCCGTTTACATGTATCAATGTTTACAATCTCCATTTTGCAAATAAAACGCATTCTTACTATCCTAGCTTTGATATGAAAAGGGCAACTGTTAACAATTCAAAAGAAATATTCTATACATATATTTCGCAGAAATATCTCATTTGATCTTTCTTTCAACACCACTCTTGAGCAAGGACGCAAACAAATTGCCTCGTATCAATCAAATGCTTCACATTTAAGTATCTATTACATGAATGTGACTAACAATAAATCAAATGTGATACACTAATCTATTATGAATGACATTCACAACGTTGCAATATGGAATCGTGGTTTTCATACACATTAGCACAATCAATGAATCAAAGAATAAGGATATGAGTTAACTCCCTTACAGCTCTCAACAGACATTACTTGAAGTATAAAGAAAGAGTTTGAAATATATCTAAACTATGTTTCCCTTTCTTTTAGAGAAAAAAATAGGAACCAGCAAAATTGAATCAAATCACTAAAACAGAAAAATACAATTATACCTTAACTCCCCAATTTTCTAGCACCAAAACAAGTCAAATCAGCAATTTAAGTTAACATTGATTTTAATCAGCGACCCTGGACAAGGATTTTCAGACTTGCCTGGTAGACTAGGCATACAAAAAACAGGTCTGATGTACACGTAGATATTATAGAGAAGAAAAAGAGCAAAACGTAGAGAAATGGGTTAAGAAAAACAGTAATCTGGAATGCTCATCAAGAGGTTATGATTCATACTTTTGTTGCTGCCCAAGTCATCGCCAGTAAGAGCCTAGCTAGCTAGCATACATCATTGTACAAACAGGCTGAAGGAACAATACATCTAGGTAGGTAACCCAGTCAAACTAGGCAGCATGGGGGTGGGATTGAGGGGGGGGGGGGGGGTTGGACACCACGGTACAGCATACAAGGTATCATTAACTTATGCTAATCTATCAGAGAGTACTATATTCTTCCAAAGCTGCCAGGAGAGGGAGCGGGAGAGGGTGGCGTAAGGGAGAGGGAGAGGGTGGGGTAGGGGAGAGGGAGAGGGTGGGGTTGGGGAGAGGGTGGGGTTGGGGAGAGGGAGAGGGTGGGGTAAGGGAAAGGGAGGGGGTGGGGTAGGGGAGACGAGGTACCTGGGACTATATAACCATGCCTACCGTTGCATGGTGTAGCATGCAAGGTATCCTTGCTCCTGCTGATCTAGTTTTACGACACTCGTTTCTGGGACAATCATTCCACCACTGTCGATATCAACATGTACACCGACCAAATTCTTAACTTATACCTTGATCCTACAAGTAACACTAAACATAACCCTAACCCCAAGCCTAGACCAAAACCTAGAACCCAATCACAGTCAATGTCCTGCATTAACTGTATTCCTAACTTCAACACTTGACCAAAACATTATCCTATAAAGCCTAAACCTTACCCTAAATCTAGCCCCCAAAACCCAAGTGCAACCCTAACCCTATATCTTCAAAGAAAAATAACCCGGGGCAATCGTTGGATCATCGCTGATTCATCACAAGGTGCTATATCGCAACTGGATAGTGCTCATTCCAACTAATCACTGTCATTTTCCTGACAGTACTAATCCTTTTACCACACCTTTGTCTTGATCTAGTGATCAGTTTCTGAAATGGCTAACCACAGCGATACATATATAGCATTGTAGGCCAACTGGCAACAGGATTGAGGATGCAGGTAACCCTAGTCTCTTATACTAAAGATTATATTGTCCATATGATTATTGGTAATAGTCCAACAAGGAAATAAATATGGCAGATTTATGTAATCTAAGCAATTTTATTATACCCATAGTTTAGAATATCTGAAATTTTATACACCACAGAATTGTTTTATATTCACATTAGCTTTAAGTTGATTTTCAGATGTGTTTACCGTATTTGCCGGCGTAAAGGCCGCACCGCGCATAGGCCGCACCCCCAACTTTGACATTTCGTAGAGAGAAAAAAAAAAAAAAAAAAAAAAAGGAAAAAAAAAAAAAAAACGGACCAAAGAAAATAATCATAATTTTCTCGTAGAACTCTATTTTTCCTACAAACTCATACCAAAATTATCAATCATTTTATAAATTTACAGGAAGTTTACCTAAAAAATGATCTAATTTAGCAAATCTTCATCGATTTTTAGGCAGATTAGCACATTCATTGGACACTAGAGGGCGCTTCGCATGCATACAGAAACATGAATGGCCTGCCCAGGGACTTGTTAAGTCCATGGCCTGCCATAACCAAGCTGTGGCCATAATGTTATCCGGTTTACCCCTATCGTACCGCCAAATGGAGAAAATAAACAAGCTTTTGTTATTAGAGATCTACCGAGGTTAGTTTGTCGCTTTAATTAATTAGATAGTCTCAATTATAATTCAGAATTATCTTACTGAAAAGTTAAGAACACCGACGATTGCGCGCTATGAATCTCCGAGCTGCGTTGGATTTGTTGCAACTTCCAGACCGGTAGCTCCCCACCACAGAGTGTGTGAGCGAGGTATGATTTTGGTTACCGGGCCACGCGCCGTCTAATCCAAGGACATTTTTACAAGTACGATTTTTAGCACGAGTTTCTTGTCAGTTTTCTTCTTATTTCTTTGGTTGCACAACAATTAAAAAGATAACTTCTTCAAATTTGCTGCTGACGTGGTTCAGACTAGATCTTGTCCGATGTGTTTTCAAGTCAATTTTGTTAATATATTTTTTTGTATGAAGTTGCCTACAAATAATGGACGTGCTGTTTTGACTTGCGATTTTTACTGTTTCGGCGTATACGGCGCACCCCGACTTTTTGATATTTTCTCTTCCAAAAATACTGCGGCCTTTACGCCGGCAAATACGGTATATTCAATTTGATGTCTGTATGATTTGTTCTATTACTGTGACACAGACTTGCTGCAAAGCAGTCTTTTTAGGCTGATGTGAGTTTTCTGTGAATAAATTCAATTCAATGTGAGTGAAAGTAACATTCTATGTTTTCCTTTTGAGCAGTCATTATATAAAAAGGTAAAATATTTTATAATAGTATAAAAGTAATCACATCTTTAAATTGTTGTATTCACCAACCATGTTTCCAAAAATAATCTAATAATAGTGGATAATAAGATTCATATAGGTACCCCTGATACCACTACCATTGTACTCTATAGATTAAAGCTGAAAGCTAATTTCCTAGAAAGTATAAATCCCTGGGGTTTACCCACGGAAAGACACCGAGCTTAACAATTTGTTCAATAATCAAAGATAATTTTTGTGCCAAATCCACAGGGGCGGATCCAGGAATTTCTTGCCGGGGGGGCACACGGTGGGAAAGAGATTGACCGGGGGGACACGCCCCTGTTTTTCAGTAAATTTTGGGCGAATTTAGGCTGATTTTAACATTTTTTTTTGGCCGGGGGGGGGGGCACGTGCCCCCTTTTTACCCCCCTGGATCCGCCACTGTATTTGTACTTTTGACTGTATCTTAATTGTTCAACCATTTCACCACTTTTAAATAATTGGGCAATTGCATTTTAATTGTTTAAAACTAATATAAAACATGTTGTTTCAGTATTTTTCTGTTACCATTTACGTGGAGGGCTCAATCAGAAAACGGTCATGCTTTTCAAAATAGTTAAATAGTGAGTTGACTTCAATGACTCCGCCTTAGTCACATTTAATTCAAAGGCCACCATATAGGTTTTTTGTTATATATGTGTTTCTTGTAGCAGCTACAAAGAATACTTGCAGTACTACAGACCCCCCAAAACGTAGCTTTGCAATTATATAGTTCCATGCATCAGCAGTAATTGTACAACTCTTTAAAAGGAACCAACATCTCTTTTTAAAGTCAAGCTAGACTTGATAATAACAGCAGAAGTCATAACCGAACGAAACAATAATATCTTCGATTGAATGACCCTGAGTGTAGTATACTTGACCTGCTTGGCGAGGAGACCAAGCGTGCACAAATCGTTTGTCCCACATACCCGCTAATGTACAAACAATTTCAGCGTTTGATCCTACAATCGATGATGTTGTGGGCGCAGTTTAGACAAGTTTCTATTGAAGGTCACCGTAACTCTGGCCCCAGCAAATATAAGGCCCGATAGAATAACACAAATATGCCAGCGTAAATACAGACTTGAAAATATTCAAAGACTCACAGCTCCTTTATATTCTTTGTTTTTCTTTCATTCATCGAGAGTCAATATCTTGGGAGTAAAGCCAATTCTTTGTACTTTTATTTTCATACCTCCCCATTTTTTCTAACAATTGCATTCCCTATTTACCATTCACAATTCTGACTAATGACATGGCCATGATAAAATCTAGATGTGTAAAAATATATAACTTACTAGACATGCAAGTACCTGTGAAGATAGAAATTAAAGGAGATTGGTGTTGACATTAGCTTCTGAAATACTTTTATAACAATCTTTTTCCCCCCAGTTTTTCATTGATTTTGTGAATTATCATTTAAGGTGCTTTGTGTTGAGGAAACGTAATGAGACATTATGGTGAGGAAAATGTTAGATTATTTGTCTAGTTGACTACAAGACCCTTCATACAAATGATTACATCTCCAAACTATGGCATTTTCTAATAGGAATAATGCTATGAAAACATATTAGAACGTGCAATTATAGTTGGATTCCAGTGAAAACAGAACTATACTTTAATATACAAAACAGTCTTGTTGGTGTTCTGTTTAAAAAGCATATTATTTGTAATAGCATAAGTGTAAAACTTGCATTTCCATTTACTTATATATTCCTGGCCTCCTGATGACCTCTGTTAGCCAGGGAAAATTACTGCTGCGGCTCCTTGGACATATTTATGAAAGGTTCAAAGGTCATGGACAATGCCAGCTCATGGGGATGCCAATGTCAAAGGTCAATGCCAAAGACATGGGGGTGGAGGGTTTTGATATGGAAGGACATGTGTGGCCTGTGGGCTGAGGGTGATTAAAAGTTAGAATAAATCCAGCTAGGTAACAAGAAGTCATGAAGATCATCGAGAATAAGTAAAATGGTACAATAAGTGTTCTGTGCAACTTGATCTTTTGTCCATTTAAAGTTACCAATATGGTCAAAAGCTTTTCCTTTAATGATAGACAAATTGTTTATCTGGCAAAGAAAGATTGGATAAAAAAAATTATTAGAAAAAAAACACTTTGAGGATTAAATTCTCACAAGGTCCCTAGAATCATCCCTCATTGCCTCCAGTAAGATTTACATGTATGCATCTATTTCTGCAGATTTCTAGGACAAAGCATAGAGATATGATTCCACTGACAATTATGATTTTATGGCTCATGCACCAAACCTAATACCACAAGATTAACTAAAAAGCTACGCCAATTTCATGCCCGAGGCTAAATTGCTTCTTAAAAGATATGTTTCATCATCCAAACAAGAAGGATAATCATAACGATTTCAATCCAGATAGGTGAAATTTCTTTTCAGCGTTGCAGACATACCAGGTAAATCCGCAGCCCACAGCTAAATGGTCCTTTTATCTAAAGGGTCATTTACACTGGAAGCAAAATTTTGGGGTTTTTCTCACGTTCCGGAGTTTCATTGGAAATACAAACGTTGAAAAACTACCCCTTGAATGTGGTTTTGTGAAATACCAGCCGAAACGCTCCCGTTTTTGCAGTGTAAATTTTTGCGTTTTCAAACACTGATGAATTTGTCCAGTTTTTCTCATTTTACATCAAAAAGTAGTGCATGCACACAAATCACAATAACAACAAAACCAGAATCAGCGAACATTAACGTTTTTTATTTTAAAAGTTTTACCGAGAGTCCTTTTCAGGACTCCTCAATGCTCCCTCTCTCTCTCACATGGTGCACCCACAAGCCTACTGTATGTATATTTTTTTGGTAATGCTTTTTTTTTTTATGGATTTTTTCTGCAATGTAAATGGGGCTAAAGATGCATTTAAGTTTTGGGAGACAGGAAATTATCATAACCAGCCATCTATAACCAGGGATTCAACATGTCATCAATCACTCGAGAAAAATCTATCTAGAACGAGCTAATTTAAGAATGAGGCAAATACTGAAAAGCTATTAGAGATAACTTGGCTAGCAGAAATGTATGTTATTACAAAATCCAACTGAGTGCATTATCCAACAATGTTAGGGAACACAAGAGCTTATCATATTCAATTGTATCATATTGTCTGCAAAAATTGCGTCAAACTTCTTTTTCTTTTCTTAAATCAGGATTGATTCCCGACTCAAACAAAAAACGTAAATTCAGTGGTCAGGAGTCAGCCAGAGTAATTTCTCGATATAGATTATAATTATATCTGGTGACCTCCTTTGGCATAATTGAAACAGACAGCTTTATGACATCTCAATTTCTAAGGGATGACAAATGGAAAGACGTGATATTACTCTGCTCCAGCAAATTCTCGGGACAGGACTTAAATCCCCCTTGAAAATAATGATTAAACAGATCACTAAAAGGATATTTACAGGGGAAATCTGTGGAATGGTATTTGGGTAATTGTTGAATCCATGGGCTGGGTTTCAGGATCATGAGCATGTCTCCATGCGGGGCAGACTAAATGAATGAATGAATAAATGAATGGGATTGTGGGGGCAGGGAAACACAATCGGGCGGATAACTGTAATCAAGTATCATGACAAACCCTAACATTGTGGTTTCTCTCTTTCTTTCTGGCCCTCTCTGTCTCTCTCCCTTCCTCTCTCTCTCTCCCCCTCTCCCTCCCTCTCTCTCTTTCTCGCTCTCTTTCCCTTTCTTCACTCCCTCAGTATATCCTACTTCCAATTCATTTCAATAATACAGCTAAAAGCAGCTTTGGAAGCAAGACAAATGGTGTGCGTTGCAGAGAATGAAAATCCAATTTTCCGTGGTTAGCCCCGGCATCCGCGAGACACGCGGGGCAGAGTATCAACGATAAACAAACCCTGAGCGTGGATGCCAGGCAAAAAGACATGGGAGGAGGAGAAAAAAAGTGGATGAACAGTAAAACAGAACAAAAACAAATGCACGGTTAGAGTGAGTGTTGTGCCATCAGCAAAAGGCAACAAGGTTTATAACGGAGAAAGATTGCTTGAGAAGTAAAGAGCTTTTTCGCGATATGACTACGACGCAAACGAGTTCCAGCGAGCGAGCGAGGAGCGCACTCAGGCTACAGCTTCTGCATGAGCCTGACAAGTTAATCCCTGCCATTCCCCACTGCTAGCCATACAGCTGCAGCCACTCTGACAACCCTAATTTACGACTCCCCATTTTCATTACCGGATTTTTTTTTTCTTTCCCTTTTTTCCCTCCTGCCCCCTCGTTCCTTGGTTCTGATACCGATTCCTTGTCTGTGTATCTCTCCCTTGGCCTCGGTCAATCACCCTTTGCACGATCCCTAAATTGACTTGCCGCTTGCCATACTTTGCCCCCAGCAGGTTATGACAGGCCGTGTGTGTAACTCCCTTTCTCTCTCTCTCGCTGCCCTCCAGGCATCCAACACCATACACACACAAGACAAAATAATAATCTCACAAAATCCTTTAACAGATCAGAATGAGAAAATATGAAATCCTGATTGCCTCTGTCCCACCCACTCCATCACCCACACCCCGACCTATTTTTTTCTCCACTCTCCCAAATTTCGAACTTAAAGGCACAAATCAGTATATATTCAGAGCTTTGATGCCAAAAATACTCAATCAAAAGTGTACAAGCTATCAAAACAAGCCATTGTAAAAATAAAATATTTAAAAAATTAAAATTATAACCTGTAAATAATTTTGGCGTTTTTGTTAGTGTTTAATCTTGGCATTTCATATAAGAAGATATTGATACAGGAATCAGAATCATATATCGATACAGGAATCAGAATCACCTTTCAAAATGCTCTTTAAAAAAACATTCATCTTTACAACTGAAACTCTCCTCAACACTTTTTTCTTTTCTTTTTTGGTAACATTTCCTAAGAGATTATACATTTGAACGACTATTATTTTCAAGTCAGGAATAGTGAAAGGTATCCTTGCATCTTCTGTTGAACCACTATCATTTTACCATCTCACTTTCTTTGACCCACAAGTATCAATCAGAAAACCTGAAACATAAGATCGTCAATGAGGTTCATTCATGTCTGGTGGGCTTTGGGGCAAGATTCCTCCTGGTTTATATAAAGCCTGCTCAGACTTCAGAAAGGTTATATGGAACTCATACAAGAAATGTTGTACAGAGAAATGTTTTAAGAAATTACTTTAGAAGAGGTCAGGTGACACGTCAGTTGGCCAATCATCACTTAGGTACATAAGCGTCACTCATTTATATGGTTTTTTCATACAATTTAACGTTTACATGAGAATGGGACCCTGATCCTTTCTCAAACATGCATTTCTCAATATAACGTTTCTTGTACGAAGTTCAGACCAGCAAAATGTAATAAAATTTATCGCAAGCTAAAAAGTTTTCATATACCGGTATGCATACAACAAATTGTGGTAGTCTGAATGGGGGGGGGGGTGGGGGAGGGGTGAAAGGAACGGGATGAGTAGAGCCAGTGAAAGGAGATACAATGACAGTGACCCAGTTAGGGCTTCAAGGTATCACCGAAGATGGCACCCTTGACATTAAATTTCACCTCACATCTCTCAAATTCCTTTCTTCACCACCGAGTTTAGACCACATTTCCTCCTCAATCTTGGTCACCTCAAGGCAGGTTTTTGTTTGTGTGTAAGATCACCTGTACATGGGATGCCAGTCGATATGAAATCCAGAGGACCATTTTAGGGTGAGACAAATGTGACAGGATATATCTGTGTACTAGTGAGGTAGTTACATGTTACAGAGGCAACCGATAAAACTGAAATCCCAACAATGATGTCCTCTGTGAATGTACACATATAATTATCAAGAGAATCTAACCTTCTTCATTACTGACCTCTAAATTAAAAAAAAATTGTAAACTGATTTCTGCTGAACTTTGGAATGCTTTCATCAAACACTGAATATCGTATTAATTTAAAACAATATAGGCAAACAATATTATTCAGTCATACAAAAATACAGGTAGTACTAGAAAATCGGTTTCTATTTAGAAATCAATGAAAACGAATCAAATCAGCTGCTATAAGAAATAGATCCTCAAAGCTGTCTTTCGTTTTTTCTTTCTCAGATCAAAAGAATTTACGGTTAAAAAGAGACAAGCTTGTAAAGGAGCACAATACAAATGAAAATGTATTACATAGGCCATTCACCTCACACTGACACTGCTGTGACCATAGGCCCCTCCTATCGACCTCTATAATTGTGAAAGTGAAGCCCGAATTTCAAGCTAATGGGCTGTGTCTTCACGGGGCATCTTCTAACCGGCAGACTGTGTGAGAAGAAAGCAACGCTTAGCCGTTCGCGGGGTTTTTGCGTTAATTCGGTTGGTTGCAACCTTCAGCTGTTACTTGAGCACTCTATTCCAATGAAACGCTATCTCTCAACGTGTCAATTCAATCTGATAACACCTCCGCATCTTTAATAGTGTATCCAGGGTGATATTATTTGGAGGGGGGGGGGAGTTGTGGTAGTGACTGCGGTAAAATGCAGACATGGTAATCGAATGTCAAAATAGAATTTCTAGGTAAAATTTGCTGGTAGTGGAAGAAAAATATTTTATCAGGCAGTTATCAAGTGTAGAAAACCTTCCAAATAATATCAACATTCCAGAAAGACAAACAAAATGTCAATTATTACATAATACGGAATAAACCTGTATACATGAAAGAATGACTGTCTACCTTAGATATGAACTTCTTTTCACCTTTCTGAACTATATAATAAATCAGGTTTATCTGAATTCCACTCTTTTTTAATGAACTTTTCTACATAAAGTTTATATCTAGTTCAAGTAAGCTCCTATTAAGCTCTGTGTACATTTTATTATTTTCCATGGGAATATTTTAAGAATAGCCACAAGCTGAAAAATCATTTTTCCTGTGATTAAATAAAAATATAAATGTAAATGGGTACCTGGCATGAATTCATTCCTTGAAATGCTGGAACGCTGTAATGGCAGCTAGGCTAAAGCCAGGGTAATAATATCCAAGTTTGGAAGCGCTTAGAGACTTAATTGTAATTTGCGCTATATAAAAGCTGAATATTATTATTATTATTATGTAAATATGAGGATAAGTTTCAAGGAACTGAGAATTCAAATTTCTATGGATATACAATTCCATGAGTCTCACATTCATTTCAAACATACAAAAAATAAAGAGACCAAGTAAACCAACTGCTTCGATAATACATTTATCCTCTACTTGGTTCCTGAATTAGCACGTGTAACTGAAACGTTGACGGAAGAAAAAAATTGAGTGGCAGCTCGTTCTTACAAACATTATTCCAATCAATAGTGTCCACAGTGCGTGTTAACGCAGTAAAGCCAAACATTTGTTTTACATAGGCCAGGAGTTCACGCCGTGCACGTAACTCTCCCTCCTCTTCACTGATATGAAGTATGAAATAGAGCCATCCATGTGATATGGCAAAACGTTTCCCTGTGCACAAACATATAAAGATGATGGTACACGTGCATCTAAACCATTTTATGGAATAATCTCTTCTCAAATATGATTACTCTTCTCCAACAAGGAGATAAGTGGGAAAGAATTTGCAAAGTACTATTTATAGTGCAATATTTATTTATTCACATCATAGCTGTTGGATCCACTGTTTTCCAGCTGTGAGACAAAACATTCTTATGATCAACAGACAACTCATTCTTATTTTTGGAGATTTTACTTATAACTACGACATTAACACTTCATAACCTTTCCATAATGTCTATGAAACTCCATATGTATCAATGATAGCATCACAGGCAGGTAACACTGTTAAAACCATCACATCATTTTCATGGAATAGGATACTGTTTATCACTTTCAGAAGCTTGAATTGAATAGTACAAACCTAAATTTTTGTCAATTAAAGTTTTAAAAAAGAAAACAACGAAATCAAAACTAGAGAGAGCAAGGTCAATGACGTGAAAGAAAATCTTAGAAAGTTCTTCTTGCAGGAAAGGTTGCTCCCTCCCCCTGTAGGTATAAAGCATGTCAGCAGTAATTTAGAAGAACAATAAATCAATAGTCCCTTTGGCTTTGAACTGTATATCACTTTCAGAATCAACAGGGTATCTCAACAAATGAACTTACAGTGTAGATTTAAACTGAAGTGCAATTCTATTTTTTGTAGCTAAACTTTCATAGTTTCAAGTTTGGTATCTTTGCCTTAATACAATCAAATGATAATATTTTGAACTAATATGATGAATTGGTTGATGGATCCTATATCAATGGATCATATGATGAAAGAACCCAACAAATTCACAAATATCACATATCAAATTCACTATTAAAAAAATCATGGATGTTGATACATTTTAAACATAAACACAATTCTACCAACATTCAAGAGAATGTATGAAACAATAAGTTTTACTATAAGTTTGACACTTCTGTGACTTTTGGACATTAGATTCATACATGTATCTAACAACACATTTGTGCCAAGGCTACATGACACATGGTAGCTGCATTTACAATAATCAATTTTTCGCACATTCCAGTGTTTCGTCAGAAGTTGCTAAGCAACTATTGGCAAACATGACCCAAAAAACGAAATAGGAAATATGGGTTTACCAGTATTGTAAATGGCTGTCCAAAAAATTGATGATTTAAAAAAATGGTTTTGGGGCTGTGTACATGGGCCTAACATGAAACTGTTTTCAATCTTGTTTTGACACACCTGGTACTCTTACCTCAGGTAAATATTATGGTTGCAGAAGAATGCAAGGCAGCACAGTAGGGCATCTATGGCATGTGTTAATTTCACACATTCCACTGATTGTAAATTCAAAGGAGCATTTGATTACAGTTTTGTATGTTGAACATTGACGACATATCATTAAAGGGCCTTGGAAATAGTTTCCATGCAATGGAGCTGCTGCAACTGAGGGCTATCGGAGGGCACAGACTTGTCAAAACATATTTGACAGGGGAAGAACTGGCGCTATACATCGCCTTGAACTTCACCTTTGTCTGTTTTTATTCAATACCAAGAAGTTGTTTGTCTCCATTACGTTTTTCCATTTCCTCTTGCACCTATCTGGTCGAGAGATATGTGCCAGAGAATGCTGTACTAAGTACATATTCAAGAATATTTATATTTGACTATTGGCAGAAAAAGGTCAAACTGTGAATTGTTGATCATGAAATAAATCCCTCCCCTTTACCTCCATACATTTCTGCTTTAGGCTAGCAATTATAACATGATAGTCAAATTCCCTACGAAAAAGGCAACTCCATCCATATAGAAAAATTACATGCTATGTTCATGTATATTTCTCCTCTCATGTTTCCTATTCTTATAGCAAAACATTCAAACATAAGATTCTGTTAAAAGGCTGTAGTCCATTTTTTAGCAATATATCTTTTTTAATCAATCAATCAATATCTTTTTCATCATTAATGCCAAATACATAAATATGCTTAGTGTAGTCCACAGTGGATTAATTCAAACCATGGTTTATAACACTTAAACCTCCTTGTATAACGGGAATCAAGCCAATCTTTTAAAATCAAATGTGACCCCCTTATTTTCAACTAATGACCTTTAAGTGAACCCTGAGCATAGAATGTTACTCAATACATCAACGTTAATGATGATGGTACTATTCAATATCAACGAGGGCAGAAAAACATTTGCTTCAAAGAGATTCTCCTATCTTGACTTCCAACAATAAATAATGTTTATTAAGAAGTAATATTTGCTGGTAGTATTTAATGACTAGTTATGTAATAAGCTCAATGATTCAGGGATATATTTTCCAGGTATTTATAATCTAAACACATTCATGTTAATCTCAGGTGAATCGATAGTGATCAAGAGAAAGGAAACAGTATATTATTTCTTAATAAAGCCTTTATATGTCACGTTTACTATAATAACTTAGTCTTTTAGTATAATGGTTATCAATTGTAGATCCTAGTATTGATACTTATTTAAAAATAAATGAAATTTTGTGAATTATTACACAGAAATATGCCTCTTTTAAGTATATTATATTTTTCTTTTTCTTTAAGGCGGAAACCACACTTGGGGGGGGGGGGTGGCTAACCAAATAACCTGCAAATTACATTTATTTCAAAAAATTAAATCACTACAAAAGTGTTTCCATTGGTTATCCTACAAGGGAAATTGTAAACAAAAAGATGAGTTTCTATGTGAGGTCTTAAGTAAAGGCCCTTTTACACTTTCACGGATCGCATCACGGATCATCCCGGATCTTAATCCGGGGTGTTCCGGCGTGCGACACCACGATTTCTTCTCAATGCCGGTCTGGATACGTTCCGAACTGGGTGTATACACGGGCAAGTACGGTGTCTCCACGGACAGACAAGGTAGCAACGCGGACCACGCCGGAAACGCATACGGAGCTAACACGGATTTCAAGGAAGAGCACGGAGGCTACTGGGTACTTTTACGGTCCTTACACGGAGGTGTACGTTGTCTATTGGGATATCTCCGGAATGTTGACGGGTGACTTGAGCTTGTAGGCGCTCATTTGATATACGGAATTTCAAACCCGGATGAAACCGGTGTTAATACGGACCTCCCGGTGTCTACACGGACTGTCCCGGATGTATTCGGCGGCTACACGGAGGTACACGGTGCCTACAGGGAAGAGGACGGATTGTTTCATCCGTGAACTCCGGGATGAAAAATTAAGCAAGCTTAATTTTTTTACCCGGATATGCCGGTACGCCAAGGATCACGCCGGATGCCTCCCCGGTGTATACACGGTAATGCCGGAGATAACACGGATGATCCCGGAGCGACGATCCGGGATGATCCGTGATGCGATCCTTGAAAGTGTAAAAGGGCCTTTAGATTCATGGCAGACATAAGCATTAAAGACTGTGCAGCTGTCATTGGAATGCATCAATGTTCTTGGTATTTAAATTTTATACGAGATTAGCTGAACCTAATGATGCACTCATAAAATACTATTATCCTCTAATAAACTATTTATCAATGAGAAAGGCAATCAATCATGAGAAATGCAGCTAATGAGGATATTTTCTCTAAAGAGCATAATGTTCCCAGAGCACAAATCAAAATCCTTTTATGCAGCCACTCTTTCGCTAAATACCATGCAGAGCTTGTAAGACGTCCAATAAAACTCGCAGTAAAAGTCCAGGGTTTTATTTATGAACTCTTTTACTTCTAGGACAATATACGGAATGGGTCCTGTGTGTGTCATTAAAGTGATATAAATGATCCATGCCTCTTCCAAGCGCACTTCCTAGTTCTATCTGTCTTGTCATTGGAATACAAAATAGGTCTAAATCACTACAATTTCTCTTTCTCCTCAAACTGACAAGCCTCACACTCACAGCATGACCGGTGAGAGTGTGATGATGAAAAGAGAGGAAGAATAACTTGGGAAAGATGGATCATACTGTTGGCAAGAGATATTTTTAGCAATGCATGTAAGATTTTGGTTGTTATATTCATTCATTTCGGTTTATTGAATCAAAATTCAAAAACTATATTGGATTAAAACAATGAAAAATTGCATTTAATGTACCGGTAGACATTAATCTTTGTTGTGCTATGGAAGTGATTTTGAACATATCCATGTTTGATAAAATCCAAGGTAAAACACAATTAAAGTTGTGTTTTGTCATAATCTCTTTTCACATAGGTATGTGTTATATCTGGAAATAATGGCAAGTGTTGTGGGTATTTTGGTAATATGCTACCAAAAAGAGGCATTGTGTCTCGCTTACTTGGTACTGAATCTGACCAGCGTTATCATGCTCAGAGATGTATAATTTGCTACATTGAAAAAAAGAAGAAAGAAAAAACAAAAGGCAAACATAGAGAAAGGGAAAGAAAGAAGAGGGAAAGGGAGAAGAGGAAAAGGATGAGAAAAGGATGAGAAAAGAAGCTGTCAGAACCATCTCCCACACCCTTGCACTAATCAGTTTCCTTGTTACATGTAAGTCACATTTCATTTTCAGAGTATGATTGATGCCCCCCCCCCCCCCATCATTCTAGTGCCCCTTAATGGGTGCACTCCTGCTACGCCTCTGACTGTGTATTCAAGACCATCCCTCTATGTCCACTGCTCCAGTACCATCTCGTCTCGTAATATGAACATGGCTACATAGACGGAACCAATCCTCTATGGAATCCACTTTTCAGGCCGTTTACCCTTCAAGAATAACCCTTTACGGGGGTCTATCCAAATCAACAACCAAAGCTTCAACGCTCCTACCACCACTGCCAAAAATACCACCCTATCTCTCTCTTCACAAAAACGTCCACCATCTCCTCCACAAAGTCACACACGTTTGAAATCTATCCCCTCTCCGAAATATCACTCACAACCACCCCATCGCCCCCCCCCCCCACCTAAAAAAAAAGAAGAAGTTATCGACCCCCGGAAGACATCCTTCCTTCTGGGCTGGATCGAAGAACGGGTCTAAAGAAATAACAAACACGGGGATGGTTTGAATTTAGTCTGGGTGAAATTGAGTATGAAGTCTAAGACCCAAGGGGTTAAGGTGCCCTCTGGTTGGCCGAGGGACATTGCTTGTTGGTTTTGCATTTGTGAATAAAATTGGGAATTTTCTCTGCGACGAGAAAGCGGTGCCCCTTTACAACGTCGTCTTGCAGTTGAAGTTCAAGTCCATGATGAGGTCTTAAAAGTAATATGTAATGCTGATAATGTTGTACAATTGTTGTTGTTTGTTTTAAGTTTTGTTTCTTTGAGTTCTTAAAGGGTTTAAAAGTTCCAACATAACATTCTTTGAATAAACTTAAAACTCAGAGATTTGGAAATGATATTAGGAGGTTAATGCACATGTATACCAATGGTTCTCATGCCAAACAAAGCGTACTTGTATAGTTATGACAGATTTGTGAAATGCTGCCCTAGTGGCTGTTCATCTGTTAGCACACTTGTGCTTGGCACAAGATGACATAGAAAAATTAGTAAATGCAAATACTAATAAATGACATGGTCATTGCGACCAGCAAAATTACAAGATCTTGCTGAAGGTCATATATATACACTTAAATGAACCAACACAGATTCGCTCACATGTTCATGTTGCTGGTATTCTGATGACCCATCAAATAGTGTAGATAATATTTGATAACCCAAGGTGTTTTAAACACAATCTGTCTAACAGCACCATGAAGCTAAAATTCTGTTTTGATAGGCTAATCAAATATAGTTTACGTACATGTAGGCCTTTACAATTATTCATTTGCATTCTTTTATCAGAATTCAAATACATTTATTATTCTAATATACAATTTCTTTTCTCTCTTTACACCTTACAACATTACCTTTAATCGTTACTTCATTCTCTACAGTCAACGTATGCATAAACCATGTGTTGTTGGCCCACTTAAACATATGCCCAAAGATTTTCATTTATTCACTACATTATCTTCAAACAGCCATGCTATTGACATCAACATGCACGTATGTTCGATTCCTAAATTGGGTTGGTATACATTTCTCCTTCCTTTCGCTAACAAAATAATACTCCCCTCTATCTGGCACGGAGAGGTCAAGTACATGTCAAGGACATTATGAAATTTGAGTATAACAACAAAAACAGCGAGGTTCAAGGGAAAGCGGAGAAGTGGTTGACATGCTAGCTGAACATTATTAAATGCTGTACCCACATTTACATCAAAGATGCTGCACTTTACAGACTTGTGCATCTCTTTTCACACTTCTTAATATTTTGACTGATTTCAGGTAAAAATTTACAGTCGTATAATTTATTTCACTAAATGAGCTCATCAAAATAAAATTACGCTCAACATTTTTAAACAAAAAAGCCTGATGTTGTGATCAGTATAGAAAATATTATAACTAATTTAGAGAGGAACACATATTTCATGGAAAGGAAAATGTTTAAGCTTTCATAACATGAATCAGTCTTCAAAAGGTATATCATATACTTATTCTTAACCCTTATTAATAAAGTAATGATATCATTCATATAATATCTACCATATCTAGTTCAAATCAACTATTTAGTATCTAGACCACTCAACAGAGCAAAGGATACAATGAGCTACCATATGATTCATTGAATTTCCACTGTTCAACTACCATATATGCATCTATTGTAGAACGAGAGTAATCAGCCATCTATTCAGAAGACACCTTTTCTCTCCTTCTCTTCCTCTCTCTCTCTCCATCTCACTATCTCTTTTTCTCTTTCATTCACTGCCCGTCTTCATTTCACTCTTTCCGTATCTCCCTTCCCTTCTTCCTACCCATTTATTTCTCCCCGTCTCTCTCTCTCTCTTGCAATCTCCTTGTCCATCTTTAATTCTCCTCCTCCCTCTTTCACTCTCTCTCTCTCTCTCTCCCTCTCTCTCTCTCTCTGTCCACATCTTTCCTAAGCACTTTCGCCTGTCTGAGGTTACATTACCCGGAGGGATAAATCCAAAAGAAGAAAGACTTCTTGAACCTTGACCAAGAAAGGAGCACATTGAATTGCAAATGAAACCCAAAGAGCAAGAGCCTGTCATCCGACACCCAACATACGTCTGAAATGGGTTGGCAACATACTCCCCAACAAGAATGACAAATAGCATGGCTTGCTCCAGCAGTTCAAATCTAAATACAGAATACGTCGTCGTGTTGGAAGATTGAGGCTGGCTATAATTCTGAAAGCTGTGACAATTATTCCTTTTTAACACATTTGGATTCTAATTTTTTTGGGTTCATCATTACTAAAGTTACATTTTAGATAAAAAGATAAGGATAAGGAATATTTATTGGCGATGGTTTTTTGTAGTTTCATATCTTTCCAGCAAATGTAATGTAACAAAAATTACTACTTCTAAGTACTCATCTACAATACTACAATTTACCCATTTAGTAAAAAAAATAGTTGAATTAAACTTACTGTAAATCCACTTACAGATGAGTAGTCTTAGTTTGCTGCCGAATGAATAGACATAAATCCTGTTATAATTGTCATCGTTTCCAAGTGTATGCTTATCATGTGATTTTTAGCAATGTGCGTCAAAGGGTAATGTACCATGTCCTAACGAATGGTACTTTGGTCTCTAAAGGGTTTAAATAACCCTATGTTGATCACTGCCACAGGAAATGAAAATAATAGAACTACAATGTAAATAAAACATGCAATATGGCTCTGGTTTCAAAATCTGTGAGAACTATATCTATCGGTTTATTCACAAACTCCATTCTCTCTCTAAAAAAATATATATGTATATTAAAGCTAAAGTCAATTATTTGTTCATCAAGATAATTATCTGCTACTGAAGACAAATTCAAACAGATTTTCTCCTTCTTAGGTGAAAATGTTTGAAATTCATGACAGTTCACTTTCATGCATGGACAAATATTATTATACTTTGTATCTTCTTTGTTCCCTATATTTCATAATGTATTTGAATTTGTACATTCATAAGAATGCAGTTCTCCTTAACAATTCGGCTAGAACTTTAAAGAAAAAAAATGCAGGAACATTTTTAAAATTCATCTCTACTTTCACTGACCCCAATACAACCAGTTCATGTTAAATTGAAGATGTGAACACAGGGACGTTGCTTGGTGATGAACAGCACAAGAACATTTCTGTTCTTGCAATTAAGCAACTCATCAACCCAAACTTGAGGCCCATTTTTCATTAACCCATGACGAAGTCACTTTCTAGAAGGGAGAGAAACACCATGCACCGAAGGGCACGAAAGAGGAGGAGAAATGAGTCAACAGCTGGGCATTTCATGCGGGGATCTATGCATGATATACTAGGACAAGATTATCTGAAATTGTAGCACTGAGAGCTCGGTAAATTACACCGAGCATGGGGTAGTTTGCACAATAAATTTCTAATGCGGAGGTCCGTAGACGACAGATGATGGGGAAGGAGGGAGAATGCAGCACGCGTGCAACGAGAAGGGATTTAGCGGGAGAGAGATGAGCATAAGCCCAGTAATTTATTACCCGCCATGCAGAGGAGCATGGAGGATACGTAGCCAGTGCTTGCGCTCTCTCGCTTGCTCTCCTCTCATTGCTCTGCCTCTCCGCCATGCTACTGCACACTCCTGCATCAATTGATTATGTAGGTCATGTGACTATTATATGGCGAGAGGGTCCAATGCCAAGGTCGGGGTGGATCAAGTGGCTGTAGGAGGAGGAGGAGGAGGAGGATCGAGGAGGGAGAAGAGATGAGGAGAAAGGGGAGGAAGAGAAAGGGAGGAAGAGAAAGGGGTGAGAAAAGAGAGAATGATAACAAGAGGATGGAAGAGGTGGAAGAAATGAGAAAAGGGAAGATGAAAGGAAAGAGAGGAAACAAAAAGAAGAATGAGGATAAGGAGGAGCAAAAATGAAGAGAACTAGAAGAGGAAGAGGAAGAGGAAATGGAAAGGGAAGATGGAGGATAGGAACTGATTGGGATGGAACCCGAGGATTTAGGATAAAATGCCCATGGAAAGGAAAGAGGAATCCAGAATTATATGGGGAAATTAAGTAAAGAAATGTTGCCACTCTAAGATGCAAACTGCAAAACCAAAGATACAGACAAATAAAGTGATGGCATTATACACTTAGGGGCAGTATTTAATGTTTCAGAAGGTTCAGAATGCTCAACCCCAGCGAGAGAGGCGGTGAAAACAATATGATCAAAACAACTTTGGGGGAAATCTACGAGTTCTAGATACACATATACATTGGATGCGGAGAAGAAAGGTTGAAGGGTTGCGAATGAGGTACCCCTCGTCAGATGATGCATCTAAATATATATGTGTATCAATGCATTAGAATGTCGCCACAGATGGGTCACACGAACGAAGAGCCTTGAGTGGCTGAACAAGATGGAAAGATGAGGAAGTCAGGAAGGAGGGAGACATCATTAGTGCTCAAGTGCTCCTCGCACAAAACAAGAAAAGAAACTGAGGTCAAGTGAATCTATAGGAAAGAGGTTGGATCGAGAGGGGAAGAGATATGAGAGGATGGTTACATGGAAAAAGGTTTGCTAAGAGGTTCAAGGAGGGGAAGACAGAAGTGAAGCACCACAGGTATCAAGGACACTGGAGGATTCCCATAAGGTCTAGGTGTGAGGAAAGAAAAGTGTTTGGGAACGATCATGGACCTTCCAGAAACCTACAGGATTGGATGAGTGCGAGTGTAGATGGTTTTTGAGTTGAGGTGGCAAAAAGATTAATCAACTAATTTTGAAAGCTTTTTTTTTTAAAGAATATTTCAGAAGG
The DNA here is from genome assembly GCA_035222895.1 of Strongylocentrotus droebachiensis. Taxonomy (NCBI): domain Eukaryota; kingdom Metazoa; phylum Echinodermata; class Echinoidea; order Camarodonta; family Strongylocentrotidae; genus Strongylocentrotus; species Strongylocentrotus droebachiensis. Next base: position 30,032 of record JAVYIG010001523.1, on the reverse strand, counting down.
AAAGAAACATAACTTTTTGGCAAATGAAAATATCATGAGAGGCTTACCGGTAATGAAGTAACGGTATACCATATAAAAATGGGTTCATCATTTGGAGATTATTAAAGCTAATTAGTCAAATGTGCTAGCCGCTTCTTGTCACATAGATATGTTTCAAATCATTCTTTAAATACACTAAATGGATATGATATGAAAGACAGTATCAACACGTCACTGCACTTAAATACCACTTAGACTGATTTTTTGTTGTTGCCATTTTTGTTATTCTCAACCTGTTTTTAAGATGAAGGGGAAGTCCACCATGATGTCAAGTCGGTTTTGATAGAAGCAACAGACGAGAGGAACAGGGCAGTGACAGTTTGAGTAAAATCCAATTAAAAATAAGCTATGAATGTTTAAAGTTTTCACCGTGACATAATTATTTTGCATGTTCTTCTCCAATCATTTGCTCTGTAGAGAACAGTCATAAACTTTCATTTTCTTAGTTATGGATAATTGAATAGATTTGTTTCATACAAGGGTTGTATATATACACATATTTGCAATAATTACATTTAGGGTGCATGTATGATTGAACATTTTCTTAAGGGAAATAGACATTTCTGTGCTTTTTTATAGTACAGAGCAAATTGTAGAGAACCTTGCAAGATACGTCACAGAGTTGCTGGTTCGTGTTTGCTTGATTGAAACTTCAAAAATTCACAACTTTATAATTTAAAACTAACTTAATATCAGAGTGGACTTGCCCTTTAATTCCTACCTCCACTAGAGGGGATCATTTTAATAGCCCATCAGGTGCAACTTTCCAAGTGTTTGAAATGAATTCATACATTAGCACCTGTGAGGAAGCCCTTTCCACCCTGAGAGGGCTAGATGAGTAGGACTGAAGGGGGAAATGGGGGATCCATTACACCTGTACGACCCATCTCATGGCCCTGTCTCAATGTCAAGGTTACCGGAGAAAGGATGAAAGATGGACGACGGGAAGGAAGGAGGGGATAAGAGGAGGAAGACAGGAGCGGACACTGACAGTGATGAGGCCATCAGGTTACTCAATGACACCCAATAAAAGACCAAGAGTGATCTAATCCCGCCCCTAAGGCATTTCTTGATCCTGAACTCTTAACCAACATCCAGGGTAGATACCTATCTCTCTGATACCTACTAGATTTCCAGGTAAACAAGTTTCATTTTCTTAAAAGATACAAAAGGTGAGTGGCTATGAATGAACCAATTGGCTTACCCCAGGGACATCTCCTGCTTACACCTTCTACTTTCTAAAATGGGAATTATAAAAAACCGTAAGTACAGAAATACCAATAAATATTGAAATGATTATTACAGGAAGATAAAGTTGCAAGCTTCACCCAGTAAAACAATACATCAGTTGAACTTCCAATTCAAGAAGAAAGCTTGCCTTGATACTTCTCCCCAAGGTCTCAACGACTCTTGAGGATAGGTTTACTGCAAATTCTATTCAAGTTCAGAGGAGACCTTCGAAGGAGCACTCCAGATTCAATTATAGTGACCTAGTTAATTTTCAAGGAAAACCAAGAGCAAGCAGAGCTATATCATTAATGTTCTCTCCTCTTCTCTCTCCCAGCTCGGTTGAAAGCTCTCTCTGGATAACGTGAGCAAGAGCAGGGATCGCTTACCGATGGTGTTGATATGAATTGGAAATGTGGAATCGGGTAATCATTAGCTGCAATCCATGCGGTGTCAGGGGCAGGTAGAGTTTCCCTGAACTTCAGCCGATAAGTGGCTTGAGGATGGGGGTCAGAGAGGGGTGAAGAATAGCCCCAGGGGCCGGGCCGCAGTGGTGTAAGGGACATTGTGAAAGAGTCTTTGGTCATGATCGGTCAAGTAATGCTAAAAGCTAACACCAGAGTCATTTGGGAGTATAATGCCAAGTTCAATATTCACAATGCAGGGATTAACTTCGGGATTATCCCCAGAATAGCTGCTTTAAACTTAAGGTGAAGGATGCAAATAAGTTACACCTGGTAATTGTTACAATGACAGTTCTATAGTTCCTCACTGTTCTATAAAGTAAATCAAACCACATCTACTAGTTACAATCCTGAATTTATGTTTTTATTTTCTAACTATTCTAACTTTTTGAGCATTCAACTCCAAGAACCAACTTCAACTTGCAAAGAGAAGTTGATATGCATACACTATTATCCACATAAATTTAACAGCTGGAAAATCTGTACCAGTGATGAACTTGAAGCAGCCATTCTTGGGATGATTGTCCTCCAGAAAAATGTACAAATTGACAAATAAGTTTGAACGATTCAAACACAGTCACTGAACAACAACAGCATGAGAGGAACATGACAAGGAGTACCACAGGCAATAGATGACTAATACTGCAAATCCTACATTCTACAATCAAATAAATCAATTACAAAGGCCTTTTCCCTCTTTCTCATCTCTCTCTCTCTTTCTCTCTCTCTCTCTCTCTTGCTCTCTCTTTTACTCTCTCTCTCTCTCTTTCATTCTCTTTCCATCCCCCTGTCTCCTTTGTGTTCTTACTATTCAGACTCAAAGTCCAAAGAGAGACTGCCACAAGCCAAGAAGTTTTCCACAGAAAAATCCTTTTATTCAAATGAATTATGATCATAGCACACTCACAAGCACTTTATTTCTTGCTCTCTTTCTCATTTGTTTGGTTTGGATTCTCGTTGCATTCAACCAGCGCAGTATACCCCCACGGTTTAAACCCCAACCATTGATAGCTCTTTGTCATCTCTAAACCGTCTACTTCCTGTACCAATATCGCTCAGGTGGGGTGCACAAAGATCGTATTTATCCCAGCCGAAATATTTGAATTATTTGCCTTGATTGGGTCTATGTACAGTCAGTGTAAGCCCCATTGCTCTAGCCTAGGGGTTGCAGATTGTGTACAAGAGCTTGTTACACAATGCCAGGTATTGAAAGAAATATGAAATACTGGAAAGAAGAGAAGAAAGGATCTTTTTTTTATATTTTTCCTTATGTAAATTTGATTCTGCAATTCAGATTGAATAGAAACACATATCTCCAACAGGCAAAGGAAATCCCAATATCAAGAGCCCTAATGAAATCTTGCGAGTATATTTCTATGACAAAACACGTTGGGAATTACATACTTTGCCTTGCTTTTTATGGTTCGAAATTTGCAGGCCGTCCAAAGTATATTTTCATATTTTGGTAGATGAAGCAGTCATCAGACAACGCACAATGAGACTCCTTTCACAGTTCCACTTTATCACTTTAAATAGACAAGAGTGACTTTTTATCTTAAATCACTGGCTTTGTTTATTGAAAATTATTGTACTTAGCTCAGATAACCTGAATATTTACTTTATAAGATAGGAATTAAAAAAAAAAATTACATATATTATATATATATTTTTAAAACACCTTTATCATTTTTTAAATGAATCCAATGTTCTAGAGTGATTCCCATATCTCACCCCCCCCCCCCCCCTCCTTCTCTATCTGGATGAGAACAGAGGAGAAGCTGGTTATAGCTGGGTAGAAGATATTGTCAGCTCCCTCCCCCTCCAGGCTGCATCAAAAGAGGGTGGCAGATATTAAAAAACGTTACCTAGCGACTGATGCCATTAAACCTCTTTTCACTGCGGTGCTGCTACTCGCCGTATTATCCTCAATACCCAGATCCATGGCTGTGATTTCTTGCCCCTGAGGGTTCGTCATGTCAGTGACCCCCCCCCCCCCCCCCCCCCTCTCCTCCTTTCTTTCTCCATCTCTTGTAAAGCGAAAGCTGTGATAAAAGCCTCTTTACCCTGGGCTTGTGTTGTACAAGACGGGGAGGACTTAGTCTTCCGCGCCAGTCTCTTTGGCGTATTCGTAACACAGAGCGTGTGGGTCGACACTGGAGGAGTGTCTTCAAAGAGTCAAGTGGTTGCTGCGCCATTGTCTCGAGTCTATATCACAGAGGTTCCAATCTTAAAGAGTTGGCGGACTTGCACACTGCAGGGACAGTGCCGACCTTAGGGTGTGGGGGTTGGAGCAAGGGGTTTGAACTGGTGAACTACAGAGAAATGTGGGAAGCAAAATGGCTACCTCTTTATATAATCACCTGCTTAAGCTGTAGCACACAGGCCACAATCGCCGGCTAGAATTGGGTTAAGTAAGCCTCATCTGGGAGCATTTGGCTCTGCGACGATGGAGGAGAGAGAAAAAGAATGGGAGAACTGCTTGTCAGTTGGATATTTCTCTGTCTTTCTTTCTTCTCTTTCCCTCATTCTTTCTTTTCTCCATCTTTCTCCTATCTCTCCTCATCTACATGTATCTCCATCACTTCCCATCTTTGTCTATTTTCCTCTCTCTCTCTCTCTTTCTCTCTCTCATTCCCTTCATCTCTCATTTGGGATGGAGGTCGGGGGGCTGAGGGGAGGGGAGGGTGAATGAACCTGGCCTTCTGTTCCTCAGTGATCGGATCTTTATTCTTGCCCCTGTGAACATCTCCTCAGCTGCCCTGTCGACCAGGGGCAACATGAGACACAGGGCGGCCTTCAACACGAGAAACTTGACCCATCTGACATTTGTCTTGTGCCCTTTCCATCTCTATCTGTCTGTCTATTTGTCTCTCTCCCTCTTCCCCCCCCCCCTCTCTCTCTCTGTCTCTCTTTGACATATCATTCACTGCAGATCACACAATCGTCCCTATTACCCGTTTCCAAACTGCTCAATCATTCCTTCATCCTTTCTGCTTCCCATCATTGGACATAACTCCCTTTTCTTAGAAATCCACCAACTACAAAATATCCCAAGAGCTGAAATTATAGCCAGCCACTATACATCATCCTGCACATAATACGTCCATTCGTGCATGGTTTCTCAATCGGAAAGCCTGCAATGTAAATTGCACTAATGCATTAATGTGCCCTGCTTGCTCCATGTTCTTGAATACATAAAGGTCACACTAAACAATGGGGTTTCCCCCAAGGGTCCCCCAGGGCCACGGTCAATGGTATCATGGCTCTATATCACAGACAATAGAGGTCAATGTACAAACGGTTAGTCTCCTGTCATGGACCCAGCCATTGGTGGCCACATGTCAGCAAACCACTAATTGAGTCAAATCACCTTCACCATATATGCTTAAAATGGGTCGTAAGAGTGTTGGGCAAAGACTGGATTCCCCTGACCTGACTCCAAGTTCAACGTTATGAGTCATGCACATAGTAATACCATGTGGACTCTGCCTGACATATAGCAGCATATAATTGCACATGGGACATGATTTACAGCAAACTTAGGGTGGATATTGCAATATCTATCGATGGTTATTCCCTACTTTATCACGCCTACGGGTCACTACAAGCAATCAAGTTTGAAGAACAGAACAAGAACATTAAAAAACTCTGGAATCTTTTTACAAAAAAAGTTTAAATGACCTCCTGCAAGCAGGCTGTATGATCGAGCGCAGTCTACAACGCTGTAGTCAGCGAACAAGAGGGTTAGAGTTGACAAAGGGCTTGTGCCCAGGAAGGAAAACTCTAATACAGCTAGCTGGCAAAGAGGAAGAACCCGTCAAGGCTAATTCATTGTACACATGATCATAACTCTTGGACTTCAGCGATAGGCACAACCTACTAATGTATCGCAAAGCAACGCATGCATTGCTTCGCCTTTACAGTCTCTTTCTTCATACTCAGAAAATTACCAAGAGCAGCGTCAACATCTAAAGATCTGTAGGGTTTTCCCTGACTTAAAATATTGCTTGGATTAAGAGTCTTATCAAACAATACTGAATGAAAAAGTGAACACACATTTTTTTCTTCTTTATGGAATTACATCCAAGATATGATAACATGAAGTCTTGTTTTATAACAAAAATATGAATTTGTCACAATATTTCCCGATGTCACTCAACTTTTGTGCATATTCATCCACTTGTCTATCCAAAACAGGTTCCATTTAATATATACATGTACCTCAATATTCCCCGCCCGCGCTCTGGCCTAACCCCTCTTGAGATGTTGTTGCCAATTTGGCAAGCCTCCAGACCAGTGATTCACTGCGGTAGAAATCCACAGCTCAACGTATAGGGATGATACGCAAGTTCCTGGTGCAACTAGCACTTATTGGGAGATGACGGAACCGGCTATATCCCTGCCAGTCGATGTGGCAATGTCAAGCGAGCGTGGATGGGAAAAACAAAGGCGAGGATGTTGATCTATTAGTGGGAATTCCAACACAGCATGGTGTCTATCTATTCTATTAGTTACCCATCTCCAAATGGTTAAGCTTTGTACCATCTGCAGATCCATTTGATTCAATTTCGAATTATACCGCAGAAATGCCCTTGAATCCAATGTCATGTTTACAAGCAATAGCATTTCAAAAATGAATGCACACAGACCAAAGTTTTGATATCAAGCAAAGAGGCACAAATCCCCCTTTACAAAAAAAAACTTATTTTGTCAAAGTGTGGTATTCATTATTTGATTATCAATCTTCATGTGTTGGAGGATATCCCAATGTTGATTTAAAGCTCCATTTGGAAAACAGTTCAATCATAGTTAAAACATCTTCTTATTTACAAGAGAAATATCTATGTCCATTTAATTTGATAAACTTACATTTATGTCATTAATCACCTTGGATGCACGAGCTTGAACTCTGGTGCAAGTTTAAGGTCGGAATTGCCAAACTTGGCAGCTGCAAATCTTGGCCTAGAATTCTGAAGTATTGTAATTACTGAGGCTTTATACATGTACATAAGAGGGGCATCGACAGGGAATGGCATCGCATATAGACTGTTTGGATACTTGCACCTCGGTTTAAAATAACCATTATAGACATTACCACATAATCACTACATTGTGTGTTTTCATAATTATCATATTTGAGGGGGTTTCTCTCATTCAATATTTGGCAAGCTGTCAATTAAGATTTGAAAACATGACTAATCCTATATTCCAATTGTGAAAGCAAACCATATGCTTTTGTGCACATTTGATTGCGTGCGTGCATACAGAACTGCTTCATAAAACATTGAATACTAGGGTTCCAATAATGACGCTGGAGGGGGGGGGGGTGACTATAGCAGGGGAAATTCAATATGTCCAAAGTCGGACGAGGTAGTGGGTAACATTGAGTTTGTTTTACCGTTCTAAAGCAGTGCATGCGCACAATATCACTCCTCAAATATTTGATGAGAGCTGGCCGAGCAGAAAGAGAGAGAGAGAGAGGGGGAGGGAGAGGCTCTAGCATGAACGACAGGCAGGGGAAGACGAAACATTTAGGGATGCAGTCATGTTTTTCCAGCGATAAATGCGACTATGTACATACAAGCGATGCGAGGGATGGCGTGTCCCTGTCGTCGTGGAAGAGCATCGTCAGGGCCGGGGCATGCATAGAGAGATAGACACAGGGAAGAAGAACCGGGGACAAAACTAACAGCGCAAGATTGGCTCATATTGGCGGGGAAGGAGAATGATCAATTCTGTGGCCGTGCGATTGCGGGATGCGAGCTGTCAAGAGTCATCTTCACTGCCATTACTCTTCCAAGGGATGAAGATGGGAGATGGGCAGTAGTCTCAAAGCACAGCCACTTTTCTCAAAGACGTCCTACATTTTTAGGCTATACTGGACGAAAGGACAAGTCTATACGATGTATCCACAAGACTAGATGTAAAGACTGACCTACTTACTGTAAAGGTGAAGAAACAGTACGTATACATACTAGTGTGAAACTACATTGTACATCCATACTTGTTCTGCAAAAACATTGAAAATACAATTTCCCAATAAAGCACTCATATCAGTTAAGGCAAACATAGGCTGAAATATGACTATGCAAAACAAGAAATAACGTTGAAGTATATTTTGATGACTATAACAAAGATAGTACATGAATGTACATGTAAAGAGAGTCCTGCAGATTCAAGGGTTAATTTGACACCACATGACAAGCTGCTACACGAAAGATATTGAACTTAAACATGCAATTATTGTGGAAAAGAGTCATGACACGAAGGTAGATAACCCAATTATCCCCTGTGGCAACCTGCGTTTAATGAATGCTCTAAATTCCCTGTTGGTGACGGAAACAGGACTGCATGGGGCAGACTAATTTAGCTCTTGCATGGCATCCCCCTCCATATATGCTCTAGCATTGCAAGGCATGACTTGCCTGTTCCGATTGCAATTTCGGATTTATTTTCTCATTTCATCACAGCCTTGGTCGACTATAATCTTCGTAGCAGGCTGCCTGAGGGCCTGAGTTATTTGTCAGGCAATTGTAACTTAGCTTTACTTTTCGCAGACAATCTGCATGTTTCTATCCCCCGTTTGATATGGTCGCACAACCTTGAAATGTTCTGGGTCACAATAAGGTTACATCACCAGAAATCAATCTAATATCAAATCAATATGTCAGCCGTGACTTACATTGTATTTGACTCATCATCACCATCACAATACACAGCCCACCGTCTAAAACCACAGGACAATGAATATGACAGTGCCTGCCTGCCACTCAATTACATGCACAGGAGATGGTCATCTTTCATATCAGAGAGCAGAACCCAAGTTCAGATTGGGTGATAAATGGTGACAACAGCGGATCGGGTAGTCAGGGTCATCAGAGTCCAATCTACCTCAACGACCTTATCACAGGTGATTTCCTGGTCATACAAGGGGTCAACCTAGGAGCAATATTTCATCAGATTGAAACAAAAAATCTCCTTAATAAAATCAAGGGACATGTGATGTATAGAATTTGAGCAAAGTAACATTATTTGTATTTGATAAGTGGAGTATAGAAATGTGTCAACGGTAAATTACCATTCCTGTTCCCCTTGGTATAATTATTTAATGTTTTGGGGACAGGTATCAGCAGCCATGCAAACATTATACATCAGTTGCGTTTATCGACCAATTTTTTGGGTAGAATCAGGTTTCTCAAACGTCTTTCAGGCAAATTTAGAAGGTGATAAACGCAAAGCCTTTTTTAAAGGACTTTAGATATGGGCATATCTAAAGACGCAAAAGGGTGTGTTTTGAATGTGACATACAGCCAGAATCACGTTTCTGAGAAATCGATAAACGCAAAGCTGTTTTGAACCTCACATACAAATAGGAATTCCCAGGCTAGTTTCCGGTTCGGAGAAATAGCGCTGAGCAGCAAATCACGATCGTATAGTGGGGTTCGATAGTGGGGTATGATAGTGGGGTACGATATGTACATATCTAGTGGCAAGCCCCGATAAACGCGCCCATCGTAAGTCATACAGTATCGTTTTAAACATTACTGATACAGAGAATTTAAATCCATTTTCAGATTTCAAAGTAAACCATTATAATGTACCAAGTGAAGAAGGAGTATAATTGTAAGGAAGGAGTATAATTGTAAGGAAGGAAAATTCAATCAACCTGTCATGAATTGTTTCATTAAGTATAATTTAATAATATCAAACATTACTTTATTTTGATCATGGAGCTGTATTTGGAGCATCAAGCTCACATGTTATGTATAATCGGCATGTTTTGTTGAAAAGTGGCACACATGCTTCTCTGAAACCAACTTTCATCCCCCACCTTCAATTCAAAGTGTAAAATGAAACTGAATTTCATACCCACCGAGAAATCATGTTAACACAGTTCATGCGAAGTTTACAAAATGGAATCAAGTGGATAACCTACAGCACAAACACACAAAAACGTGTTTCTCCACTGCCTCTCTCAAAGGGGGGAAAACAGGACTGAACTCTACGGCGAAAAACATTGTCCGCCAAGAGCCAGAAGGGTGTTAACTCATATACGTTTACATGCGGTTAATGCCTTTCTGGCACCCAGCAGACGATATGCAACTCACAGCGTGGAGTCTTGTTAGACTGAGAGGTTCAAGTATGCAAGCTTGCCTGAAGCTCCTCAACATACTAAAAAAAGGACTTCTCCTGCTCCAAATACATGTACAATGTATGTAGAAGGGAAGGATATATCTCTGAACCAACATACAGTCAGATTAGGCTGTGTATATTTGGGTTGGACAATAGCTCTATAACAGCATCATGTTACTATCTACATGAGCTCTATATAGTATAGACACAGCTTAAAGGCAATTTACTCTGTTGGTCAAGGCCATGGTGAAAGCATGGACCTCTGTAGTAGGTCCATGGTGAAAGTGTGTATTTTGTATGCACCTCCAGATAAAAAAATATTTAAAAAAACAGATTATATTTCTAATGAGATCAAGGATGAAGCCATGTGTAAAGCTAGAAGGGCATAGACTCTAGACATGAAAAAAATGATACAAAACAATGACCTTTTAGCTTTAAACAGACTGAGTAAGAAGTTTAAGAGAAACTTGGATTCTTTGAAAAAGAAAGGGGCGGTTAGAGGCAATTGATCTAAAAATGTTCTGAAGATCCCAGATAAAAAGAAATACTTTTGTTGGTTGTAATTCATACTGTCAATGAACACCACTGCCAAGTCCAGATTGGTCCAAATATAGTTTATGAAAATATCTTTCCATCAATTCCAACTTCTTGAGTAATGGCATACATGAATATATACACACATAAATCAAAACTATTATATCGTATAAACGTCAGTGTTTATTCACTACCAACTTTATTTCATAATATAGTTTTTTTTAAATGCACATTCTCTGTAAATGAGGTCAGTTTTAAGCATTTTTGTGCTTTTTAATGTTTTGTTACTACACATTGTCGACAAATTTGAATTGGTTCAATGCTTTTAGAATGAGGGAAAAAAAATCACAATTTGAATTTGAAAAAAATGAAGATTTCATATTCATGAAACTTTTATCTGCAGGAAATGTTACCATTATGAATACTGTAGGTCCTACATGGGTAATATCAACACACCAAATTCTCTTCCCACCAGAAGTCTAAATAGGAGACGAAGAGGGAACGTTATTGGCTGGCAACTCACACAGGTGAACTCTGTGTTTGCAAGGGTTACTTCCTATCAAATAAACACATGACAAAGATATTGCCAAGAGTGATTTATTCAAACTACCCTAGCTGTGTCAGAAAAAAGAAATCGCACACATACACACAGAGACCACTTGCACAAGCACTTGAACTTTTCACGATCAAATGGAAACTGCTTCCAGCAAGCACCACAGTTCAAACTTTCCCACAAGGTGCTTCTTGAACCATTTTCATTTTTATTATTAAACAAAACCAAATTGTAAGCCTAAATATTAAGTGCCTCAGGAGTTCATACATGTATGCCTGTATGTAGACCTCCATGTATATGCTCCATTCAGACTACCAAAATTCATCGTATGGCTGTAAGAAAATAAAAACGATGATTTCTTATATTCTTAGCGTCATATTACCAAACGTCATAAAAAATAGCAACACGCATGTTTGAGCATCGTTTCGAAAGAAAACTTGATCAGGGATCAGGGTCCAGTTCTAGTCACGCGAAAATCACATAACTGGGCGGGGCTTATTGTGATCACTCATTGTTGATTGGCCAGATGGCATGTCAACGGACCTCTTCAAAACTAGCTTCTCTATAAACATTTCTTTATATGATATTGTAATATCTAGTCTGTACGTTCCTTTTGCTAAGTAAATGGGGTTTCATTACACAATGTTTCTCTAGTCTGAAGAGACTACCGAAGGACAATACTGGTTCAGGTTAAGAACAAGACAATTCTTGAAATATATTATTGATGTGAGCATCTTGATAATGGACAAGGATATTGGCTTCAAATATTGCATTACATTGCCTGAAAAGCTAATGTGTTTTAAGTGACTATGTCAGGCAAGAGAAGGCTTCAGACCAAAAATTCAAATATTGGGATAACAAGTCAAAATATCACTGTTTAAATATACATGTAGTGTGGATATACCGTAATGAGATGACATGGGTGGTAAAATCAAAAGAAGGCTTCAACACCATTTTATTTTGTGTAGCAAAATTTCAAAAATTTAGGAAAAAAAGTCAAAATATTACTGATTAAATATAGTGTGGATATAATGAGATTACATGGATGGGTATAATCATGGACCTACTACAATAGGTCCATGGTATAATCAAGGCACTATTACAGTAACCATCGTTGTAGAATGTTAACAATACCACAAATTATCTTCCAAATGATCTCATTAAATTGGCAATACAGCTAGAAGTCAAGAAGTAGTATCAAGCATCAGGTTTACTAAATGTAAATGTTACTCATATTGGAAAAAGGGAATTTCAAACGTTCTGATATTCCAATTCAATTGTTTATTTCATTCATCTGTATGAGCAACTAGGTGATTGAAATCAATGTGTCTGGTATACACATAATTTTTATATTTTGCAAGAAATCAATATGATAAAACAATTGAAATTGATTTTAATCATTTATTTACAAAACTTTTCCGGACAGCTCATGTTCTGTTAAAAATGTTAAGAACAAAATACACAAAATATGAATGCCCACTTGTCAAACAGCAGTTCAGGATAGTCAAACTATTGCTGCCTTTAACTCCCCCTGTATGTAATTATTGAAGTGAAATTATCTGATAAATATTAAACTTCTATTTTTATTTACCGTAAATACACAAATGACATTTTCATTGATTTTTAAAATAAACAAGAGCATTATACATGTATATAAAGTTTCGACTTCTAACTGATGTCAATTGTATTTATTTGTATTTATGATAAAGGGAACAATTATTTTCAATACTAGTAAATATTGATAAACTAATACTTTGAAATAGATTATTTTTAGACACCATATACCACAAAGGCAATCTAGTGAAAAGGTCTGTAGCAGGAGATGAATACTTTGGCAGAGATTTATCTGTGAAATGTACTCTGAAAGGTTTCATGTTGCATTTTGCCAAGCGCCTTCAGGCATGAGCTTTCAACATCCGAAAAGGAAACGGCAAAATATCATCATTCTAACTGAAAATCAAATAGGTTCATTCAGAAAAGACAAACAATCTCTGGTTACGATTGTCTTCCTTTTGACTATTTTTGTTCCCTTTTTTTCTTTTTTCTATCAGTAGTGCATGAAATATAATGTACATTTAGACATGTTTTGATATAAATATCACAAACGATGAACATTGAACCATGTAAAGGAAATCAATCAGATAACCCTTCAAGTGGAAAGTTATCGGTATAGTTTATGGATGATAACATTGTTGAGGTTATTATGGTAGCAATCTATGGTATGAATGACATGCTACATGTATTATATTACAATAACTTTTTTTTCTTACTTGGAAATTGACTCTATGCATTCTCTCTCACTCCATCAATTCCCATCTTTTCTTATCATTCTCCCTTAGTCTTCATTATTCTTCTTCATCTCTCTATCTCATTTTTTGAATTATCCCTCTATTCTATTTTCTTTCTAAATTTATCTTTTACTCCAGCTCCTTTAGAGAACTTGGAAAACTCAGAACTTTCTATACTTACGTGTCTTTTCTCTTTCTTTTAAATGCCACTGAGTAATAAAATGTTACCATAATATGCATGATAGTTGTGATATGGGCTTGAAAATGTAGTGATAAGGGTCAAAGTTCCAATAAAAAAATTGTCACAATGACACTGAAAGTAATGTATGTACATTTATGGTTTCATAATGATAAAGACAGTTTTTGGAAGTGGCTGAAACTGATATACATGTATAGGGTAAGATAAATAGAACAAGGATTTCACATAACCCATATCATTTACCCTATATGCATCACACGATATTCATGCATTTTCTTTAATTCAACACTATTAATATACCCATTTATTCATCCATTCATCGCGATCGATAATTGCGTCATAAATATCTGTTTTCTTGTTCCAGTACACAAATTCTATCTTATCTAAGTGCCTATAATTATTGAAGATAAAATGTGAATAAAACGATTTTATGATGCATAAAGTGTTCATATGTTTGAGATTAAAGCGTAATAGACAGTCATCTTTTATGATATGATTTCATTAAGAATGCATGCTCCCTCCATTGCTGTGTGTTTTCATACCATCTATAGAGCCAAATTCGAGATCACGTATTAAACCTGCGACACCACCACCGCTGGTAAAATCACAGATATTACATGATGTGCATGCAAATGTGTCTTGCAGATCACAAAAACCCTCAAACAAGGGGGAGAAAAGAGAGCCAGGCTGAGCAAACGTTCAGAAAACCCACTCTGCCCCGAGGCTACGGGCGAGAACAAGCGCCCAGCACTGAAGGAGTCGCACCGAGAGAGAAAGAGCGCTGCTGTACGGTGCGGACCCACGGCTCCTGCCAACAACATCAGGAAAACGATAGCCAAACAAGGCACATGAACTCCTGACCCCATTGAAGACCAACAACCAAACACAAAAAGAGGGGATGAGAAAAAGGGGGGAATTTGCTAGAACTTGGACTTGGAGGGAAATTCAGGTTCTATTTAGGCAATGAAAACTGGCAATCATAGTAAGAGGGAGAATATATCTCATGTTATTCCACAGATTTGAGAGATATTTCAATGATCTGAAAAACTTGAATGTGTTTAATAGCTACACATGTACAAGTACATTCTACAATTTAATTATTCACACCCTCACTTATCTTTCCCTTTTGTATCTGTAATTTATCTTTAATTTTAACTTGCCTCAGCACAACATAAAGATGCCAAAAAATTATAATTACAATTAATGCACATCAAGTTGTAATGGTAATATAAAAGATAGCAATCTTCCATAAAAAATAATTGTTTAAGTGTTTTTTGCAGTACTGTGATGCCAGTATCCATTTGCTAAAATAATGAAGTAATTTAGAACATGTTTTGGTGATATTGATGTACATTGTAGCGGGCCATTAATTAAATCCACTTGCTGTGCATCAGATAGGACACAAAGAGGCTCACAAGTAACTAGAACTCACAATGGTTGTAAATTAAGAAGTGAATTCAGAGGTAAATTCAGAGGGTATGAAATTAGAAGACGTATACCATTCTCACAAATTATATGTCAATGGGAGAAAATTACTGAAGATAATTTGAATAACATTTCACTATCATGTTGAAGTTTTTTCTCTTAAGTTCCCAGTGATATTACTATCAAAACCTTCATATATTGTAGATATCAATTACCACAAACATTGTTCAGTCATTCATACTCACATCACAGTATACTATAGCAAATATCATACTCCTACCATGCAAATTGACTTAATGACATCCAGTCCTACACTATCACTCACTCGACATCTTTCCCTAATTTAATACACAAAACATTCAGAAAAAATTATCCTCTTGTGCTTCAGATAGGGGACATGTGCTGGAAGATGCACGCACATGCATACTGTACATTATCTCCCGTTATCAGTGCAAAATCAAACTGCATGAGGAAAGGTATATAAGTCTTAGCAGACATTGCGTGTACCGACTCTGTGCTGTCTATGATACTGGCAGTTGTCCATCTGTGTTCTCGATTTTCTTATGTAGTATTAAAGCAAAAGTATGTTTGGCAGAGACAAATATACATGTAAATGATGATAATTCTATTATGAATCGCGACATATTATTGGCGGATATAAAACAATATGTCCAGACTAAAACTGGATTTGTATTTATTATCTAATGATTTGATTAGATTTGATTGCTCTATGAAAACAAATATTAAAAAGAAATAGAGAATGGAAATTAATGTTATTACAATGGCAGTTTTACTAATGATCTGCCTATTTAACAGACTCTGCACAAAAATATATTTGAGAAATAACAAATTTCAACTGAAGTCATTGACATTAAGATAGAATATTTATAATCATATAATAGATTAGACTATAATATACTCATCAACAAATCGGGGCATTAATATAATTACCGGTAGACAATACGGTAGTGATCATTTGAAAATGAGGAGAAAGAAATACTCATTAAGATACATCTGCACAAAAGAAAGAAGGAGCATGTCTCAAGCATATTTGCAGCCACCAAGATCATATTATCTAAAAATCAAAATATGGAATCCAAGAAGATTTAACAATGCCACTGCAGGAAAACACTTATCAATTTTTAATGAACCTTTTATCACATCCAAACACTCTTAGTACATACCAAATTATTGAGTAAAATCTTTTTGCATCAGCAGGGCTTTTTAAGCTTGCTCAATGGCAGTAAAAAAAAAAAAAATATATATATATATATATATATATACCAATGAAAATTTCTGGAAGGTACTAGTAGCAGGTTAGCTATATATAGTGATGGCCTGAAAGTTAACACTGAGCCTATTTAGACTGCAAGCTAAATGAACCACTATAAACAAACCCACAATATTGCCTGAATTATTGATCACAGCTGCTGCACAGGCACATGCTTCTAATTACAATATCAATTTCCAATTTGGTGGGTGATCAATCGCCAGACCTGTTTGATGTAGGAGCATGTTAGCGTAGTTAAGTTCCATTTCGTGCAGTTTGGCGGATGATAAAGGTGATGGCGAGGGGCAGAAATCATGGCCTATTTGTAAGTGCTTTCTTCTCATGGATTGCATACTGCATGTGTTGTTTCATTTTGATTTTTGTTAGAGTCAATATGTATGTTAGAGACACAGGTACCTGGAAGCAAAAGATTAGGTTTCAATTTCTCACACATAGCGTGCATGGTACATCTTTTCTATATACGGGTACTCCTATTCTTTCCCTCCTTCTATCCCTCCTTCTATCCATCTCCCTTACCATCTCTCCCTCTGCCTTTCATTCTCTTTTTAATCTTCCTCTAACTAATATGAAATAATTCACATATCAACTAAATTGAGTCGTATTTGGTTTGGGTTACATACCAAAAAATATAATTTTTATGTGTAAGGCTACTTCATATCCAGCCAAACTGGCAGAGACTATCATATCAGGAGAACCATGTATAATGCACTATGACCCACTAACAGCAACTGATATGTTTGGGGCTATTTTCTCCCTTTTTAATATACTGTAGGTTTTTTTTTTCAGAGTTCACTGGTAAATCATCCATATCCACCCCTATTTTATCACGGGCATGGTACTTGGTATTTAAGAATTGAGAAAACAAAACAATGCCATATAAATTGCTCCCTATTGAAATTTCACAATTGAGTTATATTTGGATGCAATCAGCATAGAAGAAAGGCAAACATCCTCTCTATTACCCAACAATAGTCACACCCACATAGGCACATACTGGGCACTATCACATTTCTGAAAATATTATGAATACATACCAAAGCAAAAATTTAATGTAGTTTATTTCCATATCTAGATATTTACTCTCTAATTTTACTTCAACATTGGAACACAATTTTTTTTTTTGCATCCTTGGACATTGGCATGTTGGTGTGCCGATTGCCAAACCAAACGGAAATAAGATTCTTGCAGTAAATATCTGACTGAGATTAAAATTATGAAAATGAAATCAAGCTCTTGACAGATGATCCGATTCTGACAATATTGAGGAATTCCCTGTCACAAGCTGGTCAATGGTAACGACCGGACATCAAGAGTGGATGACGGATGGAGAGAAATGAAACAATGAGAGAGAACAAGACAGAGGGAGAGAGACCAAGACAGAGGGAGAGAGACCAAGACAGAGGGAGAGAGAAACAAATGTATTTGTATTATATTATTTTCAATATCTCGCCCTAGCCAAAATAGATGCACACTGTATGATTGACTCGTTGAGCAGTGATAAGGGAGAGAGGTTAGCCATACCCTCCAGCCAAATTGAGTTTCAATGAGGAACATGAACGGGCTATGTTATACCGGTGTCGCTTTACCGGTTTCCACTTCTTCGACGCCAAGTCTCATTGCATTGAGAGCCCTGTCGTTGCCAATAAAGGGGCCTTTAAAAGAATAGAGAAAGAAAAACGAGTGAGTGAGAGAGAGAGGGGAAAGGGTTCTTCCCTGAAGAAGAAAACAGAGGAGAGGAACAGAAAGAAACGAAGAAATGATTCGTAGATTCCCAATGAACTGAAATTGGTGGCAGACAGGAAGTCTGATTCGTTTCATGTGTATTACGCTTTCGTCGAAGAAAGGAACCGGCCAAATCGCTCTGCTTTCTCCGCTACCACAGGCCTTGTGAGCTTCCTAGTGTAACTGCCTCTTTTTACTTGTTTAATTAAAAGATAGGCCTTATCCTTCCTTCAAACAATGGGCTATTGATACAACACATTGCTTTTACTTAGTATACTGCTACAAAAGTGCTATATCCTTATTATCTGTGCAATTTGAGCTTTCAAAATAATGTTACTGGTATCATATCTCTATTCTTATTCGAGCATGTTTTAATTTCTCCCATGATCATATGCCATACTTTCAACATTTTTAATGCGAAATCCAGTTCATTGGCTTCCAAAAGGGGTGGAATGAAAATATACGGGTATATACATGTATAGAGTTCAGGCTAAAATTAGAATGAATTACGGATATAACGAATAAATAGAGAAGAAAACAGAGCAAAATGCTAAGTGAATATTCATACCAAAGGGAGAATGGAAATGGAGCACTTTAGTATTTTATTGAAGAAGGGAGAAAGATCAGAAGGAGAAGATGTATAAGAGGTGAATTCATGTACGGTGGACAAAGGGAGGGGAGGGGGCTGGCGAGTTGAATCCACCAAGAAATAGGTCAGGTCATGCTAAATAGGCATACCAGGGTTTTAACTAGAATGTGATGAGTGACTACAGTATGAATGATGGTTAAATAGGCCTGTTTACTAATGATATGCGAGTGACGTCATAATCCCTCGCACCCTAGCGATTGTTACTACGTAGGGCAAGCTTTGCGTGGTGCGGCACGGTCGCCACATTGTTTTTCCATGCCCGCTACGCTATACACATACAAAGCCATTGCTAGCGACCGCGACGTTTTTTCACCCTAATTTCTACAATGGCATCGCCTTCGACATCGAGTTGTAGTTCCAGCAAGCCGTTTTCGCAGTGGACAGTGAAGGAGCTCACCGATTATTTAAGAAAGAGAGGAGTTACGACATCAGGGTACAACAAACAGAAACTAGTTCAACTTGCGACTGCTGTGGCCGATATCGCTTTGCCCCAAGACCCGGACCTTGCGAGCTTCGACTCCGCACGGTCGCTGCGGGAGAAGTTGGAGCGTGCGGGGTGCTCGTTCGACGACCCAATGAAAATCACCGGCTACACCGAGAACTTTGAAAGTATACCAGATTTCGGATTATACGACATTTTCAACTACCTGATAGTAAATAGAACTGACTACGACAGAAAGAAACTCAAAGCATATAAATCGTTTGAGGACTATCGTCTATTTGCTGACGGGAATGTGGAGCAAATGAAGTTCAATGAAGTCTCCGAGGCCAGCTCTGTGTGCCACAGCATTCATATGGGGTCTGTCTGCGTACCGTGAATCGCTGTTACACGTGCCGTAACAGCAATGCTTACCTCCCATTTTTGCGATATTTCGTCGGATTTCGGAAAATAAAATCGAAGATTTGTCATGTACAACTGAGAAAAACTATATTTATTTTAATTATATACCCTAAGGTTGGAAAACAAACAGTTTTAAACGAAGTTTATTAGGACGATGATCAGCCTTTTTTTCCTCGCATTCCCCACATCGCCGTATACAAAGTGTGTGTAGCAGGGCCGTAGCAGACACTGCGCTCGGTTTGTTTGCCAGAGCTTACAACCGTGTGCAAATTTAAAGGTCCGTGAATACATTAGTAAACAGGCCTATTGGCTTTCCAAGCTCATGCCATGGGAGGCAAATGTTTTTATATGTGGCCAAAGAGCTGAACCAACTTTCACAGCTGGATGAGTAACATTGCATTTAGTGGAAGGCTACATTATCAAAACGCAACTTTTCTGTGTTTATTTACATAAGTCTGAATCAAGCCATTTTGTATTTTTTAACAAAAGCATGGATTTTTTTCTTCTTGAACAGAAGAATATGTTTGCTGCTATCACAATACACTGTTTTTCTGTTCCTACTGTATTTCTACTTCTACTGTTGCTACTGATACCAATTTTGCTACTTACACGTACCTGTATGTTACTGCTACTTTTACTGCTACTGTAGCTACAGAAGCTTGTAGCACTTCTACTATCACTACTAACACCACGCCAAAACCAACATTATCACTATCTCTATCACTACACCTATATATCCCAATATTACTTTGTACATGGTACATTTACATATAATAGTGATATAAGTTTCTTCTCCTCCTTTCCCTTTCTTTCTTTGTTTTGTTATTTTGTTTTTGTTTTTGTTTTTTTTTTTTTGGGGGGGGGGGGCTAAATTTATATTCAGTAACATGATTTAAACTTTGAGAAGGTTCTACAACCTTTATCTAGTTCAACAACAAAAAATTAATGGTAGACATCGCACATTTTATGGAGGTAAAATGGTAGTCCAAACTCTTCATGTATGCCGCTTGTATGCTGCATCTTGCACGTAGCAGAATGGTTGAAGATTTGCAGGTACTATTGTTATTCCAACAAACACAATGAGGTTCCTGTCGCTATACTCAAAGCAGAATAATGATTGAAAGATATATGATAAATGCAACCATAAATATACCTAGCAAGTCACGCACAAGAGGACATTGAACGGGAGGTACATTTAACCCTTTCTACATGTCAGAAGAAGAGCTGGCATGGTAGATTGTTGGTTAACCCTTTAGCAACTGAACCGCCCGAAACCGCCCCTCCTTTTACTCACTGAACCGCCCGTCCGTTTTCGTTCATTTTCAACGCGCTATAGTATTCGTGTATGGGGTCTACCGTGATAATGTGATACGTGCATAATCCTTACAATGTCTACAGTAGGATTCTGCATAGAAAAATAGCGCATGTTTCACATTGTTCAGAAAAATGTCAAGATGAGAGCAATATTGCAATATCTTCCAGTGAATAATAGGCAATTTTTAAAAAATCTCTAGTTGTGTCGTTAAGAAATGTATAGCAAATACACCAAATACTGTTATTACTTTTGCATTACAAAATGCTTTTAAAATTTGTTTCAAGATTATTTTTTTCTACAGAAAAGGGGCATTTCCTCAGGGAAGATTTTTGAGATGTTTTCTTATTCATTCTTTCATCTTCATAGCTTTAAAGTTAACCAGGGATAAATTTTCTATTTTTATGTATGTTTAGTTGTGTATTTCTCTTTTCTTGGGGGAGGGGAGCTTGTAAGTAAAAACAGGTAACATATTTTGCAAGGAAAATGATGAAGTAGATTTTAGCAAATTAATATATTGCACTGAATACAATGGAAACTCATCTATTCAATCCAAATACCAAAAGGGCCCCTTACATTAAAAAAAAAAACCTGTTAAAAAGGGGGCAGATCTAATAAAAAAGGTTGTCATGAATAAAATCATCAAACATGTTTGTATTGTCAAACTTCTCTTTGAAATATACCTTCGATATAAAATTGCACTTTTACACAACCCTTTCGGGGTCTTGATTCCAAGGGAAATTGTCTTCAGAGCATGAAAGTTTCTTCTATGTCATAAACACATTAACACAAAATAGCTTTGAAGTAGCAGAGGAAAATAACTCTGCATGATTTCATTCATATTCATCCATTCATCACTTGCCATATTGTATTTTCATGCATGGTTTCTTTATCAATATAAGCACGTTTGTAGGTTCAAATCTGTAAAAATATAGGGTAAATACAAATACAAATACCATATTGTCAAGATTGGTAAGCATAATGGGAAATTCCAAAAGTGTTAGAGTGTATGAATCAAATACATACTGTATATCAGCTAATACATAGAAAATAGAGAAGCTTATTAAAGTGATGATATGACCATAATAAATAATTACATGTCTTAAAATGCACCTCAACAATCTCTCTCAATATATATCTCCAGTGAACAAATGAACAACTTAATTTAACATTACACAAACCAATACGTGTATATTGTTAGATATCTACATGTACATATGCTGTAGGTACATGTATATCACTCATCATTCATCAAATATACAATCTTGACACTTTTTTATTGTATGCTTATTGAAATATTATACACATATCTCCTTTTCAGCAATAAAATATCACCTTTCAATAAAATTTAAAAAACATGAAAAATAGAAAAATTGTTTCATCCTCAGACCACTTTCTATCAAACTCTGTGATGTTTCTCTTTTCACCGATGTTACTTTTTCCCCCAAACTCTAAACAATCTCTTCATGAGGTAGATTTAAAATGAACATTCGAAAACAAACTCTCAACCATATTACATGGAATTCTCTTACAAAGATTTTCATCAGAAATGTTTTGAAATAAATATATAAAATGTGATTCACAGAGTGAAAAAACACTTTAAATATGAAAGAAAGGGCAACTTTAGCTTCACAAATAATTTCGAACAATATACTTAACAAACATAAATAAAAATATAGACAAAAGGTGAATAGTTCACACCATCTCAAATCTGACAATCATCAATGCAATACATCAAGACGCAATGAAAAGTTACCATGATCAATTTTTAACCTTCTTTATGTCCCACTTTTCGGATTACATGAAGTATACTGTTACTTGTTACTCATAGGGAAACCCTACAATTTTTTCTTTAAGAAACGAAAAATGAAAGAATTTGAATGATTTTGCATTAATATATTTCCAATTGCTTTGAAAAAATGAAAAAATTGATCCCAAAACACTGCACATTTCATAAAAAGAGAAATTTCAGTCTTCATTTTCTTCTATTTTTGTTTGTTTTGTTCTCTGTGTCAGTTAAATGAAATACACCAATTAAATATTAGGGAATACCTTTACTCGAAAGTATACTTCTATTTATTGTCATCACAAAAAATGGGACTAAGGCATTAAATTCAAGAGAACTAATAGTCTCTCTCTTTGATTTTTGTTGTTGTCGCTTTTTCAAATATATATATATTTTTTTTTTAATAGTATGATTAGAAAAATGATATATGGTTTGTCCTACCTTGATCTTTTTGAGGGAGGGTGGATGGAGTCCTCTATTTTGGTATAGTCCCCCTCTTGTGATGAATGTGATGAAACTGATGGAATGGGATCCACAGGCATGGTGTCAATTATTACGTAATCAAATCCACAATATAAATCAACAATCACAAATTTGGCACTTCTCCACACACAACCGAACTTAGCTGGGCTAGATTTTTCTTAATTTCTTTCCGTGATTATATCATCTGCGAAAAGTTGACCTCAGCTTTAATTCTTTTCTTCTTGATTCCTACTAAAAAGGGTGATGGGATCTTGCTCAGCTTTGATCTGTGGTTTGGCGATTCAGAACGGATTCCTTTTTGCTTTTTTTGCTTTCTCACTTCTTTCACTGAATTTGGTAAACTTGATCCCGCTTTTCCTTGCTCGTATTGCTTCCTTATCACTTTGCGCTTCACAGATGTTGTAAAATTGGATGCTTGGAATGTGCTGCCAAATTTTCTGTAAACACGGGGTGGATGGGCTGTGGTGAAACTTGATGCGGGGTTAAAAGTTGATGATTGCACAACAAAAGAAATGACATTTGCGGTTGTTTCATCCACTGGCAATATTGAAGAGCAACACAGGCTGCTGTGGAGGAATTCTTTGTTTCAAACGAAGATAGAGCATTAGTTATTCACTGAAATACAAAATAGCAAAGCTCGTAGGAATGTATGGAAATACAGTTTTACTCAGATCCTTGTTTGGGGGGATACTTGATGCATTCTAATTCCAGTACATGCGTAAAATCTTTCCAAAAAAAAAAATCTTGTATCACAATCACCTAATGCTTCACTGAAAATCCATAGTATTATCCAATTTTTGTTTCTCCTTTCGCTCACTGCTGGATTATACATGTATGACTGAATGTCCACCATTTGTGGTTTAAAAACTTCACAACTGCCATTCTGCTTAATCACATAATATTTTCTTCATGTTAAAGTCAACATGACAGCAAATATTGGTGAGTAAACGCTGCAATGAAGTGTCTCTGCCAAAGTCTACAGAATAGGTGTTTTCACAATCAAGTCATGCCCACTCTATTGCCATTCAATTTTCCTTCTTTAATACAATGTTACCACGCAATGAGACAGTAAATAGATTTCTTCCACGGCTCGCTACAATTCCAATGCTAAGTTTTTCTTTGAGCCGTGGTTTTGACGGGTGATTGTTAGCTGTGGACCGCCGATTCAATCCAAGCAGGAGGGGAGGATCGGCAAGTAACAAAAAGGACGCAGAGAAGTGTGTCTAAGTGCTGCAATGATTGAAGGTTGGAAAAACAGTCTGAGAAGGTAAATTGGCTGTGAAGACGTGACTGATCTTTGTGCGTTTCACGCTAGCCCGGGCCGACTCAATGCGTGCACAAAGACTCGGGGAGTCGCCTGCAGGGCGAACAATCAGACCTGTGTGGCGGCCGTGAGCCCCGGCACTCTGGCAGGTGTTCTGCCCACCGAGCTCGTCTCTCCCTGCCTGCCGCTGCTGCCTGCCTGCCTGCCACTACGGGTAGAGCTGCAGCTACAAAGTGACTGCTTTGATGTTATTGCTCAGGATGAATTATTAATCCTTTCCCCAGATATATCCGATCATGGAGTAAACTGCTTACTGTGTCTCTACAGGTCAACAAGCACGATGATTTATAGATTACCCCCAATGAAGTCAGTGTAGTCAGTGATTTACTGCCAGATGATGCAGTTCATACAGTTACCATTGGCTCGCTAGGCTTGGAAGTCAACAGCTGACTTCAGAATCCATTCTCTCTCTCTTGCAGTCTTCTGTTTCAAAACATCAATCTGACTAACACACTGCAATAATACAAATGATGGGTTGCTGGATACTTGTAGATTGTGCATTGAATAAGTCAGACAGTGATTTTAAAGGGCAATCAATCATGAAAAGCAAACAATTTGGGGTTGGTTTGATGTCACAGAGTGAAGCAGGTGGCTCCAACGTGCTTTTCCTTTCCCTGCTCATACGACGCACACACAAATACACACAGGCCAGGCTAACCGTGCCACATGCCTGCCCCACATGGGTAAGCTAGCGTCCAGTCTCCAAGCTGCCGACAACCAGAGAATTCATTCACAGTCTCGTCAAGCCAACCACATGTGTGATGTGTAATGCATCCAAACACAATCCTCTTCTAATCGTTTCTTAAATCAAGAATTTTCACAAATATAGTACCAAGTCAACAATAATAAAAAATTTAGTATCCACTTAAAATCACAAAACAGTAATATAATCCCAAGTGAGGGTCAGTCCTTGTACTTTCATGCTGAGTGGTTTGTTGACAAGCAAGTTAAATTTTTGTTTAATTGTAAGACCATTAAATGGTGATCATCTACTGGTGACCATTGGCTATCAAACTGACCGTAAAACAAGGTCATACGAAATGATGGCTAAGACTGCATAATCAATTTTGGGCACAGTCAGATGGAAGTAGGAAAGAAGACAGCCCTGCAGATCAGTGATAGCGTATAAAGTCAGCAATGTTGGTATTCACAGGCATGGACTGATGGGAGGGTTCCCGGCGCAACAACGCAACTAACCAGCCAGCACATGCACAGAGCTGAGCAGTTCAATCAGCTGCCAGGCGCATCAGTCTCTACCCCCACGAACCGCAGCAGAACGAAGAACACGAACCAGGGAGAACACAGAACAACACGACGGACGACGAACGTATAGCTAGTATGTAGGCCCACCCAATGACCCAGCAGTCCTGTTTATTATTGTCACAACCAATTACTGGAGGCAGGGAGCTCAGGCCTGGCTGTGCACTGCAGAATATAATAACCATGGCCTATATACACGAGTTCATTTGAGGTCACGGTATTACACACACTCATACACACAACCCATGCCTGGAAGCACAGTTCTATTCTTCTTTTATCCGTGCCTCTTATTCTCTCTCTCTCTCTCTCCCTCTCTATCTCTCTCCCTCTCCCTCCAGTTTATTTTCTCTCTATTTCATACTCGTAGAAGGAAGGTGGAAGAGAACTGCGATCGTGCTTGAACATGTGTGTCAAAGAGAAAGAGAGGAAGAGAGAGAGAGAAAGGCTTTGTGTATTGTGCATTTGATTGTATCCCCGCGTGAGTGTGTTTTGACTTTGCGTCCAATTCTCTATGCCCTAGGCAGCAGCAAGGACTAGCTGTGATGTGTATGGTGTGTGTGTGTGTGTGTGTGGGAGGGTGGGTGAATGCGTGTATACGAACCCTCGCACACAGGCAGTAATTTATCAAGGTTGTCCTCCGTCTAGCCCTCCATCAAATTGCTTCCCTTTCCACCGCTATTAATCTATTTGCATATTCATGATTTCTCTAAGTATCGCACCGTGTATATCTATTTCCACTAAAATTTCATCGACTTGCCAAAAACATCTTTGCCATAAGAAGCCAAGTTTTAACAAAATTGCTTTAAAAAATGAGGATAGGTATAAATATCCCTTTTCCACAACAATATAATGATATTCTGTCAAGAAACAAAAATGACTCACTATAACTATGCAAAAGGCAATGCAAACCTGCTATTATAGTAATACATGCAAGTATTATCCAAACACAACTTCCAAGTGGTATACATATTACTTTGTTGTTTTAAGCTCTAACGACTTTCCACTGAGAAAACAATCCTGCTCATATGGGCCACATTAAAGGTGATTACACTTTGTCCAAGTTTCACATCCTTCATGAAATCAAATAACAGTATTTATATCACATAGTCTTCTAAGAAATCTAAAAAGAAAATCAATGTACATGCATGCATTTCACAGGTCCTCATTGTTTCTGAATTGTGGTTTGAGCAAATAATTTCCTGATCGATTCTACAGATCTTGTTTCCTTCCGTGGTGTTATTTGTCATCAATTAAACTCTAAAAAATCATAGAATATGCTTAGTGATGGGAATGACACACAATCAAGTCACCATGCCATTGTTTATAAAGAAACCTTGAAAATTGTACATCTAACCTAATTCTCCAACTTCCATACACATTTTTTTTTAACATGAGGCCTTGAATCAAATTTTACAGAAACTCCCTGCCTAAAGGAACCTGGCGGTCCCTGTATTTAATCAGCAGTACTTGCACCAGTTAAAAATCATCATTATAAAGTTATAAACATTTCATTACAATTACTCCACATCTTCAGCAAAACAAGTCACATCTCATGTTCAACCTTTTTACACATGTCTAAATATACATTCCTTTTCTTTTTTACTCCATTTCCACCCGATGACAGATCATGCTCACAATTGAGCAATCAGCGCTCGTTCCGAACAATATTCTTTCTTCAAGGTAACAGTTGGCAACTAATTACTCTGCCGCTGCTGTCCTGGCCGTGACCTCGCTCGCCTCTCTAGCTAAACATCCAGACCCCAATCTGGAGCGGCCATTCCCCCATTATGCACCACTCATGTTAATTGGAGTGATGGTTTCGTCGCCATGGTATCAATCATAAACAAGAGATGGCGTCACAACGCTTGTACCAAGAGCAAAGTAGACTTTTAACCATCATCATCTATCTGCTTCATCAGCAAAGGATTGTTTTATTATCAAATGTAATGTCATATCATATCACTATGCTACAAGGTTATAATCTCAAAAATGTGCATGTTTTTTCAAGATTAAACTTAAAGGCACACTGTCCTACTTGTAGCTACTTGCTCCCTCTATATAGAAAACTTCCCCAATCGGTGCCTGTTGGTCCCCCATGATCCTCTTTTTCTTATGTTAAATGAGAGCTGAGTTAATGAGATAGCCACCTGTCACAGTGACCTCGCTGGCTCACTGGGTGGTCTAATCCCTTCTTGCTGAAGTAGTTCAGCCTGCCTTTAAGAGGTGCAATGATCAGACCACATTTCGTTTGATTTTTTTTATGGAAATAAAGTTTCAAAGAATGAGATAATTATTTTTTCTTTCTATTCAAAATGGCTTTAGTAAGAAGATGCGATGTATCATACAACTTCCTCATTACTTTGCCATTTGTGATTACAAACAATTATCTCAAGCATGATAAACGGAAGGGCAATAGTTCAGGAACCAAGAAATCTCACTTTTGAGTGCAAGTAATGTGATTTTTGTTGTTGATACGTCTAAATGTCTTAGATCTTTAAGGGATCGTTTAGCAATGTTAAATCTGAGATACACGGTCCTACATGTATGTTACCAGTGTCTGTGATATGGTGTAATATTGAAGCCCTAAAAAAATCGCGCTTCAAAATGATCAAGAAGTGCCTCAAAAAAGTAAAAATCTTTGAGTGACCGGTTTTACCATACTCGTTTTCCCCAATAGACTGTAGTGTTATGAAAACCGTTCAGCGAGCGGTTTTCAAAATTTGTAATTCCAATCATTAATATCTTGATAATCAGACAGGCGATCGGCTTGTAAAAGTCATGGAGTTCCTGACTGACCTAAAGGTTTATAATTATCATTGCAGCATGAGCTAAATCAAGGATTATTTCTTAAGGATCTAAGACAAAGTTACCGGATCCCTTTAAGATTTGAAAAGCCCCTTTCATTATTCAGATAATTTGCATGGAGCTGCCGCCAATGAGAAATTTCTTTCATTCCACTTATGTTTGCAACAATAACATAAACAATTTCTGATATGCATCTATTTCAGTTTCACATCTTAGCAAAAATGATGTTATGAAAGAGATGAGAACGCAAATGGCATACAATTCTGGTACACCTTCAGATATTTAAAGAAATCACTGCATAGCTCTCAATCTTATACTCATCTGAAATTCCTCTGAATTTAAAAAGGAATACAGGTTGAACCCAAGGCTATAAATATCAACAGAAATTCCAAAAAGAATAATACCCATAGTGACAGGAAAAATCTGAAAAAATTCAGGGCACCACGGCTTAGGCTATGACTGGTATTTACTTTTTGAATTTGCCACGAAAGCTCCACCAATATCCACCGTGCAACGCCATTTGAAAACCTCGCACACTTTTCCCCTCTCTCTCTCTATCTATATCTCTCTCTCACTCTCTCTCTCTCTCTCTCTCTCTCTCTCTCTCTCTCTCTCTCTCTCTCTCTATTCCTTTTCATCACAAGACGAGGCATGAAGGCAAGGGAAGAGAAGTTGGGAGCGTTCAATCAAAATGGGGAAGGAAATTGTAAACAGAGTAGAGTTACTGATCAGGAGGACTCCAAAGTGCAGTCTGCTCACGACATCCCCAGCACGATTCAAAAATTAGATGAAAGTCTATCCCGGCCTGCCTCTCTCCTGCCATATTTGGGGAGGTACCCCAGCACGCCGAACCGACCCAATTGCGTGTCCACCAGAAATTTAATTAACCTTTTGCGTTTTAACGGCTGTAATCTGCTCTTTGCAAACAAGAATTAGGAGGGTGACATTACCTTTTAATATCACATCCACCTATCAATCTTCATTCCCCAGTGGGACAAAAAAAAAGTGAACTTTAAGATTGACAGAATTCATTCATTTCAATCCCTCTACAAATAAGAACAGCCAGGTAGGGGGGGAGGGGAGACATTCAGACAATGTCTCGTGAAGATGACATACTCCTTGTCCCTTACTATATCACATGTTTTAGGCAGTAGGGGCTGTAGATTTATGTTGATTTCTTAATTATTTTGGAAATTATCAAAGAGCTATGCATCATCGAATGTGGGGAACCTGATGAGAAGTTCTGGGTTGTAAAATATTTCAATCTCAAAAGAATAATCTATGCCACAATGTAGGAATTTTTAAAATACACACACATGCACAAGAACATTCCTTCACCCTTTAATAGCCCTTCTCTATCATTTGAGGGCTCGTAATAGACCAATAAAAAGTTAATGTGTTATACATTATCCCCCAAAAAAAATCCCTTATGCAGTACACACTACATTCATAATCTCTCAATCAATTAGACAAAAAAATAGCCACTCAACACTTAACAAACAAGATCACAGAACAATAACATTTTGATTGTGCTTTTATGCATGGTACCAGCACCATTACCACCAATGACTTGACATTCATGAATATGAAGAAGCCCGGTAATTACATGGGACTAAGATTGAATTCCTACCCTTGTTTACTGCCTAGAAGACCATTTGTAAGATGTAATACAGTTATACACAGGAAGACAGGTGGAG